>VWZW01004519.1:929983-1061988 GCA_013397115.1 Edolisoma coerulescens
GGGCGCGGGCGGGCCGCGGGGCCGGGGCGGAGCGCAGCGCAGCGGGGCATTCCCGCCGCAGCGCCGGGAGGAAGCGGCGGGCAGGGCTGGGCGAGGGAGCGCGCGGAGGCGCCTCATTCCCTTCTTCTCTCCGCAGATCTTCCAATGGAGGCAGCTGGAGAACCTCTATTTCCGCGAGAAGAAGTTCTCGGTGGAGGTGCACGATCCGCGCAGGTGAGCCGCGAGAGGGGCCGGGCTGAGCCGGGCTGTGCAGTGCCGAGCCGGGCTGAGCCGGGTCCTGGCGAGCCGCGCTGCCCCCGCCGCTGTGCGGGGCTCGCTGCGCTTGGTAGCTGGGGAACGCGTAAGAGAGAGGCAGCGGGTACTAAGCCGGGGGCTGCTGCTTCCTTCCAGCGGGACATTTCGGGTTCTGGTGTGCGGTTTTGAGGATGTGTTTCCCCTCGGCTCCTAGCGGTATTTTTTTTCCCCTTCCCTCTGTTCTGGCACCTTGTGACCCCCGGGACTGTGCAGCTCCGGTGCCCCAGCTGTAGTGCCGGCAGCCCCCGTGTGTGAAAGGGTGGTTTGCCTTGTCCCTGTGTTTCACTCAGAGCCCAGAGATGAGCGCCAGATTTTGTACTCACATGCTTTTTTGTAAATAAATATCCAGTAGTGCAGCTGAAAGGAATGGCATGGAACCAGAGGTTTACCGGCAGCCTGGATGAAAGCCCATCAGTCTTTTTGGCACAGGAGTCTTTTTTTCTTACTTTGGAATCCTGACGTGAGAGTTTAAGGGACTGTGCTGCATCCCATCAGTGCGTTCAGTACCCGTGGTGTGTTTGCATTAACGGATGGTTACAGCACACAGCGTGCGTGGCTCTGAAAGTTATTCTGATTTAAAGCAATGTTTCATTTGCACTGTAAGTATGATACCACTGATGGAAACCATCTCCCTGCCCAGACTGATTTGATGTGCTGCTGGTAGTAGTGTGTTTTGCTGATCACTCAGCTGTGATCCTGTTTCACCTGTTTCCCATGCCTATCTGTGTACTAATATATGTACTTTTATTAGGAGAATTTTGCATGCAGTTTCTATCCTTATTTACCCTGATATGAGCACAGTCACACCAGTACAACGGTGCCTGTCTGCATAGGTGCATTTTGTTAAAACGAACACCAAGTAAAGCAGCTCATGTCATTGTGCAGCTCCAGGTCAGCAGTACCTCAAAGCATCTGCTTAATATTAAGCATGTAAACAGTCGCATGAAATCTAGCAGAGCGAATTCCCAAAGTCAGGAATACACTGGGAGATCTCCAGCGGCAGGATCTGGGGGTAGTGCACTCCTTCCCCCACCGAGGCTCCGGCAGCTGGCGAGGCGTCAGAAACGCGTGCTGCGAGTGACCAGCAGCCCCTAAATGTCCTAAGTTCTGGCTGTTTCCTGGAGGGAGCAGTTGCAAGAAAAAGAAAGGAAATAGCTCTAGGACCTTACAATCATGCTGACATTTGCAACTCGATGTCGTGCATGAAATGTGACCACACAGAGCAACCTCTTCTCTTTCATTTGTATTTAGATGATAGGAATTAGTGACACAGAAGAGCTTCCGTTTTTTATTCCATTGCATTGTTCTTCTGACTCAACACCAGGAGGACAAAGCCATGCCCCAGGTTGTCAGCCTGGTACTTTCTTGCTACAAGGGAATTAGTTTGGTTGGGTTTTGTATCATTTTGATTGGTTTTTGTGTCCAGAGTGCCACCATCCAGGTGGAACTGGTACTCAGGCTGTAATGCAGCACAGCACGTTGCAGTGGCGTGGTGGGAAGACAGCTCGGGTTGTAGTCTCCCAGCCAAGTGGGATGGACTCCTGCGAGGAGTTGTTCAGCGTGTGGAGGCGGAGGAGTAGCCAACACAGTGCTCTCTCCACATTCCTCTCCTCGCAGCCAAACTGGAGCCTGAGTCAGCGAAGCCACAGTCAGGAGAGCGAGCGCAGCTCTGTGGTTGTGGCCAGGGCTGGGCAGCACAATGCATGTTTTTAAGCCCTGCCTCTGCCCATGGCTTCCTGTCCCCAACAAGCCGTTTAACCTCCTTTCATTGCAGTTACTTATCCCACAAAGGGGGAAAATTATACATTTTAGGGGCTATCAACAGGGTTAATTCCATAGCGAATGTATCATGCATGGAGGAAAGTCATGGAAAAAAACACCCATGGGCCATCTCTCTCAGGTCTTCAAACACAGCTGTGAAAAGCAAATCCACAACTCTGACCAGCAAAGTCTGCAGATGTTCTAATGGAGTCTGCTGTTCTGATGGAAACATGTACAGGTTCCAAAAAGAAAAAAAAATTAGAAATCACTGCTTTTACAGTAAGAAGATGAATGGTTTGCAGAGTATGTTTCTAAGAATTCAGGAGTTACTGCATTTGAACTGAATAGAATGACACTGGAATTAAGGTTTCAGCCCATGTTTGAGTGCCTTAATGCCTTAGAGCCTTACGTGCCAGTGTGCTGCAGTGGTTTGTGTCCTTAGACCAATATAAAGCATCCAGAGTTGGATCCACTCTCCAGTCTCAGCTTCAACCTCCCAGCACAGCCTTCATTCCCTGAGGAATGAGGCAGCCCAGCACCATCAGCCACTCTCCTGTTGCATCCATGGAGACTTTTCTCACAAGAACAATACTCCTAATGGGACAAGGTCTCTAGCACCATTCACAAGGAAAGGACTCAGCACGGTGTAACACTGAAACATGAGATCCCAGTTGTCTCAGACCTTGTTTGCATTGGCCACAGCTGTTTTCTCAGAAATTTCACTCTGATTTGTAGCTCCGTAATTTGACTTTAACACATTTTGAGGCACTGAAAAGGCCCTGACGCAATGGCTGCCAGCCCTTTCCCAGACTGAACATTGCCAGCAGTTCTCATTTTGCTGCAGAGTTTTGGTTTTCTTTCATTCTTGGCTCTCTCACAACTTTCTTCAACTGTTCACCCCTCCATGTTCACCTCCAGCTTTGGACGAGGCAGCAGCCCACAAGCACCAGAAGAGATGTGGCCAATGCAGGTACAGGTGCAGGAGGGGAATCTTAGCAGGCCTGAGGACTTGGGAGTGCTGGTAGAAGAGTTGACTTTCCCTTGCACAGCAGAGCAGAGCTCCCGAGCTGTCTTGCAGTGTCACCTCCACACCTGCATGGCTCGGAGTCCCTGCTGACTGGGGACAGTGGCAGCCCCTCTTGCACACCTGCTCCCCAGGCTGTCTCTTGCACTGGTCCCTCTTCACCATCCCTTTCCCTAAAAGTGTCACGTTTCTGAGCGAGCCTCTGTACCCATGTCACATCATTTCATAATCCAACTCCACCACAAGACTCAACAGACTGGAGAGGAGGCCCTCATTTATTTGGGGCTCTGTAGGTCAGTGGTGTGGTTTATTCCAGCCAGAGCTCCATCCCTGCAGTGGGAGGAGTTCCACAGATTGGGATGCTGTGAGCCTGGATGTGTGCTGTGCTGTTGTCAGGGGCTCTGCTGGTGGGGTTGCTTTTGAGGGATGGGGAGGAATAATCAAGCAGGTTTGTACAGCTGTGAAAGCATGGGGAAACCTAACCTGTGTTTTTTTGCTAATGTTTGGGAACAATTGGGAATCCCAGAGAGGAAATATTTAGCTCTTATTTTTCCTGTTTTTAAATCCACTCAGCTAATCACTGACTCCCATTCTTCTCTCCAGGGCACCAGGCAGCCCCCTCTGAGCCTCACAACTCCCTGCCCCCATACCACATGGCAAATCCTGCTACATCTGTTTACAAGTTGGGAAATCAAGGTTCCTGAAGAGTTTCTCTCACATTCCCTAAAGTAGCCATTGATCCTGTGGATCTTCAGTTGTTACCTGGGTCCTAATATTTGAGAGCCACTGTCCAAAGCCAGAGGTAGTGGAGGGTGTGAGGACATAGCTTCAGATGTCTCTGCATGTGACGAGACACAGAGGATTCACGCAGGCTTTGACCTTGGTGACTTGCCTGGCATATGCAGCAAGTCAGCATCAGCTCAGCCAAAACCAGAGATACAGTCTGAGCTGCACAAACTGGATGATCTTTACTGTTAGTCCTCTGGAGCTTGCTATCCTGAGGAGATATTTAAAGTAAATGCTCTCATAGCTTGATTAGATATTTATTGCTGGTTTCTAAGCAATTTTTCCCATTAGCACGAGGGTTTACACAGTAAAGACAGCAGCTTTTACTATGAGATCTGTGACAGGTTCTGCCACAGAAAGCAATCTGGTGAAACCTTCGTGTAACCCCAGTTCATTCTTTTCTCCTCTCCAGGGCATCTGTGACCAGGAGGACTTTTGGGCATAGTGGCATCGCTGTGCATACGTGGTACGCCTGTCCAGCACTAATAAAGTCTATCTGGGCTATGGCCATTAGTCAACATCAGTTCTACCTGGACAGGAAGCAAAGCAAGGTAAGCATGGGAAGTGCACGTTGTGGTGGGTGAGTCCTTCTCACTCCCCACAGTCCCAGCCAGGGCAAGTCCAGATGGTGGCTTCTTTCCTGCCCTGCCTTTCTACTCGAGATCAAAAAAAAGGCAAATCGACTCAAGATATTTGCTAGTCTTGACCCGATTGAGAAAATTTGTATTGAATTCATGCCTATGGGAGTAAGGATTGAGGAGAAGGTTGTTTATTGAACTGTGGCCAAATTGAAGGAGCCGAAGTTAGCAAGCAGATAAGGTCACGTCCCTGTCTGGATGGTTTCCACATCTTGAACTCTGTCATAAAGTTAGGGCGGCTTCCAATATCTGAATTCAAAGTAGCTTCACAATCTACAACTGTTTCTGGATTCTTCTTGCTTTCCCTTGCTTTTTAGTGTTGTATTTCCCTAGAAATGAGGGGTAGGGATATTATTTTAGGAGGGGGACAGGAGGCTTGACAGCCTGGCCATACAAGGAGCTATCGCAATCTGGTGCTGCACAAAGGGCCATGCAATACACAAAAGAAACCACCTTGAAACCAGAGGAGTGTGTGTTCTCCCTCTTAATTCCTTTCATCAGTAATTTTAGGCGTACCCAGAGCAGCAGGAGATCGCTTTGAGATTACTTTGATACAGAGAAAAGACTTCTCAAGCAGACTTCCCTCTCCATATGAGCACACTGGTGTGAAGCTTCACAGAAAAGACAGCCTGTTCTGAAGGGGTATCTATATTGAGTGGGTACCTGCATTGGTCCTCATCTCTGGTGAAATGGTAGAATGTGCAGGTGATGATCCTCCAAATGCCTGAAACAATCTTAATATCTTGCTATTTTTGAAAGCACCGCGTGCATTTTTAGGCCAGGGCTGCTCCCTTCCTTGCTCAGGCCCTGGCCCTGTCAGATCCCTTCATGAGTCATTTCAGCCCCACTAAACTGGCAGAAAAGTATTTCTTTTTCCTGCTTTTCTTTACTGCATTATTTTTTCTGCCAGTAAAATGAATCAAGTTGGCTTTCTGGAATTATGTGCAGGGCCATGAGTGTACTGTTAGTCCCACTCATTCTAAGCCCTGCTGACGTTGCTTTCCCCATCATGAGCTCTATGACTTTATTGTAGAGTGGGTAGGACTTTTGGATGCCTTGGGCATGGTTGCACTCACTTTCACCATGTCTCATCTAATGCAAAAATCCAGGTTTCGCCTTAGTTGCTGTAAGCTGTATTGAATTTAGGGATGTAGCCAACTTCCCAGCCCTGCCTAAGTGCCAGCTGTGAACGTGGACAAAATCGCATAATCACTGATACCAAGGGATGCCTTCCTGTCCCCCTTCTCTGCTGAGGACCATCAGGGCAGTGCACAGTCCTCTCTGTCAACTCAGAGATAGATTTCAAGCAAATATAAGTTTATTTTTCTTTACTTTTAGCCAGATGGATTTGCTGATCTAGCTGCAAGGTATTTAGGTCACAAGCAACCAAGAAACAAAAGGAGATTCCCTCCTCTTCACATTTCTTTGGTAAGAAACTGGGTCTCTGAAACACCCAGGACTTCCCTTCAGTGACTCCTTTTGTTGTTGGCAGATTGTGTTTCAATCTGATCTCCCCTCTCTCACACTCCTACAGGCAGCACCACCCACCAGCCCTCGTTTGTCAACCTGTCACGTCTGTGACCATGTCAGCGTGCTTTGTCACAATAATCCCAGTGGTCATGCTGAGGCTTTGAAGTTAAGGCGTACAAATATTTTTGTCCCTTTCTCTTAAGGGAACTGGTATTTTCGTCTGTTGTCCTCATCTTTGACGTATTGACGCTGTCAATATTGATAGATCCATCAATTTTAATTGATCTGTTCAGTTCATCCTGCTGGTCACTTCAAGGACACTGTGCTCATATGAGCTTCGCTTTGGAAAATTAGTAAATCATATCTCAGAGAGAGTGGGGTGATGTGAAATGTCTTTGGTTCAGCTCTCAGGGGCCTAGACAAACATTTATTGAGTTTCAGGTCGCCTGGGTTTGCAGCCCCTTAAATCTCAGGCCCCATTTCAATTGAATCCTCAACTTCAAAGCAAAACTTGGATATTCCTTCCTTTCATGTCCAAACTTGGCATTTCATATCATTTTGACAAAAGAAAGAAAAATAAAAACAAACCTAGAGGGAAAAGCCTGCTGGAGCTCACTGCAGCTGAGCCTTTGCTCCAGTGATGTAGATTAGATGGCGGGAGATGTGACATAGTGATAAAGAAAGCTTGAACTCTGTGCTCCTTACATAACTGGGCACCATTTGGATCTGGACCAACAGCTCCACTGGAAAGAAAAGCCTTCACTTGATTTTAAAAAGAAATGAAATCCGCTTTGCCTGGAGTCTGACCCTTTTGCAAGTGAGGTCCCTGCCGTTTCTGCAGCCTCACTCCGTGTTGAACTCCTGCCAGCTCGCTGGGTTCCCAGCGTCTCGCTCCCCGCTGATCTGTCTCTCTCTCCCTGCAATCGAAGCGTGACGTGGAGACTGAAAAGATCCCCAGCTTCCCAAGTGAGCTTGTCAGCCAGCAGAACTCCTGTCAGCTTCCCCTTTTTTTCGGGAGACAGATGCAGCAAGACTTCAAGGCATGTCTTTGCTCTGTTGACTGCACTGAGTCAATCAAACATTTGGCCTAGAAACCTTGAGAAGTCCCATTTTGTGGGAATTTTCAACAGCACGTTCCTCCAAGTGCAAGGCTTTTTGGCTGAATGAACTGGTAGAAAATAGGCCAAGGGTTTCAAAAAATCACCTCCAGCAAAGCCCAATCGCTGCAGCAAGAGGGATAAATTCATCCCTAGTGTCCATCTTCTTCTCATTTCACTTATGGATTTTTCTTCACCCTCTGACCCTGTCAGAACAGCACTGGGCATCAGTTTGGCCCCATACTTTGAAATGACTCGTGAATGAGCCAGTCTTCCTCCATGTAAATGAGACTTGGCAGGTCTGCGCTAAGTGCTTTATAATTTCTGAGCCTGGAGGGACTGTGGGGCTCGGGGGAGCACTAATGGGGTGTAACCCAGCTTTGCAGGGCTGTGCTGCAGCACACAGCCTGCACAGGCCTCACGCTGGCTGCTGCTCAGTGGCCTGTGTGAAATGAGCTGCTGGTCTGGTTCCTGCTGCTGCTGAGAGCCTGTCCAATGCACGAGACCACCCGACGCTGACTGGCATTGCTGGAGGCAGCAGAGGCAGCAGGGACTGAGCAGCAAGGAAAATTAACCCCATTCCTTTCAGGAGATGTTTCTTCCACACTGTTCAGTGCAGGGCACCATTAGCACAACTGTGATAGGATATAAAACCTTCTCCTATGGCTTCAGCAGGTTTGAATTGTACTCTCTGTGGAGGAAGCTCACTCTGCCCTGCTAATCCTGTCTGCTGGTTTGTTTTTCCTCTCTCCTGGCTCCAGGGATGCCAAGCTTTGGTCTTATATCATCTTTTCGTTTGCCCTATGTAGGGCACACTTCCAGCCACTGCTGGCTTGGCCAGGACCACAACAGCACCCAGCAGCCACATTGCTTTCACTCAGCACTTTGGTTGGTGCCCAGTCAGACAGGTAGGGCCAGAGCATGCCCTGATTTGCATTCTGAATATGGGTGGAAATAAACTACAGGGCTTCTTGCCCTAACTGTCCTACAAAAACAGGAAAACCTCATGGAGCAGGAAGGATGGATCTATCTGTGCAGACTTGGGGTTTGTGCCTTTCTGAGACATCCACTGCCAGGACTCAGTGTGTTGGGTCAGGCAGACACTGGGTTTGATCAATATAGCTGTTCCTGGGGTTATACAAGGTGCACATAACCCTACATGTATGTAAGGTTATACAGCATATATACACCTGCAGGGGATTTATCAGCAGGACAAAGCAGTTGGAAGGCTTGTTACCTCCAAAGGTCTGGCATTGCAGCAAGACAGCAGTTCATGCTTAGGCTGATCAAGACTTCAGTAGAAGGAAATATCATTAGATAAAAGCAGTGATTTTCCTCTTCACCTGGAACTAACCTTCCAGAGCTATTTGAAGAAGATGTTTCACAGGCCTTGTTTCTAACCAGAAACATCTGATCCAAGAAGCTTAAGAGTGCTGTGCTTCTCCTGGGGCTGACTTTAGGGAGGAACTGCTGGAAGTGAGAAATGTCTAACTGGTTTCAACATTAGTTGAAGAGGGCCGGTACTGGTCGACTGATCTGCTCTGATATCTCGTCAGGTAGTTCAGCCTCTGCACTCAAACAAGTGAGAACACACGCCTGTTATTGGGGTTGTTGTGGAAATAAGCTTGTGAGGCATTTGGGTACCTTGGAATGGTAATGATGAAGCCTACAAATACCCAAGAATATTAAATTATGGTAATACTTCTGAGGGTGTTTTCAGTGTAAGGCTTTCCCAGTACTGTCTTCATTTGCAGTCTTAAATTAATCTTAAAAATACAGTGTGCTACAGGGAGACATTTTCCTTCCCTTTTTATTTCACTGATACACAAACAGAGGTGGGGATCACTAAGAACTTAACATTAAGTGTCTTACCCAGAGCCCCACAGCACATCAGTAACAGAGCTAAGAAGCTCAGTGGCGAGCACTCTGCCATCAATTCAGCCTTAGTTCTTGTTGGAATGGTTTCTTCTTCCTGAGGATATGAAGTAACACTGAAAATCCATCACGACAAGCATTCCTTGTTGTCCTGTTTCATATTATTTCCAGGGGGAACAGATCACACCCTGGTATGTGGACGTCAGTCAGCTTTGATTTGTTAGCACAGTAATGATGTGCCCATCCCCTGAGCTGTATGGCCAGGGCTGAGAATCTTCTGGCCTTGAGAAGGTGCAGAGGTGAATGCTCAAGTGATCTGGAACTGGGGCTTCACCCCCTTTTTGGATAAAACTCTTCTTGCAGTTGGAGAGTCTTGGCAAAATGTGCCAACAGCTTTCTGTGTTCTGGGAAATCAAAATCGTGGGTCAGTGGCCCTGCAAGGACAAATTAATTGAAGCTCAGAAGCACAGGGCTTGTAAGATTTGAGCAATGGGCTGAGATGACTGTTGGAGGTCCATTCCAGCTGAAATATTCTATTCTATTCTATTCTATTCTCTAGGTTTATGTACTATGCATTATTTACTTTCTCGTAATTACAAACTGCAGCAATCTTGTTGACATTTGGTGGTGAGCAATGGCCATGCCCTAGTGTGGCCAGTTACTGAGCTGGGCTGGCTGTTGTTTCTTACTGGAGTAATGTTAATGCTTTGAAGAGGTCCCTCACAGTAGGGGCACTGCATACAGCTTGTTAGTCTGGACAATAACCTGAATGTGTTTTCCTGTCAGTATTTTCTTCCAGCTTCTCATGACAGCCCATTTAAGCCATGTCCTCACTGTGTCTTGTTCCAAAGCTTATTGCTGATTTCTGAAGGCCCCTTCTGGCTTCCTTTAGATGCTAGAGATGGTCTTTAGCCTTTGAGCTTTTCAGCAGGTTATTATGATGGCATTTCTGAAGGTTTCTTATTGTATGTGGTAAAACAGTGACTCCATACATCCTTTGTTTAAGAGAGAAAAATGTGCATGGCAAAGCAGAGAAAAACCCAAACAACAGGAAGCGATGCCAGAATTGTACCCACTTAAGAATGTAAAAAGTACAGCAGTGAATACTGTGCCAGACTGCTTCTATTCTTGTAAAATAGTCCAAGTTTGCTGTGGAGGCCTGTTTCCTGCCACAGCGAAAGGTCTTTTTTTTCTGTGAGCTTTCAAGAGGTGTTAGATCATTACTAACTCCTGTGTCCACCTCCAGTCCAAGATTCATGCTGCAAGAAGCCTGAGTGAGATTGCAATTGACCTGACCGAAACTGGAACCCTCAAGACCTCAAAGCTGGCCAACATGGGGAGTAAAGGCAAAATTATCAGCGGAAGCAGCGGGAGTCTTCTGTCATCAGGTAGGTCCTTTGTCCTGTAACTGGAAAGAATATGGTGGGAAGGGCCATGGCCATGGTATAATGAGGAGCAGCCAGAAGCTGCACTGCAGAAATGAAAGTCACTTCCCTTTAGCCTTTCTGTCTGTCCAGGTGGCAGTCCGTCTCTCAGCACGTTGCTCCACAAACAGCACAGGCAACAGCCTCCCCCTCTCTCTTTACCACCACTCGTTTCCTCCTTGACTCCAGGGTGTCATCTCCAACCTCTCGATTTCCAGCTGAAACCTGGTCTCTCTTCACAGTTTCTACCCTAACCATCCCTTGTGTATCCAGAAGGTATCCAGCTCATCCTGAGGCAGATGGGTTTGTGAAGGAGTGCCCAGCCAGCAGTGGGGAAGCAGTCAGCCAGTGCAGCTCACAAGGAAAACTGAGGCTGGGAACTGGTGATGTTCCTCAGCACTGTTGAGATAGGGTGTCTTCTTCACAGAGTGCGCGTCTGCTTTGCCTCTCTGGTG
The DNA here is from genome assembly GCA_013397115.1 of Edolisoma coerulescens. Taxonomy (NCBI): domain Eukaryota; kingdom Metazoa; phylum Chordata; class Aves; order Passeriformes; family Campephagidae; genus Edolisoma; species Edolisoma coerulescens. The sequence continues at coordinate 940,808 of VWZW01004519.1, forward strand.
CTGGAATTTGGCTGCTGTCCCAGGCTCAACAGAACTATTCCCTAGCGCTCTACCAAACTAGTGCCAGAGTCCTGGAGGTTTCTTGTGTGGCTTAGAGCACTTTCCTGTGTGAAGGAGATGTCATCTGTGAGAGAAACCCCAGGGAAGGTGATGCAGAAGAGAGCTAGAGCATGAGGAGAGAAGGACTGGAGAAGGGCGGTCAAGAGGTTGTCTGTGACTCTTTGATACTCTTCTGTCAGTCTGAACCAGGCAAGCTGTGTATACAACAGTGGTAAGTGTCACTGCAGGCATAAAGCAGGGGTTGATATTTAGCTTGAAGCTGCTTAGGTGAACTCTTCAGGAGGGCAAGGTTGCTGGTATCACTGTAATTAACAGTTTCAGACAATTAAATACCTTCTGTTAAGCATCATATCATAAGTTATCAAAACCAAATGGGTTGAGGTGTGTAACAGCACAGAATAACCTTCTTATGCTTGGACACGGGAAGAGCCCATCTAAGAATGCAAATGCTTTAAAACTGAACCCACACTGATGTAGTAGATCAGATTTGCATCACTGTATCATTCATGTCTCTTAAAAGCCTTCTTGGTAAATGTTCAGCAAGGGGTTAAAATGTGCAGTACTTCCAGAGCTGCTTGCTGTGCAATTCCTTGCCTTGCCTGCAAACAGAGTTGCCTTTCTGCTCCTGAGGTCTTCCTGACAAAGTATACAATCCACTGTCTGTGCCTCCCATCGCTTAGGGAGTTGCAGTAGCTCAGCAGCTCCCAGATTGGTGTCGGGTTGTTGGAACTCTTTGTTTGTTTGGCATTTTTTCCAGCTCTCCTGCTGGAAAGTAAATAACGTTAAGTACCCCAAGAAAGTTCTTAAGGTCTTTCCAAGATCTCAGCCTCCTGGGCACCATTCCCAAGTTTGTGAGAGCTACTTGGTAGCAATCCTGTTTCCATGTTAATACATGGACTTTTTGTGTTCCTGGAAAAAAAACACTGGGATCTGCTTCTGCTCTTACACAGGGAGAGACCAGTAGCCAGGTGAAAGCCAGCAGAAAATCAGGCCCAGAAAAGCTGCTATGGGGCCAGCATCAAGGTTAAGTGGATGGAAATTCCAAACTGGGAGCTGCCCAGGCTTTTATTTCTGTACATTTGTGCTGCCTGCACCTTTCTGGCTGAGCACAGGATTTGTACACTCATCAGAATTGCACTAGTGACTAGACCCACCCAGAGTTCATTGACCAGGTGAGTCATTTCTGCAGTCCTGGGTAGGTGGATCTGCCTACCTGGGTGCCTTCATAGAACTGTGTGAACCTCTGTTTCTGTCAAGGTGCTGCTGGTGGTCCAGGGGAGCACGGCTCCCTCCGTGTTCCTTTCTCCAGAGCTGCCTGTTACATCCTGCCAGCTCTGAGGACAGGGCTCTCCCCAAAATGCTGAGGAGAGCTGCAGGGTTTCCTGCTGCTGTGTGCCTTCCAGCAGCTACAAGAAAGTATTGAGAGATGTCTGGCAGAGGTCAGGTACAAGGGAATTGGAAACCCTGGATTGCTTCCACGCAGCCTCTCAGACCCCTCTGCTCCAAGAGCCCCTTCCCTCGAGCCTGGTGGGTGGAGGTGGCCCATCCCTGTCTCACTGAATGGGAGGGGGCATTCATTGCCTGTCCCACTGGGCACAGTCACTGGCTCTGTCCCAGGCTTTGTGTTTCCTCTCATTGTACCAAAGATTATTGGCACACAACCACAACAATGATGGGTTATCGCAGTACAGCCTGCACACTGGAGAGAATAAGTGCAAATGATTAAGTGGCCACAGTAGACTTCCAGGCTATAAATACTTCAAGTGACTCGAAATCACAAGGTCAGGACTGAATCTCTGTTTGCCCCCACTTCCCTACTATTCTCAGTCCCTTTTTTCCTGAAAATTATTTGTAGTCATTTCCTCCCTCCATCTCACTCCTCCTCACTGGAAGGGCTGTCAGCGCCATGAGGAGCATGCCAAAACTGGCATGTCTCCCCTGGGCTTGCAGCAAGTCTGCAAGGAAAAGTTTGTTGTTGCTTCCAGCTGTCACACTGTCTGGAGAAGATCCTGCTGTGCAGTATGAGGCAGTCGCTGCCCCACATCACTTACAGTCTCAAGAGACAGCAGAGGGGAGATGGAGTCTTACACTGGGAAGTGGCTTCCTCATGATCACAGCAATTCAAGACCAAAGCTTCAGCTCTTCCATTTTTCCCATGCTCTTGATCTCAGTCTGTCCACTGCAGATTTGTAATTTTGGTGCCCAAGTCCATTTCTGACAAACTGACTCTAACTTTTGTCCTCATTTTGGATCCAAAGGGGCCTCCCTGGGACAGTGGGCTGCTGTGATTTAGCTCAGGGATCTTCTGCTCAGGATCTGTGGGCCATCCCTGGACATCTGGGGTGAGAGTTGCCCATGAATGAAAGCTCTGCTTTCACGCAGGCAGGAACAAAATCAGACAGCAGAACAAAACCAAGTTAGGTCTAAGGTGGATTTTTCCTTTGGAGTCTGTGCTGTAAGAGCTCTGCAGGTCACTGAGCTAGTGAGGAGCCCCAAAGTTACTGGGTTATTGTTGGACTGAACCCCAGACCACCTTCTTCATCTCTGTGGGCCGACAAGACACCCCAGAGGAGCATCTCTGCTCTGGCTCTGCAGGCACATTCAAGGAGCCTCCAGCCCCTGAGCCCCATTCCTTCTGCAGCAGTGGAGGTTTCCTGTGCAGGGGCCCGTTTACGTTTGAAAACGCCACAACAGAGCCCAGCCAGGCAGTTCCCAGGGCCTGCCGCTGCGTCCGGCGGGGCCGTGTCCCAGCGGGACCGCCCCGGCGCGCGTTGGAGCGGATCAGCAGCGCCCGCGTGGCCCGCGAGCGCCGGGGCTGGCGAAGACGAGTCGCCCACAGGATGTCTGAGCGCATCCTGTGTGGAACAGCTCCAGCTGAGCTCCTCCACGCCGTGGAGGAAATCCCATGTGTCGGGCAGGGACCAGAGATTGGGGCTCTCTGGGGCTGCTGCTCGTTGTGCGCTGACATCCTGGCGCGGTGAGTCAGCCCGGGCTCTGGCACGGAGCGAGCGTGGGGGAAGCTTCCCTCCCCGCTTGGGGGACAGCCTTCCACGGGGACCTCAGCCAAATGCCAGCGAGCTGGAGCCAGCAGCCGGATGTAGCGTGAAGGGTTTGCCATATTTAGATGTGTTTTTCCTGGAGCAGGAGACTTGGGGAATGAGAAAGAGGAGAGATGCCTGGATGCTTTTGCCTTGCTGCTGCTGCTCAGCCACCTTGTTGCGTCTTCTCTCCCCTCAGTTGGTGTCACCAGGACTTGGCTCCCTCTGCTCTTCAGCATCCCATCTGTCCTCCCTGCTTGTTTTCATCCTTCTCATTTTCCAAGCTGACTCCACTCTACTACAATCGATGGAGGAAATGGGGACAAACGAGTCACTGGTAGGGCTTTTCTCTCCAGAGTGGTGTCTGGTCTCATCTCTTTGGCAGGCTTTAAAGCAAAGCTTGTCTTGGACCCCAGCAGACCTGTATCTGCATAACAGTTGACCAGATCCTTCAGGGGTGCGACCCATGTGCTACATGTCCCCATCAACATCACCAAGACTGTCCTGACCTCACCAGTACAGGAGTAAGCAGAACCCAGCCTGTTAGCATTGGTGAAGTTCAACCATGAATTCGGCTGGAGAAGTGAGCTGGACAGGGAGGACGATGTTCTCCCTGTGTTTCTCAACTCGTGTTCTCCTGAATGTCAGTGGATGAAGAAATCACCCAGAGAGGCCATGTGGGTGTCAGAAGATGAGTACTGTTTCCACAAATTGTTAGGGTATTAAGAGGATGTTTAGGGCACCAAGACCTGTGTCCCATCCTGTATGCAAAGGAAGAAAGGGCACATACACATAAAAACAGCCCCCAGTTCAGCAGATTCCTGGTGCCCACCAGAGAGAAGGCCCTGTGCTTGCTACCTGGTGTATTTTCACAACCCTTTTTCTTTTAGGAACATCAAATTGTTCTGCAGAAGTGTGTGTTAAAATGCAGAGTTTGGTAAACCCTTGCACTGCAAATGGGAAGGAGGCTGAAAAATAATTTTCACAAAAAGGTTCAAATGCCGTACAGGAAAATTACATATTTCAGCAACATTTCTCCCATTTACTGCATTAGGAATTAACCCATAAACACCTGAGAAAGCCTCCCATTTCTGTTGCAGCAGGAGCCTCTTGTATTAGGACTGATCTCTCAGGACTGATTTTTCTCTGTTGATGATCCCATTTGGAAGGCACTGGGCAGCCATGACTCAGTGACCATATCTAATGAGGCTGATTTAAGGTAGTATATGCTTGATTGGTTTGGTCTGTGCTGGTCTTTGATTATTTCTTGGTTGTTTTTATGGTATTTTGATTTGTCCTGACATTTTTGGGTCAATTGCCACTGGGTTTAGAAGTAGATCTGAGATCACAGCCTTATTCAAGGAGGGATTGATACATATTTATAAATAAAAAGCCTCTAATGGAAGCCGTAGGCACCCAGCAATACAAAGCTCTGTTCTCTGCTCATTTACAGTCATCTCATACAGGTGTGGTTCTCTTGACTGATCAAGTTTCCATTTGCTTTTCACCCATGAGAACAAGCAGAGAATCCAGCCAATAAAAATCTAGTAATACACTCCAAAGTAATTCAGCTTTTGAATAAAAATTTTAAAACATTTAAAAAAATTTTAAAAATTTTAAAAATTTAAAAATTAGTGCCAGTGAGTGGATGACTTTGGTTTCAGCAGTAATCCCATTGCTTCACTCAGAATGTGACAGCGCATTTCCAGGTCTCCTCCAGCTTCTTTGCTTTTTGGGAGCAGTGAAAAAAAAGGCAAAATGTGCACTCAGTGGAGAAAATGTGTGCCAATGGTGTCAAGGTTGAGACCAGCGTGGTTCTCACACAAGGAAAGCACAGCTGGAGCAGATGCTGTGAACTGACTGTGCTTGATTTGGGTCCGTACCAGCTCATCCAGAAGCCTTTTGTTTCCTTCTTGTGGGCATACCCCAAACCAGCACAGGTGTCTGGCCAGGCTGTTCATATGTTTTTAAATATTTCTGTGTAGCTGCTGTGGCAACCCACACAGCAAAAAGGAACAGCTTTTAAAAATAAATCCGAGGCTGGTGTGGAGGTTTGGAGCAGACAGAGGAAGGAAAGGGGAAGAGCAGTTGAAAGGAAAACACAGGTCATTAAAGTTGTCATAAAAGAAAAAAGAAAAAGGTTCAAAACATCTGCTGGAATCATGAGCAACTTTTTACCGGGACTCGGCAGTTTGTTGACAGGTCCATGAAGAAATTCAGCAGTTCAGTTTTGCTGGTAACTGCTCACCAGGGTTACTACTAAGAATTACTGAGTGCTGGAGAGGAGTTTCCCTGCCAGTGCAAATACAGGGCTCCTCTAGAAGGTCCCATCAAGTTCTTCCAGCACAGACGTGTCTGCAGAGTTGAGTTTTGTTGCTTTATGAGGGCAAACACAAATGAAGTGAGGATGACTACAGCAATTAAACAAGCATCTTACCGTGAGGTTCTCCTCCTTTGTCTGGTAATGCTCAACCTGGCTGACCTTTAGAGAGATCTCTTCCACCACCCCCACTTCAGGACAGTGGGGTGTTTTCACCCTTTCACCAGTAAAAGGTGTAAGGAAGCAGAGTGGTGTTTCTTTGAATAAATGCCAGCTATCTTCGTCTGTGAAAACTGCAGAAAATACTGGTGGAAAAGATCTGTGAGATTCTCTGCTCCCCCTGGGCCAATGCAGAACTGTTTTGTGGCAATTTTTGCCTCAATCCTCTTTCAGTTTAGCTTTAATGGTCGGCTGGAATAGTAGCAATGAAGGATGAGGCTGAAAGCACAAATTTCACTGTTTTGCTGCCAAAATAAAGAATTGTTCCCAGGTTCCTTCCAAAGCTCTGTGAAATAACAGCTTTTTCAACCTCCTTGGGCTGAGTGTTTTCACTGAACGCTTGGATGCCAAGCTGCAAACATCTAGGAGCCCCCTCGAACCCCCATCTGATGACAGGTGCACAGAAAATTCCATGTAGCATCCTGTTCTGTCTGACTGCTGCAGATAATAAAGGTCTGCTTTCTCCGTGCCATTGCTTGAAAGGTGCAGGGAACAGGTCACTGCTGTAAAAAAATGTTTCTATTGGTACACCAGCAGCAAAAGGAGGGATAAGGAGAATATCGATCCTTTATTGCATGTGGGGGAAACATAGTGACAAAGGATGAAGTTACTTCATCAAGAAGTTCCCCTGAAGGGGTGAAATTACAAATGTTGTCATGACATCTGAGCAACAGAGTCTGATTTAATGCACAGACGTACTTTGATGGGAGTTGCTGGTAATTGCCACTTGAAAAGCCAAGCCATTTGGACTTCCAGTTAAATATCTCAACCTACATCTTCACAAGAAACAGCTACTACCCCAGAAGGAGCTATGATTGGGGTTTTTTGGTGTATTTTACAGGAATCTTGCTAGGTAATTTTGTTCCATTACAGTTTTTCATAGAACAGGCCCCATAAGTGGATTGAATTACATGTTTGCTACTAGGATAATTGCAGTTCTTAAGAAGTAGGCTGTATTGTCAAATGGTTTCTCCTAGGCCTAATTTCCAAAAAATGCATCTCCAGGGCTTTGTAAACTGTACTGTTATTTGCCATTGGGAACTTTCATGGGAATTGTGTGTGGGTTTCCTCTAAGATCTTTAGATGAATAATTTTGCTGCTTTTATTTTTCCATATAATGATTACAAATGTCTTTATGTGCTCCACTGTCCAATCTCTGACTGTTAGCTTAAACATTAGGGACTTGCTGTAAACAAACATGACTGGGTAACACCTGCTTCATGTCACAGTCCGATTTCTTTTTGGAAGGATTGCGTCCAGGCTTTGGTAAAATTACAAGCGCTCCAGATGTGTATTCTGCTGTCAGCTGGCCTAGTGAAATCATTGTTTATTGACAGGTTCCCAAGAGTCAGACAGTTCTCAGTCTGCCAAGAAAGACATGCTGGCTGCACTGAAGTCCAGGCAAGAAGCTTTGGAAGAGACACTGCGCCAACGCTTGGAAGAGCTAAAGAAACTGTGCCTGCGGGAAGCGGTAGGCAGTGGACATTTTATAACCTGTAACACTTTGTTTCTGGCTTTGTTATAGCATGCTTGTTGTTTGGAGGTGGGGTGGGGTCAGGAGATGAGATTCCTTCCACAGTCACCTCTTAAAAAACCCATCGTACAAAGGCCTCAGGGAGATCCAGCTGTTTCAACTCCAGATTGCAATGCCCAGGACTTTTTTCCCCCAGAGAAGGGGACCCCTGTCAGCTGGGTACCCAGCTGGCTTGGGGTGAGGACGGTGCTCAGCATCCATGTCTGCTCTTTGAAATTATGTTTAATAAGTTTCATTCAGCCGTGCTTCTTAATGATTTCAGCGAGAATATGCCGCTACCTAGATAGGAAGGCTGTCCTATGTGCTGGTTATCACTTCTCAAATGCTTTTGACTTCATTGGAAAGAAAAACCCGAGGCTGGCACACTGTCTTCTTGGAGCAGGCCTGATTTTACATGCTCTTCTTCTCTGAGCATGCTCTTCCATACAGCACACAAGGTCTCATCTGCTCCATGTACATGGCTGTTATCCAGTCAGCTCTGGCACTGCTGGAACAAATGCCAGTGTGGTGGCAGACCTTGCAAAGAGGAAACACTGTGGTCATCCCAGGACACGCAGGACAGCTCAGGAACTCATAACTTTCCCACTCACCTGCCAGTTCATTTTGGAGTACCTAGGAGGCCATTTAGTGATCAATTTAGTGTTTGGGGAAACCACAACCCTGCTGCAGCTGTGTGTGGAGATTAGCAGCAGCATACTCAGGCCATTCAGCAATCCTCCCATGTTTACTAGGCCTGAGTATCTGATTTTAACAACAAATTGTGATGTGTAACACGACAGGAAGCTGGCTGCAGACAGTGGCACAGAGGGCTTCCAGTTCTTGCTTAGTATTTGATGTATATCTATCTTTTGACAAAAACGGGAGAAATGGGTCACTGATTCAGGTGTCATTGTACTTTGTTTCAATTATTGTATAGTTTTAATGCCAAAAAGAGCAAGCTGGGGAAAATACTCTCAACAGAGAACGTCAGCAGAAATGTCTACTGCCCCTGTTCCCATTCATTACTCCTTGGGAGCAATCCCTTCCCACTTGAGAAGTCCTGGTTGATTTCAGCAAACAACTTGTGCTGTGAAAAAGGTCACAGGACCAGATCCAGTCTCGTAAGTCCATTGAGCTGAGATCATCCACAGGAAAACATCACAGCTCTTCAGGGGCTGACAGTCAAGGTCTGGAGGCTCTACTTGGCCCGGAGGAATTTACTACCCTACGCTGACCCTGCCTGACTGCCGATGACTAATCCTTGCAGCAGCACCGGATGCAGGGGAAGATGTGCCTGTGCCACAGCTGCAGGAGCTCCCAGCCCAGTGCCTTCCCTTTGACTCCAGCCCTGGTTTTGGTGCAGCCTCAGGCACTTCAGGAGCAACCAGGATGCAGGCAAAAGCTCCCACTGGGGCATGGAGCTGGGGATGAGGAGCAATAACTCCTTAATGTGCTGTGGCAAGGCTGGCCAGAGCCCATCTGTCAGCACGTTAAGAGCTGCTACAAAGTGTTCGTGCTTTCCGTAGGTGATTTGAGAGAGGCAGTTAATGGACACTTGGAGTCTGACCCCGTCTTGCAACCCTACAGCTCATCTGTCAGCGGCTGGTAGTTGAAATCTTCCTCTCAGGCTGCCCTTCGTCCTTTCTGCTTCGGCAGGGGAATGGCCAAAGCAGAGGAAGAAGGTGGCAGACCAGGAAATAAAAAAGAGTTAAAAGTAGGGGCATAATTAAGAAAGCATGGCCAGAACCATTCGTAACGCTGGCATCAAGTTACTTTGGGCCATCACTGCTCCAGTTACTTATTAATTTAGATTATGTTTCATGATCGTGCCTTTGAATACTTTTTAGCTTGTGGAGGCAGCATGGTAGCCTGCATTAATTTTGTCCTGCTCTGATCTCTACAGATTTTACAGCAGATTAACTCTTTCACCACTGCCCTGCTTCATATTAATCTAGGAGTTATAAAGAAAATATCCCTGTTACCCTTGGGGTAGGATATGGGAATCTGTGTCTCAGTGCAGTGCTTAGAGCCACATCTCAGTAGAAGGAACACATTTTGAAAGAAAAACTGAAATAACCCCACAGGGCTGGAGGGGTGATGCAGAGTGGGACTCTGAGACGTTGCAGCCATGCCTCTCGCAACAGGGGGCTGTGCACGTCGACACAGAGCTCTGCTGCAAACCCATTTTGCTGGAAATTGCTTAAAGGGAAGATTTGAAAATGCCAGGTCCTTGTTTCCTAGTGACCTGAAAGGAGTAGAAAGAAAAAACTCCATTAGGGAGTGGGGGAGAGGCCAGGGCAGGCAGGGACTGGGCTGTGCACCCACACTCGCATTAAGGTCAGCTGCTGTTCTTTGGGATTCAGATGATTTAGGTTACTCTGCCAGCTGGATCCTCTCAAGGCTGATGCTAAGGAACACAAAAGCCTTTTGTCCTGCATGGGGAGACTTTTGAGTACAAGGAGTCAGGGCTGTGCTGGTAGTCAGGCCTCTGCCTTTTTCTGTAGGCAGTTCAATGCCTTCAGTTCAGATATGTGTGCCTGTATTGTGTAGTCCAGGGGAAAAACCCCTCAGCATTCACATCAGTAGTGGTGCTTGCTGCTTCCTGTGTTCCACATATTCCGAAATTCTGTGGGGTTTGCTTCAGATTTTGAGCAAATCTTTGCAAATAACCGCATCAGTTGGACAGAGTATCAGCTAATAATTGCTCCGAAGCTGCCCATGACATCACTGGGGTTTGGAAGGCACTCTAATACATGAAGTGTTATCAGACAGGTAATGAGGTACCAGGCACTGCTTTTAGTGGCCATTTCCACTGCATTCCTCTCAGACACATCATGAATCAGGTGGGAATGTTTTTCTGTGCAGGTCATAACCTGCACGGCTGTTACCATTGTGGCTTTCTGACTCAGCAGACCTGCATCCTGCAGGAAGGCTCTCGGGTCTGCTCACCCCTCTCAGAAGCAGCTCAGCAGATAGGAGCTCTTGGTTCCTGCTCACCCTGCAGCAGAGATGAAAGCTTGTGTGCTGCAGCCTGCTCAGCCTCAGGCCCTGACGCCCTAGGGATGGGCACCACTTACAGACCTGCCCAGGGCAGGCCACAAAGATCTGTATTCATGCACAGGTTAGAGAAAAGGTGCCCACCCTCGGTGTCAGGTTCTGAGTTTGCAGGGCTGGGTGCTCTCCTGGGTGTTTATCAGCTGAACTGTTGTTAATGAACGCCTGTCATTTTAGGGTCACACAAGAGTGGTGTTGTGCTTCGCTCTGCTGCAGGACTTCCCAGAGCACTAACAGCATTTTCTGCTTACAGGAGCTCACAGGAAAGCTGCCACGAGAATACCCCCTGGATCCTGGGGAGGAGCCACCCATTGTAAGGAGAAGAATAGGAACTGCCTTTAAACTGGATGAGCAGAAAATCCTGCCCAAGGGAGAGGTGAGGCTGTGCCCTTCCTTTCCAGACCCGGGTCCCCACCTCAGGTCTCTTAAGATGTCCACTGAGCATCACACAGGAGCCATCAGTCCTGTATTCGTTTTTCTTTAAATTACTGTAATTGGTCACAGTACCTGTTTGGAGTTTTTTTATATCTGTCAGAGTGGAGAAGAAGCAGTGAGAGAGTTGGGGACTTTACTTCAGACTCAGAGTAAAGGTGAAATGCTTAGAGGTTCAGCCCTGGCTTTGCTAGAGGTAATAGAAATAGCCTGGGTGCTCAACTGGACCATGGCAGTGCAAGTGCTCTGGTGACAAAGTGCAGTGATTTGTGTGAGCAGGGAGCATATCAGGAGCCCCCCAAGCCATCTGAGCCCTGATTGTGCCTGTCTTGTTTTTGCAAACAGCCGCTTGCTTTCCACTCCAGTAGCAATCCAAATTCAGGCCCCCTCGAACCAGGGAGAAAAGCATCACCGTTATCCATCTCAGCCCTGCCATAGCAAGATGAAAGCATTTTGCTCCCCAGTCCTTAAACAAAAGAGCCTTCATCCCTACCTATGGGGAGCTGGAGTTACATTTTTCTAAGTTTGCCAGGGAGTGTTTGTTCCCTTCCTTGCTCCCACAATGTGCTGGGTCAGTGCCCTGAACCGTGGCTGTGAAAACAGGCCTGCAGCAGCTGTAAGGCGGGACCGGATTCACAGAACAGCTATTGTCTGTGGAGGCACATTTGTCTCAAGACACTTGTGTATATTCCAGTCTTGAGTTTCCTTTTTATTTTTGTAGGAGGAGAGACTGAAGCTGGTGTGACTGTGTGGTTTGAGGCTTAGTTCAGCCAGGGAATTAACTGTTTGTCGTTTTGTTGGCATTTTCCTTCTGCTGAAAAAATAAACAGCTGGAGCTCTTTAGTTTTGTTCTCAATGGAGCCTGGGAGAGGAATTCCACCGCAGTCAAATATTCATGAACTAGCACATTTAATTAAGCTTTTCAAAGGGAAGCATGTCTTAGCTGAATTACTCCTAAAACCCCTGCAGTCTGTTGGCTGCTCAGTTATAACCTGATCTCCAGCTTCCCCAGCTCCTGTTGCTACAGGGCAGCTTTTGGGGCCAGCGGGTGAGGAATCTCCTTACTCCAGTGCAAGGTTAGGTGGGGAGAGCAGGAAGGTAAAGCAGCTCCTCCCCAGAGCAGGCACTCTGCCTTCGGCACCAGCAATCCAAACACGCCGACTCAGCTTTTCTCCACCTCTCTCTTCGTCTGTCACATTTTAAGGCTGTGTTGAAAACCATACATTTCTGTTCTTGAAGAGTGATGTTGAGCTGTGTTTGGCTGCCAGTTTGAAAGCGTTTAGGGAGGCTAGTGATGGTTTTCATGCACTTTTCAGCAAGTGCAAACGCTGGAAAATCAATTTAAAACAAAAGGTGAAATACTCCCTCAACCGCGTAAATCCAGGACTGAAATTACCAACTATGACAAGGACCTGAAGCAAGGCACTTCCATCTGAAGGCAGATGATAGCTCTCATTTCCTAGGGCTTTATTTATAGGGGCCTCACTGGAGGAAAATAGACTATTATGGACAGGAGGAAAATTAATATATTTTTCCTAGGATACACTGAGTGATTTAGAGCTGAATCTATGGAGGTCTGAAATTACAGCTCACATCAAACTCACCATACCTTTAGCAAGACCTTTGTCAGAGCAAGACTTGCAGGGAAGGGTCCTGGTTTTTTTTCTTGGTAATCACCTTTACCTGACCTGTAATTCCTGACTCTGGGAAAGATTTTACCAGAAGATGATTAATCAGATTCCAGGCCTTAAAACCCCATGGTTAAGTTCACTTTTAATAAGTCTGGCACTAATAGAGCTTTTAAAGTCTTCAAAGCAAAAAGGGATCTGTTAAAAAGACAGAAGATGGGTTCAGTCTTAAGTGAGGGAAATTATAATTATAGTTTCAAGGCAATGCTGACTCACCACTGATAGCAAAGGTATATTTTTTAAGCCAGAAGCCCAGAATAAAAACTTCAGAGAATGACTTCAGTCTGATTAAATCCCACAGCATCAGCTCTTACACGGCTGCTGAAGAAAGAGAGGATTTGAATTTGTGTAACGGGGATCTCCGTGAATATATGGCTGTCTCACCACTCACTAAAAGTAGAAAAACTTGTCATTTTTTTTAAAATTTGCAATGTACTGGGTTCCTCTTTCTAGCAGACTAATTCCATTGAGCTGGGGGAGGTAGCGAGATCCGTTGCAGATTAGCAAGGCCCTTTGAAGTTCACATCTTGGGGTCCTGATGCAGACTGGGAAGCTCTATATCAGCTTATGCTTTGGCATAAATTGTCCTAAATCCCTTGACTTCAGAGGATAACCAAAAATGAGTAGGTAGCTTCCAGGGTATACCTGGTTGCATTTAAAAACTCAGCTGAGACCCTACAAGGGCTAACGCTGGCAGCGCTGGTTCTTTCTGGCGTACAGAGAGCTTGCTGTTACACACTGCTGGCTCTGAGATCACCCTCCTGCCTGGTAACTCGAGGAGACAATCTTCTAGTGCCATCAGCTGCAGCAGCCCATAATTACTTCAGCTCATACTCACCCCTGGGTTTTGACAGCCATACACTGGGGAGGAGTTAGCCCATCTTTGCCTTGTTTTACCCCAAAGTGTTTGGTGGGTGCCAAGCAAACCTTGGTCAAGAAGGTTAAAGTTGTAGTTTTGCATCAATACGTAGCAGTGATATCAAATGGGGCTTAAATATGGAGACAGGAAACAGGGAGAAGGAGCAGGTGGGACGCAGGTGTGACCCACAGATGGGTGCAAAAGGATGAATGTGCAGTAGGGCATCACCCTTCCACCAGCTGTGCTTCCAGGCACTCATGTGAGCAGGTGAAGGCAAGATGGGTATGTTCAGGGAGGCCCTGAAGGCAGCAGCATGATTGTGGATGCTTTGCTGATGGAGAGCCTTAGTTGGAGGCCACTGGTCAGGTTCAGGAGAGCTTCCACATAGCTGGGCTCAGGGAGTTTGGTGGTAACCAGAATCCTCTTGCCTTCGGCCAGGAGGCAGAGCTGGAGCGCCTGGAGAGGGAATTTGCCATTCAGTCCCAGATCACGGAGGCTGCGCGGCGCCTGGCGAGCGACCCGAACGTCAGCAAAAAGCTGAAGAAGCAGAGGAAGACGTCCTACCTGAACGCCCTGAAGAAACTGCAGGAGATCGAGAACGCCATCAACGAGTATCGCATCAAATCTGGGAAGAAGCCAACCCAGAGAGCCTCCCTGATCATAGATGGTAAGTGGGACTTAGTGCCCACAGCATCACAGAGGGTCTGTGGAGGGCAGGGAGCAAAATTCTTACCAAATTTCCCCTGTCTCCTCTTCCCTGTCCTGCCTGGAGGACCCCGGGGTGCTGTCAGAGGGCGCTGTGTGTTAGGGGTGTGCTGGGTCACAGCAGCAAAGCCGTGTTGTGCCGTGGATGATCAGGGTGTCAGCAGAGCAGGCTGTGACTCCTTTGTTCACCTATGAAGTCGCTCTCTTGGCATCTCCTCCAGGGCAGTGCTGTACAAATGTAATTAATGTTAGCAGATTGGGGTGAGCTCTCTGGCTCAAAGGCATCTGTAAAATCAAAGTGGGAGCAGTGTCATTGCTGTGTTCAAATATTTCTTTTCTTTTTCTTTTTTTTTCTTTTACAATGTAATTCTCAGGGCACTTTATGGTTTACTGGGTTGTTGATTGGTTTTTTGTGAAATCCATTAACTTTCTGCCGTGGTTCTTTCTCCCTTGCGGATTTTTTCCCTTTCCCTTTGACTTGCAGAGCTTTTCTCTGTGCCTTTGTGGCAGGAACTGAGATTAGAGCTGCTGTATTTGTGATCTGGGTACCAAATTACACCTCAGTCAGGGATAAGACAGCCATGAGGACACAGGCTGGGAGAGGCAGCTCAAACATCTGCATGCCAAGGACCTGAGAGCTTTTCCTGCTGCTGCAGAGGATGCTCAGAAAACATTTCCTTGAATGCACAGAACTGGTACTTAGAGTGAGCCTTTAGTTAGCAAGAGGATGATCATTTTAAGAAGGTGGATCAAACCCAGAGTCCTTAAGGGCTGAGATGTAAATCTCACCAATGGCACTGTGCCAGTTTGCATCCTCTGGGGATCTCGGCTCTCTGTTGTGACTCAGTCTTAATCCCCAATTATTGAAAAGAGTTAGCAGCTCCTTGAAAGGCAGCCTGCTACTGAGAGACCCGACCTGCAGGTCTGCCCTCCCAGACTGAGAGTGGGCTGAGTCAGTTGTTCATAGGAATTTTGCCTCTTGCTATGTGAGGAGGAAGGCGTGGGTGGCTGCTTAAGGCTAAGACTCAGTGGACAAAGATCACGGTGCAGTTCAGCACTCAGTCACTGCAATTCATGGGACCATCTGACCAGCCTTGTATTTTCTTCTCTTCAGAAGGAAACATTGCCAGTGAAGACAGCTCCCTCTCAGATGCCCTTGTTCTCGAGGATGGTATGTTGGCTGCTGTATGTTCTAGAGAGCAGGGAGGGATGTGTGAGCTCCTGATTGACACTCAAAATGGAATTACTTTTCTGTGTAATAGTCCACTGATAGATCCCAGGAGCAAAAACGCTTGGTTTCCCCTGACTTTATCTTGTAGTCAGGCATCAGGCCTGGAGCAGTGAGTATTGCTGTGGTTACTGCTCTGAATTATCTCAAAGGACAGTCCTAGAATGTCCCCTTATTTTCCCTTAAGCTTCAGTTGTTTTAATGCATCACACACTCTGGCTGGCCATTCTCTCCCGAAATGGGAATGTCAGCCAGTGCCCTTCTGAAAGGCAGCTCTTCAGGTTGCCCCTGAACACAGCCAGGGGAAACGGGGTAAGGAGGCAGGCTCTGGAGGTGTGGTGGTGTCTCTTGGGGTTGTGCTGCCATTGGAGGTGTCACACAGCCATCACCTCTCTCCCTTCTCTTCACAGAGGACTCTCAGGTCACCAGCACAATCTCCCCTCTGCAGTCCCCACACAAAGGCCTCCCGCCCCGGCCGCCGCTGCACAACCGGCCGCCCCCGCCGCAGTCGCTGGAAGGCCTCCGCCAGATGCATTTCCACCGCAACGACTACGACAAGTCCCCCATCAAACCCAAGATGTGGAGCGAGTCATCCCTGGATGAGCCCTATGAGAAGGTCAAGAAACGCTCCTCGCACAGCCATTCCAGGTGAGCCAGCTCTCTTGAAGCTCCATCACAGAGATATTCCCTGCTTTCAGGAGGGGCAGATGGGAGCCCTTTCAAAATTTACAAAGCTGTCCCTTGCTGAAAGGAGACTTTTAAGTGTTTTGGCCAGTAGGCAGGTTATAAAAATAGGCTACAGCCACAATTGCTGTTTGGTATCTCAGTGTTATTCTACAAAACATGTAGAAGGGAAGGATGGTGGATCATCTGAGGGTTTTGACAGGGCTTGGCTTTGACCTCTGTCACTGTAGAAGCATAAGCGCTGGGACACAAGCTCAGAACAGCAGCTGACCCAACTCCCACTCATCCCCACAAGATCCCAGGCACGTGCCTGAGATCTGGAAAGATGTGTGGGAGCCACTTCCCCAAATTCCTGTGGGAGAGCTGAAGCAGGGTGTTTCCTCTTCAGCAGTCACAAGCGGTTCCCAAGCACTGGGAGCTGTGCCGAGGCAGGAGGGAGCAGCTCACTGCAGAACAGCCCCATCCGGAGCCTTCCCCACTGGAATTCCCAGTCCAGCATGCCATCGACGCCGGATCTACGGGTACGCAGTCCGCACTACGTCCACTCCACGCGGTAAGTCTTCCCGGCTCCAGCCTCACCTTGCTTACCTGGAAATAAATTTTCCTTGCTTTATCCTTCCCTCAGGGTATGAATTAATTCCCAGTTCAGGAAAGGACACAAACCAGTCCTGTTCACATAAGAGGCTCGTGTGCTCATGCCAGTAGAGAATCTCTCCTGAAGTGACATCAGGAAATCCCTTCAGATAAACATGATTCTGCCCCTCATTCCTCCCTTCAAGTGATCAAGCTTTTCTTCTGCTGGGACCTTTCATCTCGGACTGTTTATAGGCTCTACAAGCCACTTTAAAAATGCATGTGGTGCTACTGCTAAATTCTGCAGTGAATTCCTCCAAGGATCCAGCTGGAGAGAACATGTTGCTTCCTGTCTGATACAAAATGTTCAATAGTGGTAACTTTCCCTCATGGATAAAATGTTTGCATGTGTGTGGTGTTACGTGGAGATCAAGAGCCTGTATAAAGCGATCCACCCCAGGACCCAGGTGGCAGTGGAATTTAGCCCAGGGTTGACAGAGGAAAGAGCTGAAGTGTGTAAGGGAGGTGATTTGATGTGTGGGGCCAAACTTGACTGCAATTTTCAGCAGGATTTTTACAAACTGTTCAGCTTCATTGCTCTTTTGCTTTTGTGGCAAACTCCATGGACACTGCAGGGAGCAGAGCTGAGCCAGAGCTGTGTGCTGGTTGGTATCCTGCCCTAAGGGGAGGTGCTACCATCATTTAGCTCAGAATAAATCAAGAGTCATGCCAACACATCAGCCTCGGGCAGAGACAATACAAGGCATTAAAGCCCTGGGTTAAGTTTGTTACAAACTTTTGGCTGAGGGTACCTTTCAATGGTGCAATGTCTGTCAATGCTGGAGCCAAGCTGTATGAGAAATGAGCCTGGCACAGGGCTTGAGAAGTGGCCTTGACTGGGTTGGGACCATTTGGGTGTTTGAAACAACCATTGCTCAGTCTGCAGCTCATTCATGAGCTGCATGCCCTGGCCTTAGCCATCCATCATGTAGATGTGTTTCTGCTCCTTGAATGGATGGGTGGAGCTCTTCAAACAGTTGGGGTGAATAGAGACCTCCCCGACTTGGCCATGAATCAAGCCTTGTAAACTGTGATTTGGGGTGGTTGCCTGAAGGGTTGTCACCAGTGAGAGTCCGACGCGCGCTTCCCATGGCTGGGCCCCAGTAACACCGAGCTGCTTGACAAGGGGTGACTTTTTCAATGGCCAGTGGAGAAATCACAACATTCAGGGCTAAGTATGGGCAGTCTGTCTGTCTCTCATCAGGTGGATTGTACCCATGCAGCACTTTCACGGGCCACTTACAAGGGAATCTCACCACCTTTGTGGCCTGTGAGGTTTTGGGATTTGCAGGGTGGCACAAGGTAAACTTGGTAGCAAAGGGATGATGCTGATCCAAACAGCTCTGCCATGAGAGAGATGAACCAGCAAAGCCAGGGCTTGAGGTTCCCAGGCTTTACCCTTCAGACTGGGCTTTTCCCAGGGTGACAAGCCACAGAGGAACTGGATTGGGCTGGGGTTTATGTCCCTCATGGTGCTGCAGACTGAATGTCACCACCAAGGAACTGGAGAGGAACAGGAGCAGGACCTAATCACCTCAAGCCCTGCAGCAGGGAAGCAGATTGCATTGCAGGCAGCAGCCCCAAGCAGTGCTGGAAGGGTTCAGGTTTCTAATGCCCTCAGATTCCTTTGCTGGCTGTGTGTGCAGACAGGGATGGGGAATGATTCAACCTGTTGACTTACAGCCTGTTTTGTTTCCTGGTACCCGCAGGTCAGTAGATATCAGCCCAACCAGACTGCACAGCTTAGCTCAGCACTTTAGACACCGGAGCTCCAGTTTGGAGTCACAAGGAAAGCTCCTCGGCTCAGAAAATGAGACAGGGAGCCCTGATTTCTACACCCCAAGGACTCGTAGCAGTAATGGCTCTGACCCCATGGATGACTGCTCTTCCTGTACCAGCCATTCCAGCTCGGAGCACTACTACCCTGCTCAGATGAACCCAAACTACTCCACCCTGGCAGAGGATTCCCCGTCAAAAGCCAGAGAACGGCAGAGGCAAAGGCACAAATCAGCAGGCAACCTGGTCTCTTCCAATTCAGGGAGCATGCCCAACCTGGCTGCAAGGAACGGGACGGGACACCACCGTGTCTACCTGCACAGCCAGAGCCAACCCTCCTCCCAGTACAGGATCAAAGAATATCCCCTGTACATCGAGGGCAGCTCCACACCCGTGGTGGTGCGGAGCCTGGAGAACGACCAGGAGGGACACTACAGCGTGAAAGCACAATTCAAAACCTCCAACTCCTACACAGCAGGGGGGATGTTTAAGGAGAACTGGCACGGGGATGAAGTGGACTCGGTCAGGCTCACCCCGTCCCGCTCCCAGATCATAAGGACTCCATCTCTGGGCAGGGAGGGCCATGAGAAAGGCTCGGGTAGGACTGCGGTGTCGGACGAGCTGCGGCTCTGGTACCAGCGGTCCACGGCCTCCCACAAGGAGCACAGCCGCCTCTCGCACACGAGCTCCACCTCCTCGGACAGCAGCTCCCAGTACAGCACATCTTCTCAAAGCACCTTTGTGGCACACAGCCGGGTCACGAGAATGCCTCAGATGTGTAAAGCAACATCAGGTGAGAGCCAGGCCCAGGCACAGGGGCGGGAGGGTTGGGAGCCTCACTCAGCCTGGATTTGTGCCAGGCATTACACCCCAGCTGGAGAGCAGTGCTGGACCACAGCACGTTATCTGGCCTTCAGACACTGCTCACCAAGCCTGGAGGTGTAACACTGGGGGGCAAGCCTTGTCCAAGATGTTCATCAAATGGGAGTGTTTTTCCACGGAAATCATCACTTCTCAGTGATGGGCTCGAAAGACAGAGAGGGACCAGTGCAGTTATTGCCAGGTCTTTCCTCAGAGTGCAGTTGGGTATTGGGTGCTGGCACTAGAGGCTGAAGGTGACAAAACCACAGGGAGCATCGCTATTCATAATCACAGTGAGCAGAGCGATGAAGCAAGCAGGGCTTCAGCACAGACTAGGAGAATGTATGTCCTCAGCGAAGCACCAAAAGCATGAGAAAGGTTAAGTGGGGCATCACAGCCCCTCCACCCCCCACAAAAATGTTTGAGCAATGACATCTTTGTGCACTGCTGAGCCTTGGTTTTCCCATGCAGCTCAAATAACTCTGCTGATAATACCCTGAAATTCAGAGTGCTGAAGTTTGTGCAGTATTACGCCTCTGTGTCATGTACAGAGCTCTATGCTGTTAATATTAAATGGTAAGAAAACAGTCAAATTCATTGCACTGAGAAGGCCACAATGTGCTGTGAAACAGTCCAAGGTTAAATATTTACTGGCCATCAGTCACTGCTTGTCCAGCCAGTGTGGACAGATCAAGGACTTGCTGAAAACCTGAGCCACGTGCCTCAGCATGGGAGACACCATTGCTCTGGCCTCACTTGCCACAGCCTGCCAGGCAGACCAGTGCATTGTCCAACCATGCTGGCTTTCTGCCATCCCAGCATGGTGTCCAGTCCATGGTGACCACCACGCTGGCACCAGTGGGGCCCTGCACTCGCTGCCAACTCCAGCATGGAGTCAGAGGCGGTTTGACACAGGCTCCTCGTGGGCCACCAACAGCTGCCCAAGAAGAGATTTATGTGTGATGCCAACACTCACAGGAGAATCAGGTGTGGACCAAGACACAACTGAGTAGCTGCTAGACTCATCCCGTGTCTCCCTATGAAAATCTGTCTTCCTCTCTTTGGTTAATGGGTATTTCTGTTCCATGCAGCAAGAGAAAATACTTGGAACACTGGAAAGCTTTTGGTTAGCCTTGGAAATGGTACCAGTTCAGGAAAATTGTGGGGTTGGGGTGACAGCACATAAAAATCACTGTCAGTCAGTCCATTCCCCCACTCAGCTGGGTCTTTAAACCTAAATGTGATACCTGTGCAGCAGAGGTGTACTCAGTAATCACAGCATGGCCTGACCAGTTGGCAGCATAGATTGGTTTTGTGTTCAGAGTCTGTTCCCGATCACAGCCGTGGGAGGATACTGACCTCAGGAGCTGTCAGCTCCAAGAAGCAGATTAAAATTTGGTTTTCTCTTTAAGTGTCATTTGGCAGCAGCTAAAGAATTTAACAGCAGAGAGGGGTGCCAGGTAGAAGCCTCCATAATTTCAGCTGATCAGTCGTATCTGATAGGTCTGTTGGGCTGCACATTGTCCTTCAGGCAGAGGATCAGACTTCTAGGCAGGTATTAAATTCAGAGGGTCAACACTGTATGGACTTGAGGAGGAGGAAAGATTGGTCAGGTGGATTTATTTGCTGGACCCTCACCAGGGAAATTCCCCCAAGAACCACTGCCCATTTTTAGTCCAGATTACTTCTGTCTTCGTTCAAGTAAGCTAAGCCTTTCTGTGGTCTCTAATAGGACTGTCAACAAAGCCAAGCATTTTTTACAAATGCACAGTGAAGGGAATTTGTAGCTTTTGAAATCTTCAGAGCTGTCTTCCTCCTTAGCACATGACCAGTGTACTTGTCCAGGCTCTCACCACTGCCAGCCCTGGCCCCTAGAGACACAAAGCATCTCCCACCACCCCTGGAAGCAGGAGGCTGAGCCTGGCAGGCTGAGCTCCTCCAGTTCAGGACCCATGGAGTCCAGGCAGCAGCAACCAAGCTTCTGTGCTGGGAGAGGTGTAGTGTGTCCCAGGCAGGATCAGGAGAGTCTGGGTGGCAGTATTCAGCTGGAGGCTGAGTGTTCCTGCAGAGCTGAGGCCGGATCCAGCCCGTGACGTGCAGCAGTGTCAGCAGAGGCTGTGCTCCTGTGCCACGTTCGGGCACAATCACCCAGGAACAGGGTGAGGCCTGTCCCAGGCTGTGTTTACTCACAGCCAGACATGTTTCTGCTGGTCTGACCAGCTGATGCTTCTGAACCACCCTGACCTTTGTGTTCTCACCTCACCAGTCGCTTTTCTCCACCCTTGGTTGTTTTCCAGCTGCCTTACCTCACAGCCAGAGGAGTTCCACGCCGTCGAGCGAGCTCGCAGCCACACCACCGGGCAGTCCCCACCACATTCTCACATGGCAGACTGGGTGAGTGTCCACGGGGTCAGGTTAGAGAATCCACCTCACTCAGTGCTGGTGAGAAAAAGCTCCCCACACACAAGCAGAGCTATGGGGAATGTTTCCCAGGTGCTCCATAGCCTGTATCTGCACGAAGCATTTCCAGTCTCCCACCTGTGCTCTCGTGGTGGTGGAGCTCTGGTTTAGGCTGACCAAGACATGGCTGAGCCATCCACACCCAGCACTGCTCCAAGCAGTGTCAGATCCACAGGGAAAGAAGCCTTGCAGGTTCCTCCTGCTTGCACAGTCTCCTTCCTCCAATCTTCATATGTTGAAATAGCTGATGTTTCTTTTTTAGCAGCCATCGCACTGACTGTCCACACCAAGACCTTGTTGCAAAGACAAGGTTCAGTGCCTGCCATACCTGTGTGTGCAGCAACCCCATTTTTCTGCTCAGTCTTCCCCAGCAATGTGTCTGCATGACTATTAAGTGCATCTTTTTTCTGCTACCACTAACATGAAGGCGCTGTACCAGAGTGTGAAGGGAGGCATTACACATAGGTAGCCATTACTCATGTAAATACAGTGATTGGGTTCTTCAGCACCTCTTTACAAGGCAGGGAGTTCCAGGAGTAAATCAACAACCTTTTGTAAACTCCCCTGGGTATTCTCTAGTAATCTCTGTCCAGCAATTCTGTTCTGCCACATGAAATGAAGGTCACTTCCAGATCCCATCTAACTCAGATTATGGGATGAGATTTTGGCAAGATCAGCTAGATCTGACACTACAGTCCTCAAAATACCCTAGTCCTTTGAATAGGAAAACAGGTCTGATACCCTGAGTCATGAATTGGGACTAACTTTGAAACCATTTCACTGTGCAGCCACTGGAAAATCTCCTGCCCTTTAATTACCCTGGTCAGTTATGACCAGGTTTGACCTCTGGTTTTACTCCAGCCCTGCTTGTGACTGCACTTTAAATAGGAGATGAGGAGAACCATAACCACAGCCCCTTAGGCTTACCTGGATTTTAAATTCACACATTTGACATCCAGCCTCACATGGTCTTTGCATGTGCTTCCAGCTTTAGAACAGGAGAATGTTCTTGGTCCCATTTCATAAAAAGTCAAGGGATAGCAAGATAGGCAAAATG
The DNA here is from genome assembly GCA_013397115.1 of Edolisoma coerulescens. Taxonomy (NCBI): domain Eukaryota; kingdom Metazoa; phylum Chordata; class Aves; order Passeriformes; family Campephagidae; genus Edolisoma; species Edolisoma coerulescens. Next base: position 963,395 of record VWZW01004519.1, read on the forward strand.
GTACCTACCTTTACCATACATTGAAATTTCCACTATTAAAGGTTTGAGTCTAAACTCAAATTTTAGTCTCAGTCTCCAGCCAATGCTAATTCTTCTAAATATCTTGATGATGATCAGAATCAAAACTGGTGAGCAGCCAGCTAAGACATCTGTTTGGATAATCCCAGTTTTTCTTATTCTTTCCATACAAGATAAGTCCTGCACTTACATCAAAAATGCATCAAGCCAAATTCTCAGCTGGTGAAAGTGGAAGTTAGCTGGATTTATAGTTTAGGCCCTGCACCAACAACCAGTGCAAAAAGAATTGGAGACAAATCAGCACTTGTTTTGTGCCTGAGCATAGCACAGCACCCAAGGTGTATGTATATAAATACAGGAGTGGATACAGTCTACCTTTGGATGCACAACACAGATTCCTCCACTGCAGGAGCAGCTGTGCCCACCCAGCACAACCCAACAGATTGACAGTTCTCCCGAACATGTTTTTGTGTCACTAACTTTTTCTAAAGACGATTCATCAACTTGTTTCTCCACTGGATTAATAAGTTCATAACAATGTCTGTGTCACTTCTTTTCTTTAACATTTCCTCTCTCCTCTTTCCTCCTTTTTTGCTCTCCTTTGTTCAGAGAAGCAACAGACAACTCACCCACTATGGATGAGTCTCAGTCTCCAACCCACCAAAGTACTGATGAATAGAGGTATAGTAAGGGAACGTTTTGTTCTTTCCTCCTTCTGCCCCACGGTCCGTGAGCACAGTGCGAGTGCCCGGCCTCCCGCTGTCCCGCCGGAGCAGCCCTTCAGCTGTGAGCCCGTTTGGCTGCCAGCAAGGCTCCCCTCCGTGCTTGGGAGCATTCGAAGCCCTCTCTGTGCCTTTTCAGCGAGTCTGCGCCTGTGGCCCTTTCCCCTGTGAAAGGGACTTGGGGCCAGCCCGCTCTGTGTCCCTGCAGAGGCTGAACGGGCACAGAGAGCGGGGAGGGGGGGCAACAAATCTGTGGCTTGGGACAACTGACGGCAGCGTGGGCAGAGTGCCGTGGGAACGGTCTGGGAGCAGCGTGGTGGGGACACGGGCTCGGGTAAGCTCGGAGGACCTGGCCAGAGCTCCCGGCCTCGCTCCAGCCACAGCTCCATCACCCCTTCCTCCTCCCTCCCTGCCGCAGAACTGAGGCTGTTTGCAGCAGCAGCACCAGCAGAGAGGTTTTACGGAATGAGGAGCAACCCTGGCGCTGTTCCTGTGGGAAGACAGAGGGGGAAGAGTGGAGGGAACAAAAAAAACCCTCAGAGTATTTCTATTTTAATTAAACTACCGCCGCTGTCTGACACTCTCATTTGAATCTACAACCATTCACAGCTGGCATCTGTCAAGTATTTCAAGCCCAGCTTTCTAGAGATATCCCATAAACCTCTGTCCTCCAGCACAGAGCTGGGAAACAAAAGGCTCTTTAAAATGCAAATGGCGATGCCCTTGCTCAGGTTCCTCTCAGACACCAATCCCAGGGAAGCCAAGTGGAAAACAGGGCAGAGGAAGCAGGAACTGCATCAGATGTGAGATCAGTCCTGTGAGGTGGGGAGGGAGTGCAGGAAGGAGTGAGAATCCCTCAGTAAACAGAAAAAATGTGCATCTCCTGCTTTTGGCCTCAAAACAATCTCTAGTTTGGAAGTCGGTTCAAATCAAAGTGTGAGGGAGAGACATCAGTTCTGGCTACAACTGCACAGATAGAGCAGTCACTTTACAAAAGATAAACATTTTGACCTGAGTGTTTTCCTCTGGCAAGGAGCCCCGCAGCCTAAGCCAGGAGCTGACCCTGGTTGGAGCTCTTAATGTAAATAGCAAAGAAAATGCTCATGAATTGTCTCGTCTGCTCAGTACAGGCAAAGAAAAAGTCAGGCAGCAAAAGAAGCAGTAGCTTGCCTCATCCCCAAGATGAGGACTAGGCTACTGCAACAGAACATGGTCCTTTCCACATCAGACCTGGCATGGTCTCACTAGGCCCTTCCTGGTTCATCCCTGGAAAGCCACATAACTCTGGGATTGCTCAGTGATGCACAAGCCTCTGCCCAGAGCAGAAGTGCTACAGGAAAGTGCCACCACCCTCCTCCTTCCACGTTCCCACTGGATGATACAGCCCATGGCCGAGAGAGCTGCTCCAAGGACTTGCTCCTTGGAGAGCATCCTATGGAAAAATCTCTATCCCAATTACTACCAAGCAGGGCAGCAGGCAGAGCCCTCAGACTGTGCAGAGCCCTCAGGCAGGGCAGAGGCACAGCACTGCTGCTATACCCAGGGCGGGGGGAAAGAAGACACAGGTAGAGTGCAGTGGGGTCTGTGAACATCCTGCGTTCCTCTCCACTCATAACACAGTGTTTTATGCTCATGGTTGAACTTCCCAGGAGAACTCACTGTCCTAACAAAGCTTCCTTTCTCCTGCAGGAACTACAATGATAGCTGTTTCCTGGATTCTCCCCTCTATCCAGAATTAGCAGATGTCCAGTGGTATGGGCAGGAAAAAGCCAAGCCTGGGACTCTAGTGTGAACCCCTGACCTCAAGTTAATCACATCAATGCCATTCTGAGATCACCTCACTGCCTCTCATTTGCCTTACCCAGATGCACTGTCACCCAGCACCAGCTTCAACTCTAAGCACTTTTTTCACGATGCAATTCAAGACAACATTTATGGAACACTGGCCCTGAGACATCCACCACGGCAGCGACGGAGCGCAGCACATCCCATTGCCAGACGGGTGCCCATCCCTCCCACGGCCACGGGGCAGCGGGTGGAGAGGAGCAGCCATCTGAAGAGTCGCTTTCAAAATTGGTTTTCCTTTGAAACAATGAAGCCTTTCAAGGCTCGTATCGGAGATTACTGTTCCACAGCACGTAACAGCAGTAAGAGTTCCATGACCTGCGAGCTGAAGCCAACAGCATTAGTTTTAAGGGGGTGGGAATAGGACAGAGGCTGAGAAATGGAGACCATAGTCCTGAAAGCGCATCCGTTCTGAAACAGCAAAATCCCATCACTTCAGAGATGTGTCAGTCTCACAATCAGGTCAGCACTGCCAAAGATCTCCACACTACCGTTGGCAGGATGAGTTTGCTCAGCAAGTTCTAGCTACAAGAACATCTCCCTTCTTTAACTCAATGGCAGACATGACCACCCCCTGCAAAATGGCATTTCCTTCTTCGCTTGGAGTCCACCTACACGCAAGCAAAACAACCCCCTGTGCTGCAGACACACCCGAGGTCTGGGCTGGTATCACAGCATCGCTGTCTGCAAGCCGCTATTGAACTGGACAGACAAGGTTTACAAAGGCATTACCTACAGCAGAGGCAAGTACTGCACTCACAGCATCTCTGTGGCTGGCACAGAGCGCCCACCAATACATGGAGAGGTTGGGATTGAATTGGTTGTTTTGATACAGATAAAAATTGCCAAAAAAACCTTTCCACAAACAGATACAGCCAATAAATTCGAATCTATTTCTGCACAAAGCGTTAACGTGAAATCCAAGGGAAAGCACATTGCGATCGACCTGACACGGCCAAGCTGCGTTCACATATCGGTTCCACTCCTCTTCCCTTCCTTAGCACCAGTGTAGCAAAGGGCTCGTCACCCGTGCGCTGCCGTGTGGGAGAACCGGTCTGTCAGGAAGGCTCCTAGAGCGGGGTTGGACAACCAGCAGACAGGCAAATCTTCCCCTTGCGACAGAGAAAGAGAAGCGCCCGAGCGAGGCGTCCGACACGAGCGAGAGCTGCCCGCGGCCACCAAACGGAGTCGCACGAGCGCGGCCTGGAAGGAGCTGCAAGTTTACACATACTTTAGAGCAATGCTTTATACATGTCAAGCCATGGAACTTTCAAAGGCCTCAAAGACACTTTTGTAACGAACAAGTGCACAATCTAGGTGGATGTTGAAGCTGGCACGTCTTAGTCTTCACTGCGGTGCTATGCTGTTTTTATTGCCACTCGATGGGGGCGGGCGCCCGGCCTTCCCCTGTTGGTGCGTGCAAACGATGATTTCCTATGGGAAAGGCATTAAAAGAAACGGCTGGAGGGGGTTACTTTGTGAAAAGCAGAAACTGAAGTTAGCTTTAGTTTAAGGAAAAAGGAAAAAAAAAAGTGTGAGTGTGTGCGTGTGTGTGTTCCAAGAATAACAACAGCGTCTACCAGACAAAGTAGAGCGAAACGTTTCAAATTAAACACTGCGACTTGGGGGGCTGCCACACCTTTTGGTATTAAGATTGCTGGAAAACTGCATTCCAGGCTTTAAAAGAGAATGGGTTCTGTGTAATTAGGCTTTGAAAAATGATGGGGTTTCTAAACATTAATGCAAGCGGCTCATGCCAATTCATTTCTGCAACTCACACCAGAAGTGTTGGCTTTGGTTCCCTGCACTGCTGCCTCGCAGCACTGGTGAGGTGGGGAGGTGGCCTTGCAGAGAGGAGGCAGCAATGGGCAGAAAGGCTGTCATTTGTCCAGGGAAAGCTGTGGCAGATCCAGGATTGGATGGGGCAAGAGGCCAGGCTGGATGGGGCTCTGAGCAACCTGGTCTAGTGGAAGGTGTCCCTGCCCATGGCAGGGGTTGGAACCAGATGATATCACTTCCAAGACAAACCCCTCCGTAAGTCTATGATAAGGAAACTCTTTCATGTTCATACATGAAGCATAAATTAATTATCCCTCTGAAAAAAAACCAAAAACACTGGCAAGGGGTTTACAAAGGTGGCCACACAGACCTTGTGCTTCTGGGCCTCCCTGAAGCAGCACCCAGGAGTGCAACTCACTGTGACAGTAATTGAAGCCTTACTTTCAATTCTGGAAGAACAGCCAGTGGTGAGATCGCAGCCTTTATCTGAACATGCAAAATGCTGTTTTCACCATCTCTTTGTGCTTTGGGGTCTTTAACATGGGAATTATTTCAAGTTCCTAATTGGATTTTTAGCTGGATAAGCGATAGTACTGATTAATGGCATTTACTGATAAGATTTGGTAGCTAAAGTGAAAGGATTAAATTAGGACCAAATTGAGCTACAGCGAATAATTTAGCCCAAGGATTTTTAGGGGCTCTGAGCAACTGTCTGTTTTCTTTTTAATTTCCCTGGTAAGTGTTTGGGTTTCAGGTTTTTTTCTGTGTACCTTCTTTTAATTAAAAAGAATTCAACAACAGCGGCACTATGAGGCCTCTGGGCACTACAGGAAGAAACATTAATTCCTCCAAGACCAGCTCTGCAGTTTTGCAGCAAAGGTTAAAAGGTGGCAGCCCCAGAATTAGGGGGGGGAAACAAAAATGTTTAGCCTGAATTGCAAACAGGCTGGAGTGGCAAAAAAGCTTCCTAGAAACGGATTGAGTTTTGCTTTGTGTTCTGCTTTTCTGGTTTGCAATCAAGGCACATGTGAGCAGCCAGTCTGGTAGTAAAGACAGATTAAGTAAAACAGGTTTTACTGTTTAGGTCAATTCAATTAAACACAAATGTACATAAAATGTTAATCATATGAGATTAACATATTTAAGTATAACACGGAGGGGTATATACATAGCTATTATAGACAAGCACTTGACTACCAACCTAACCCCTCCTTTACTTTTTTATTTTTCAAGGCTCCATCTGCCACAAAGCCACAACCACGTTCAGTCTCCGTGTCTGACACTCCCTCTGTGTGGGCAGGAGCCGGGGGACGGTCCCTGCACGGGGCCGTGCTGGGAGGCAGGGTTTATTTTTAAATGATATTATATGCAGTCGAGTGTTGAAAATGTTGAAACAGTCCAATTTGTTTTCACTCTGTATTAGTTTTAGTTTCAGGCATAGCCGATCCCCATTCAGGTGCTATCAGATGACCAGTTACTGCTTAGTTAACTAGATGTAAAGTTTTACATATATATTAATGTCAATAGTTTTATTACAAGTTGTGTAAAATGGACTCTCTAGTTTAAAAAAAAGAAAAAAAAAAAAGAAGAAAAAAAAAATTAGGTCTCTCCTGAAATTGACTTTAGAGCATGGAAAATGATTTTACTGGATTCTGTTCAACTGTAATCAAGGAAAAAAAATATGTATGTTGTAGAAAAAGTTGCAGAATTAAAAAAGATCTGCTTTTAATTTATTCTTTTTGTATTAAGAATTTGTATAGTTACCTTTACATTTTGCAAAACGGTGTTGTCAACACTTCCTTATTAAAGCATTTTCAAAATGAAACCTCGCCGTGGTCTCTTCGGGAGGGCAGAGCCCGGGCAATCCTCACCACTGCTAGAGATGCTGGGTCCAGATGTGTGCACAGCTGGCCAGGGTGTCCATGAGGGACCTGCTCCTTGGCTGCTGGGGGGCCTGACTGCAGGGAACACTGGGCATTCCCCCACAAAAGCCCATCCTTTAGAGATCCCTTGGGATTTGGCACCCAGCAGATCCATGCTTGCTCCATGCCATGTTCTCCCAAGCACTGCTCCCAGGGGCCCAGGAGGACAAAGAATGTGACTGATGTCCCACCACTGTGGGAAGGAAAGGCACAGAAATAATATTTACTTCCAACACACAACTTGAAATAACTAAAATTAATGCTCACTTACATGGATTGGATGCAAAGTTGCTCCAAGGCCATTTCAGCAATGCCAACAGCTGTGGGACAGGCTTGAGCACCAGCACGTTCCCCGTGCTCCGAGGAACTGCCTGCTTGGTGAATTCCCGAGGGAACCCACCCCAGGGGGCTGCTCTAGCTCAGCAGGGCAGCAGTGACCCCTGCACAGGGTTAGGGACATCACTTAACATCACTGTTGTCCCCTCTGTGGGTAGCAGTGACCCCTTTGGCCACCCAGCATCCCCCAAAACCACAGGCAGCTTCCAACAGCCACACAGTCTCACGTGGGGCCTTCCCACACTTCCCAGCACCGTTGCTTCCTGCTCCTTCCATTTATTCCCACTGTCCAGGGAGCCGCTTCCCACCCCAGCACGTCCTGTATCATCCACCCAATCCCCCCCCCACCATCCCACAGGGAGTGGGAGTTCCACTCCACAGGGAGTTCCCTGAGTGGGGAACCATTGCCTGCAGTAAATGCCCAGGAGGGTCTGGGATGGGGCAAAACAGCCACAGTGAAGGTTTTCAGACACCCCCCAGACACTGGGACCTTGGCTCAGATTTCTTGCCAGTGACTCCAGTAGTGCTGCAGGCCCCTCTTCCAGCTCTACACCACCTCAGGAGCAGCTTTCAGGGCAGCCTGCTCCAGCTCTGATCCCAGCACTGCCCCCCTTGCACCAGCCCTCTTGGAAGGCACCACGTTGTGTTCTCATCCCCTGGGTCCAGGAGTCAGAGCACTCTCTTCCCCCGGAGAAGTGAAGCCACTTACATCCCAGTCAGGTTCATTCTTTGGGCAAGACTGAATCTATGGTGGTGATGTTATGGCAGCCAGCAGGAGAGGAACCCAGTTCCTCCATTAAAATAAAACTGATCCCACATACGCCTACTCTAAGAGCCTTTCCAGCAGCACAAATAGCAAATAGGGAATTAAAGGGATTTAATTACCACCAGGCACAATAATACCAATATCAGGCAGGTACCACATAGTTTTAGAGGTCATCTCACACAGGCCTGTCCACAGCCAGGCTCAGGAAGGGGTCAGGGACTGCAACAAATGAGCAGGGGCACTGAAGTCCCAAAATCACTCCAGACACTGCTGTGGCGAACTCATGACTTCATCCTAAGGCTAAAAGTCTTAGGATTCAGCAGAGTTATTTCCGCCTAATGCACGAATTATCAGAAATAAACATCTGGAAAAGCCCAGAGGGAAAAGTCTAAATTGCTAAACTGAAACATACCCTCCCCACAAAAGAAACCCCAAACTGTCAAGCAATGTGACAGCTGCACCACACCCACTCCTCCCTAAACTAGACTGAGGGTTGGGATTTTTTTGGCTAAGAGGCATTATTAACTATTTGATCACGGTCTGGTAGCTGCAATTTGGGGCCATCCAGCTGCACAGAGCCTCCAACCGATGATGAAAAGCAGCTGCCGTGACAGCGTCCCCCCGGCCCGCCATCCCCCGAGGACCAGAGCTGGCTCTCACGTGCTGGACAGCTGGAAACTCTTACACGGATATGCCGTGAGAAAGTAGTTCCCAGCTCCTCGCTTCCCCATCCAGCACCATTCCATGGATTGCAAGGGGATAAAGTTCTTCCGTCACGGGATTCATTCAAGCAAGGCGGCTGTATTTCAGGGACTGTCAGCAAGGAGGCACATTGCTTAAATTACATTCTTTACAACCTGATCAGACTAAGAAATTCCAACCTCAAATTCACATCCCTACAGGAGGCGCATCCCCACTCAAACCGGCACTCAGGGCACCATTAAAATTCTCCTCAGTAATTAGCTCTAAGGCAGGAAGGAAAAATCCATCTAGCACTATTACAGACCCCCTATGGAATCTGCTTCCCGCTAAAGCAGACGATACAGTGCTCCTTAAACCATCCCCTGGCTACTCACTTGCTGCAGTTTCCAGGGAAATTACAGCTCTTCTGAACAAGGACAATATTGTCCCTCAATTATTTACAGAGTTCAAAACTAAGGTCAAGATAAAGATTTAGAAACAGTTCAGGAAACCGTCTGGGTGGGGAGAGGGATAAAGTTGCGGTGTTACTGTTGTAATAACTCCAAAGAGTATCTGTACAGAGCCCTGCAAAGAAAATCACCAGAAACCACTGCTAATGAAACTCTTCCATGCTCTCGACATCTGCCCAGCTTCTCCCCACAAATCCCCATCTCCTCCCCAAAGGCCCCTCCCCAAGAGCTGGTGAGGTCTCATCAGCCTCATTTTATTATTTCTAAACTCTAAGCTCTTGACATTTTCCCTGGGGTCAAACACTCCAGACTGAAAATCTCCTGTGTCCAAAGAGGCACTCTAGAATCTAAGAGTATCCAGAAGAACTTGAATTTCCTCAAGATACTGCTCCAAACTTGGTGCCAGCTCATCCCCCAGCACTGTCTCCCTGGGCCGTGGGACACGGGGAATACCCACGGGAGACAGGTCACTCCTTGGGAAGAGGGCACCAGTTCCTGCTCCACGTTGCCAGTCGAGGTGAGGACCCAGACAAACCCATTCAATGGAACAGTGACACATTTCTTCAGGAAGTGGTCCTGCTCAAAACTAACAAAGTTTCAATATTTCACTGTTTATGCAGAATTAGACATCATCGTTCCCAGGAGTTTCTTCACCTTTCCCAGTCAGGATGAACAATGGTAAAGATTGTGGCTGCTAGAAATATTGTTCATGGTCATGGGAGGTCCTAATTATTTTCTCTGCAATGCCCAGCAGACTGAAAATTTTCTCCAGATGTATAAAAATGGAATTTGAAAGCCTCAAGAGCCATAAGATTACTTCCCCCAAGCCCAGAAGGTTTACATTAAAAATGTTGTTACAAAAAAGAAAAAAAAAAGCCAAATCAGATGCATTCAAGATCAAAAACTCTTTGCACTGAGGCTGAGAAATATATAAACCTTTCTTTTTTTATTCCTGATAAATACCACATGAAAGATTAGCCAATAAAGTCTTTATATTTACAGAAATAACCAAGATTCAAATTCAACTGCTTCCCTCTAATCATCTCCCCACATCAGTCTCCAATGCAAATGCAGCCAAAAAAAGCTCCACATATGCTCCTTGCAGGGCTGAGACTCACCTAAAGCTCTAAAATATGGGGAACAGCTCAGTCTGCACAGTTCCCTGAATAACAAACTGAAATAAAAGCAGTGGTCATGTGCATTGTCCCTTGGTCATTGTCTTGGTCTTAACCTCTTCAAAACCCATCCCTCTGCTGTACATTGGATGCGTTAAGCACAAAGCAGAGATTTAAAAATAAATCTAAATAAATGGGGCTTGTAAAAATGAAGCTGTAAAAAATCTCCTGCTATCTGCTTTTTTTTTTTTTGCAAAGCCCACCCTGAGTTCCTGTTGGTGTTCAGGCTCAAACTCTGCCTCTTCCATCCTCTCTGGGTCCTGGAGACCGAAATGTGAGTCCCACCCGGCCCCCGCAGAGCCTCACAGAGCGTTGTACTCCACACACTTGGATGGGTCTGTTGAGAAGTGCTTCTGGCAAATGGTCATGAGCCTCTTCAGCCCCTAGGAATTAACAAAACAAGGACGATTCTGTAATAAGGCTGCAGCTGTTAAACAGACTTAATAACCTACAGTATTCTGAAGCTTAACAAGAAGAATCAAAAAGAAAAGGCTGCTATTTTGGGGTTGGGATTTTTATTTTGGTTGTTATTCTGTTCAAAGTTTCAGGTTCTCTTCAGTATTAGAGGAGTTTGTGGCATAATCAAAAAGGCTACAGCTTCAGTCCCACCTGATAAGATTCACAGTGAAGGATCACAGGAATTCTTTAATCCCTCTTTATCACCAAGGGAACAAATGATATCATAATTAAAGATATTTACAAGAAAGCTGAATATTAAAAGTAATTCTGAAGAGCAAAAAGCAATTTCTGACACCAAAACAAGCTGCACAGCCACGGCAAGAACCAAACACTTCTCAGGAGGACAACTGTGGTACCACACAGGACACCACAGAGGCAAACTGAAGTGGTCAAGGAGAAAGGGAAAATGTGGACTTGTCAGTCTTTTCAAGGCATCAATTGCCAAAAACCAACATCACAGGAACCCTATGATCATTTTCTTTCAAGTCACACAGAAAAGTCTAACAATGAAGAAAGCCAACTGCTGTGGTGGAAGAGTAATTTAGCAGTGACATTGTACTCCAAGATGGCAGAGTCATGTCCCCATCATGAGACTCTCCCCATGGAAGGCAGCTCCTCACTCAGGGAAAAATGCTTCAACAGGCAAGCATGGAAAGTCTGTCCCAGCACCATAATGACTCCTTGTTTGGGATGTTACCACTCCATGGTGCTGTAATCAGGAACAAATCAGCTTTATGCAGCTCCTGGGAGCACAGATAATACAATACCCCATGCTCCAGTTTGAACCAGACTCATTAAACAAGACCCAGTATTTAAAACCAACACAGAGAACATACATGTTTAAAGCCAATTTTGTCTTGGTGCTTCAGTGAGTAATCCAGAAGCAGAGAGATGAAATTCAGAGTGGGAAGATGAACTCAAGGATCTCCTTGGCCAACAGATGTAGCCCCAAAAGGAGAGAAGGGACAAACTGGGGAGTTCACACACATCTTCCACAAGGCATGTTATGCTAAGAGAGACCAAGCAACACTCCAGAGAACAGATCTTTCTGCTCCAGGAGTGGCAAATGGACAGAGAAAGCCAATTATTGAGCAGCCTGGTCTAGTGGAAGGTTCCCCTGTCAGGAGAGTTGGAACTTGATGGTCTTTTAAGGACTCTTTCAATCCAAACCATTCTGTGATTTTATGAACTATTCACCAAAACTGGAGAAGCAGCATTATGGTCATGCTGTGGTCATTAACACAGACCACAACAAACATATTTAGTTTAAAGTTATTTCATACATTGAATACTTCCAAGCATAACTGGAGCCTGTCTCTGAAGATGCATAACCCACATGCCAATTTTCACCTTACAAAATATTCGGTCAAATTTAATTTGTTGTCTCTGTGAGTGTCTGGAGCTCCCTCTGACTTCACAATGATATTTTTTCAGGTTATGCTATTAAAAACTAGAGTTGAAGAGAAACCAAAGGTTATAGTCGCAGTCCAAATACAGAGAGACTCAGAGCAGAAGGGGAAGTTGCATTTTGCAAGCAATTTCCTTGCAGACATCTGCAGAAGCTGAAAAGCAACAGGAGTCCTGCTGCTGCAGAAGGAAGACATTTATGTAAACCTTCCCTGCCAGGAGCTCTGAGTTCCCTGATGCTGCTCTGGAAGCTTCAGAGTTAACCCAGAAGGTTTTTATCTCAATGAAATTGCAACTGGCAAGAGCCAAATACAGTTAACAATACAGAGAAGGCTTGTTTCCTCAGACCTGTCCACCCCCTGTGTTGAAAGTCAGAGTAGAAAAACAGCACTGCTTCTAATTCTACAACCAGAAGTCCACATGAGTATGAAGATGCACAGGAGGAACTAAACCTGGAATTTTGAGCCCAGATTGCTGAACTCATTCATGAATGCATTGATCTAGTTGCAGAGATAGTCAGAAGGACTGAATTTTACAGTATTACATTCTGTGCATGATGTTTAAACCGTGAGTTAAGCAGTGAGGGACCTCTGGAGAATCAAGCCTTCTTCACAGCTGCTTTGGTGTTCATGCAGGATCACAGCAGTTCAGAAAATCCCCCTAGACTGTTCCTAGCCCAGCACTAAAGAGCCTTCACCTCCAGGATGAGCTACCTATTAACTGGATGTTATGCTTGACCCAAACTAAACCTGTCCGTTTCTAGGACCTTTTTACCACATCACCTGACACTGATGTTTCTCAAAGATCCCCCAAGAAAAGCAGACCTGTTGGATTTCCAAAGCTGACATTACCTGTATGTATTTCCTTTGAGTTTCATCGTTGAGCACATGGGCCACGTGCTTGGAGAAAATCTTCTCGCGCCCCGTCCGCGCGTGGATGCCGACCATGGTGACGCCGATGGGCCAGGGAGCGTTCCCAATGGCCATCTGCAGGTAGGCATCGTTTGCCTGGAAGAGGGAAGGGCATCACTGAGCATCACAGGAACAGCAGCACACAGAACAGAGCATTTTTGCCCTGCCAGGTGCAGTAAAACACCCATTCCAGTCTCTCTGATCTGGTGTCATTGCATGGTATTGACCAGCTGCACAACGCACCTTCCCACCCCGAACGCCGAGGGAAGCAAGGACTATGGGCTTTCCCTTAGGAAAAAAAAGCACTGGATAAGGCAGTCTGGTTACCTTGATTAAAACTAAGGTTTACTCAGATTATTTTTAACTCAGCCATCTCTGGTTAAACTAGGTTACAATTAGGATACATTTGTAACCATGCTTATATGGCCAGAGCAGCAGCAGCAGCAGTAAAACAATCAGGAATTTCCCCATCAAGAGCGCAGGGCCCATTTTTAAGCTGTAACAGACAACGTTCCTGGGGAAAAACAGGGATAAAACTGGAAGGGAAAATTAATAGAAAGAAAGAGAGAAAGGAAGAGGAGCACAGAGCTTAAAAAAAAACCCAACATAACAACTGAGAACCAGCAAGTGATAGATACAATTAGATACAATTACAGAAAAAACTTGAAGGACATGGCACAGGACATTCCTTCTCGATTACAGAACAGCTATAAAACTCACTGATAAAGAGTTCATTTATCACCTCCTATTCAGAAACTAGACAATAAGAAGTAGCAATCATGACCAGTGGGTGCAGATTCTTTCCAGCTGGCACTGAACAAACTGGGAGGTGAATAATGAACAAGGCAGGGGGCTGCAGACAGAGCTAAAAGCAAATCTGAAGAGGGGACAGGACTAAGTCATCACCTACATGAGGCAGACTCTGAATGGTCTTAGTCAAATACCTACTTGCTGACTTAAATATACTTTTGTGATGAACCAGTATGTGCACACACAATTAAAGACCCTTGCAGGACTATCACAACAGGGTTAATTAAGGCCAAGTGGACAATTTGCATTCTGGCACTTGCCTGCTGTCAACATGTTGATTTCAGAATTAAAATCTTTCAAGCTTTTCAACTAACAAAGCAGCAAGAATCTGTGGCTGACAGTATTCACTAGGCTGCACAAAGCAAGCAGCAGGCAAAAAGAGACAAGTCTCTCAGGAAGCAAAATTGAAAGGATGTGAGTATCTGTAAAAGCACAAGAGCCATTAGCCTAATTTAAAAAAAAAAAAAACAAAAAAAACCACCAAAACATCCAAATGTGTACTCAAGTCATCCAAAATCTCTCTGTGAAGTTTACTTAAAGCCAAGCACCTCCAGGAGAGAGGAGCACTGCTAATTAACCCAGAGATACACCGCATTCCTGTATGCTCATTAGTTTGAGAAGGTCTTGGAAAGGGAATTTCCACATAATGATGACAACCAAGAGAAAAAAAATGCCTCAAAATAAAACCTCACTATCATATACCCCATGTTCAGTTCTGCTTCCAAATGATTTGGATTAAATTTGCCATAGGCCATATAAAGTTTTTTTCAGTATCAAAAGCAGGTTTGCTTGTTTACTTGACAAATTATGCCAAATCCTCACAGGAACAGTAAGAAATACTAGAAACTTAAAGGCAAAAGACAGCTCCGTTTCCTCTGCACACACAAGCTGCTTCAGCAAATGCTACTGGTATTTGAGTTTCACTTCTGAAGGCAGCTACAAATAAAACCTAGCACTGCCTTTGATCTTGTGTCCCAAAGTACTTCTGCCTCCTCCAGTGAACAGATTTTGTCCAAAAAATCTTCTCATTAATTTACCTCAGCCTTACCAGGCCACCTAATGTGAGTGTAGACAAAGAAAGGGACAGTGCCTCATATTCAGTAACTCAGTTTGCCTCAATTAATTCCTAATTAATTAATCATCAATACCCTAGTAGTATTTATTCACTGCCTTCATTTAACCTTAGAATATCAGGTTTCCCCTAGAGGAATGCTCTGCAACTTCATATACCCATCTCTGAGAAAAATTTTCTTCATGTTTGCAAAGCTCTGCAGTTTCACAAACCTCAGAAGATCTTCTGTCAGGCTGTGGATCAAACACTACTTGGAACCTAACATTTCACAGCCATTTTTCATTTTGTTGGGATAGATGTTGTATTTCCAGCTACGCATTTTCAAAATCAGAAAAAAAATGGGAATGCTGAAGCAATAAACTCAATATTTTACAACCAGACAGCATGAACATGATGGAAGAGTGCAAACGTACCTTCACGTATTCTCTTTGCAACATGAACTTAATAATATCTGTTATTGATTCTTTGATGTCTGCAGGAAGTGTCTACATGAGAGAGGAAAAAAAAAGACATATTTATTTCAGAAGAGCAGCTCAGGAAAATCATCTTACTCAGCATTAATACAAAGTTTAGCAACTACCCTTGCTTGAGGACTTTCACAAAGGAAAACGTGTTCGTTATTCAGATGAAGGATCTGAAGCAGGAGAGGTTAAGTGGTTACACCTGGTAGCTGATGGCAAAGTGCAAAATGCAACCCCAATTCTCTGCCATGTTCTCAACCCGGCGAGCAGGTGCTGCTTTAAACACCTGGAAAACCAGTGGGTGGACAGATTTCACCGATCCAGATAGTCAGAACTGGGAATCAGGAGCTCTAGATACAGAAACTGTGACCAACTCATTATCCCCTGTCCTTCAGTGAGGCTAACACTGCCCTAGAAAGGGCACTAATGCTGGGTACTTGGAAAGCAAAAGTTGAAGTGGCATTTAAAGGTGATTTACCCTTTTGCGGAGCTTTCTGAAGAGCGGCCTCAGGTAGGACTCCGTCTGTTTATGAGTGGCGCTGTTCACCTTCCCCTGCACTCCCCGTTTCACGTAGTCCTCTCTGGCATTCAACTCCTTGGCCCAAACTCCCAGCAGGAACTGCAGGGAACAAGCACATCTGTGTCATGGTGCCACCTAGTGACTCCTCCGGCACACCAGACACAAAAGAGGGTTAAGTCACCAAGGCAAAATGAGTGTTTTGGCAAAATCTGAATTAAGAAGGTAAAACCTCTTTCAGAAGGACAGGCAAGGAGGGACAGGAACAACCCTCTTATCTTAAATGTACACACACAAATTAAAGCCTCAACTCTTGCTATGACTTTGATCACCACAACAATTACACAGGCACCGGCTGACTCAGCTGAGAAGCAACACAGGTTTCTTGGCAGGAAACAAGGAAACAATTTCCTGCCATCCACTTGAACCTGTGGGCTTCCTTTAAAACTCTCTAATTTCACTAACAGTATCAGGTGACATTCCAATTCAGCTTGTACTGTTCCACGAAAACTCCTCTGAAGGTTTTGATGCCACAGTACTACTACACAGAGGCAGCTAGAGACAACTGCCTCAAATATCACATGAAAATCAAAACCATATTTATTTTGTCTGGAAAAGCAGGACCAGATTTTGAAGAACGCTGCTCTCCCAAGAGCTCCTTCCCAGATCTGGCACAAGTCACTGTTGTGACTAACAAAGGCTGTGGAGTGCCAAGCATTTCAAAAAACCCACATTTTACACATAACATGTAAGTTTTTCCTCTCAAGCAGCTGAAACCCACCCTTTTATTCCTGAAATACATCTGCATGGCAGTAATAATATGACACAGCTATAGAATAATTAGAGTCTGTTACCTTCAAGAACTTTGTTATGATGTCCATATCATAGTGATTGTCACCCCGTCCTAAGGATTCTCCCAAAGCCTGGAACAGGGGGGAAAAAAGGACCATTATTTCTACTTTGTCTAGTTTGCCAGCACCACCACAGCAGAGCATGGCTCACTGCACCATGAACTGCAATAAATTCCACCAGAAATCTCAAACACTGGTCATGAAACAGAATGAAACACCTACAAATGCTACTGAAATTCATTAATCTATTAAAAACACTTACATCACAATGCCAATATGATTATTTCTTAAAAGTCAATGCAACAGTAGTTCTTCAGTCATTAACTACTAAATTATTGGCATAATTAGCAGCTGTCTGACAGCACTGTATTAAGGGGAACTGTGGGTGCACTTCATTTTTTGAGATCCCCAAAGCCATCAATTCACCTAATTATTTTGTTATGCTACTTCAATTCTCTGGTGTACTGGGGCTTTTCATCACTTAATTGCAACTGTGAATTTGAGGGAACAAATCTAAAATAAAAACCCAAAACCAAGCAACAAACCACTAAAAAAACTCAGCTGTATACACTCCAATACTTCACCTTCCTGCCAAAACCTCAGAACTGTAAATACTAACAGCAAGTTTTATAAACATTTTCCAGTAGGTATAGTTGGATTTATAATCTATTTCCATTGCCCTCATGTTTCCAAAGTGAGTTTTATTTTAAAAAATCTCCTAGATTTGGAGCCAAATTTAATGTAAGCCTTTATGCTCAAGGCAATGCAGTTAAAGTAGCATAAAATTAAGACACAGTGTTTTCAAACTTTTTCGAAAAAATTGTCTGCATGGCTCAAACCAAGCCTGCCCTACGACCACAAAAAGGGGCTATTTTGAGAGCTAACAGATCAATAAAATGCAGTTCCATTACAACTGCTATCCATTGTGGTACTGCAGTTATTTTAAACCAGAACCCCTGGCACCATAACAAAAAATGTAACAGACTATTTCTTAATAATAATGTATTCACTTCAGCTTTCAGTTATAAATCGTATTATTTCTGAAACGCACTTTTGGAAGGACGTTATGAAGATTAACTCCTGCAAAGAGTTTTGAAGATTAAGGGTAAAAGTCTTCAGCTCAAGTTAATGTGCTTTTCAAAACATTACCCTGAAATACCAGGTACTGAATGCATTTCCTGGCACCCGCTCTCCATTCACTCACACAAACACCACAGGATTCTTTCAGAACAGAGCAGCCATTTGCACTCAAGTTTCTGGGACACATTATCTCTGCATTTCTTATATTTCCTGCAGTCTGCCTGCTTCTGGTGCTCTTTTCTTTTTCTTTTTGTCCTAGATGTTTTCATGTCATTCTTTCTGTGCGTGTATTTTTCAGAGTCTTTCTTCCTTGTATAGCGAAAATTAATTGGTACTGACCTTATTACCCTCTCAAATATTCATTGGAAAGGCTTTGGAATTTATGACCAGGTAATGTATTGCAATTAAATTCTCTACTTACGAAACCCCTGGAGAATGAATCTTAACTGTATCACTGTCTTTGCAGGTAATACCTGTCCCCTTTGGGATGAAGTGCTGTAAACAAAGACCATTTAAGTTTTCACTTGTCTTTTGTAGGCACCTACAGTGCAACTCCAGGCTTAGAAACCTAAACCTTCTCTTAAAGAATACTTCAGAATGCCTAAGTCAGCTGTTGAAAAGAAAATAACTTTGTCTGAACAATCCTGAAGCTTTCTCACAGCAACATACTACATCTAACATCCCTTAGTTATGATCTATCCCATACTTCTAGTTCTTCAATAGTAGTATTCTCCTCATGGACTTTCAGGTCATTCTGGGAGTCATCATCTCCCGCTTCTTGGCCACCTACAATTTCATTCCGATACTGCTGATCAATCTTATCCAAAGCAGCCTTCAGGTCATTTCTCAGGCCCTAAGAAAAAAAAAAAAAAAAAAGACTGATTTACAAAAGAGCCCTCAAGTAAATAAAAGCAGTTCAGTACTGTCACTGAGAGCGTCCAACTTCTGTGTAAGGTGCAAGTACTCTAAAAATATGCATAAGGGTTTAGCCTTGTTGTCAGAATTTAACTGAACTCCAAGAACAGTTTCTGCTTCAGCACTTAACAAAAAGCAGGTGCATGAACTTCTGCAGTGTTCATACCTGTGAAAAAGACTTTTTACAGTATTTTCACCAAAAAAGCCCAGAGGACAGAATCAGCCTCTAGGACTTTCTTCAAGTCATTTTCTCCAAGCAATGCACTGAACCACCCCAAACCAAACAAAAAACAGACCATAACCATCATCAGTTCTACAAACCTTCACATCTGCCCTGAAAAAAGCTGTAAATAAGGTAAGACTCCTTCAGTGCCAGACATAAAACAATTATGTTGTTTCCCTCTATAACAAATTATTTAAACATAGCAGAGTGTTTTATATAGATACACTGTTAAAACCCCTCAACTTTAGAAGAGGTGATTAAAAAAACCAGAATCAGTTTAAAACCACATATATAAAGTTAAAGGGTACTTTCAAATAGAACACAAAACTCGCCTCAGTCACAGTTGAAGGATTTGCCTTCTTGTCTTGATACATAAAACATAAAGCTCTATAAAAGAGGATGAAATTTCTCACCCTCAGATAAATTCAGCCACTCCACAGGGAATGGATATGCACAGTTACTTTCCCTCTTCCATCATCATACTTGGCTGTCTGGAGCATTTCTATTAATCATTTAGTTACTCTAAAAATGTCTGAACCACAAGGCTGGTTGACTAAGCAACATGTAGAATCCCCCTAGACAGCAACAGCAGTGACTGAAACATGTAACAAAAATCCAGCACCACTCTATTTATGGGCTGTCTATTTCCTAACCCTCCTCCTGTGATCGATGTCGCTGGAAGGAAAGCTTTCATTAGCAGAGCTTTTATTTCTAGATCTGTTTATCTTTATTTTAAAGACTTGGAGAGGAAAAGGCTTTCCTTTCATGGGCAGCCCCAGGAAAGAGATTTAAATCAATTCAGTTTGCCACAAATTAGGGAAGAAAATGCAAATTGTCGCTCTGTTAGTAAGGCTGTACCTTTGGTTAACAGTAAATGCAGAACAAACCCCAACTGCATCTCCTGACTTAACAGATCATTTCTTAAGACAAAAGGAATAAATTTGCTGTATCTTGAAGTCAATTTTTGAGTTGATGGCTACTTTAAAGGCAAGGGGGGAAAATGACATTTCCATAACAAGTTGTAGCTCTGGAATCCAGGGATCTGAAAAATCATTTCTATCTCAGAGAGACAGTATGCAGTCCTGCTCTTACTCACCTGTGCCTTCTCAGGGATGCACATAATCACAAACACAGGATTCTTTTAACAGTAAGTGACTGTTCTCTGCTCATTAAAAAGCAGGGGCAGCACAAGATGGGTTATTAGTGCCACCTGAAGGTCCCTTTTCCAGCTGACAAGGGCCTGGAAGGTTACTAGGGCTGAGCTCTCTAACATAACTGTAATTGTGCAAAAACTCTGATATTTAGCATAGTTTCTCAGCAAATAAATGAGACAAGAGCACGTCTTCTCTTTGCTATTACCGCTTCCTCCTGAAAATTAACAGTTACTGAAAATTATTTTCAGTAACTTTTATAGGGTTACTCATTGATTATCCCACCACAGATAAGTAACTAAGAGCCAGTCTTACCTTGTTCACTTCAGGTGCAAGAATTTCTATCTTCCTCAGACGTTGAAACGCATCATAATCTGTTTCTCCAAACAGCCTGATGGGCTCACCCCTCTCTCGTAACCTCCTGATAACCTGAAAAGAACCAAAGCACTCCCTGACACATAAAGGAAGCAAAAGAAAAGTCCAGAATGACAGATTTATTTACTTTGCTTAGAATAACAAGCTGAGCTGGACTGGAGAGGAAATGGCAATATTTTAAGCAGTAGAAAAATGTTCCGGACACTTTACAATCTAAATATAAAATTCCCACGGTATTTCAGTGAAAGGTCATTCCAAATACTACCAATCCAAATTTGGCATAAAATCCCAGGCTGTTTGATATAGCTGAACTTCTTCCTGCTCTGACTTGTTTAAACAAATACATAAAAATCATCCCTCTGGCAGAGCTTAAAAATCATTTTCAAAATCACAAAGGAACTTGACAATTATCTCACTCACCTATTTGTCTTGGCAACAAAAATACTAACTGGGCTGCAGGTTGTCTCAGCACAGCTACAAGATGATCTACTGCAAACCCCCACCATTAAGCATCTGGGAGTTATGGAGTCCCATAATCTAATGGGATAGTTACTTTAAAAGTAGATATAACAGAAGTGAAAAAGCGTCCCTCAACTTGATTCAAACCTCAAACCAAACACAAAACCAACATCCCCCATTACAAGTCCTGTAAAAAACTGAATATCCGACTAAATTAGGGGACGTGTGACATGCTTGGATGACCTCAGCTGTGAATTTCAGTATTTCCAAGATTAGAGTGTATTCTGTACTTCTGAACTTCCTGCTTCTGACTTGGGGTATAGATCTGTTTGTGAACTTAAACCCACAAAGGCATTTTTATCCTTAGAAAAGGCAAAGAACATCCCAGCTGCTCTGGCTTTAGGACTGCTTCTTCTAGAGGCTGAAGTGAACTTCCAAAACTTAGTTTCTAAATTTGTGTTCAGACCAACGAGTTACAAAGAAAAGAAGCTCAGGGAAAAAAAATCTTGGAAAAAGTCAACATGCCATTTTCAGTACCATCCAAGGATAATCCTGATATTCAGGGTACCACTCTGAAAGAGCTATAAAATGTTACACAACATCTGTGTAAATCCCTATAACAGAGAGGCTTTACCCATCAGTACCTCCCTATGCATTCAATTGGACAGCAGACCCCTGATAAGCAAAGATGATCATTAATTGCTGACTGCAAAAATGGAAGCTTATTATTTAACAAAACTGCCATAAAAACTACAGTTCACTGGATGAAAACAGCCCTAACAAGAAATTTCGGGTGCATTTGCTGTAAACTCAAGGAATCTGTTTATGGGGATTGATTTTACCTCCTGCCTGGAAAGAGTCATTGGTAACTTTTCCTCTGCCAGTTCGAGTTCCAGCACTGGATTTGACGTAGCCAGTGGTTTCTCCTCCTCTTCCTCCTGCTGTACCTACATTCAATGAACATAGTTACTCATGTGCACAGGAAACAAACCCACATGTTGATCAGAAATGATGGGAAGATACTGAACTCTGGAACACAGACTTTAATACGACAATATAAACCTTTAGTTTCAAAGTTTTATGGTCCATAATTGAATCTCACAGAACAATAAAAGTCCTTGATAGTATCAGTAATTAACTAACACTTCTGCAGGTTGCAGGAAGCAGTCTCTCCAGCTAACAGAAAGAACAACTGCTGAAGTTTGGCTGTCACTTTAGCAGGCAGATGCCAGCACTGGTGCCAAAAATAGCAAATCCACCCTCTGCCTGTTGATTCCTGCCCCTGTTCCATCCTCCCTACCCATGCAAGAGCATTTGCATCACTGTGTGATGAACCAGAAGGGGGAAATGATTCAAAGAGAAAATAGTCTGAGAAACACAAATACTGGTACTGTTCCCAGCCCACTTCACTTCCTCATCCAGATCCCCAGGAGCAGCACACACACGGACACCCAGGGCAGGGTGGGAGTGGAGCTGCTTCTTCCAGTGTCAGTCACAGAGTTTATTACCTACAGCTTCAGTGAGCTGAGAATGATTAGCAGTGATCCACAGTTTCTGTGGGGTTTTGAGAGGTAATGCACCTCTCCAACCTTGTTTTAGGGAATGCACCTCTCTAACAACTTTGCCAGTTTCTTGCAGGAAAAAAAAAAAAAAAAAAAAGACACAATTCCTCATAGGAACAGGGTACCATTAACAGCTTCTCTTAGTCTAAAAGAAGGTCCCTGAATCAAACAGAGCATTCCTCCTTCATTATTCAATATTTTAATAATGCAAAACAACTCTTTGATCAAAGTAACTTTGAGACAGCAGCCATGTAACCACTGCTCCCTCTATAAGCTCAAATTCAACACTTCTGACAGCAGGAGCAGACTGCTGGTGGTAATATTCTTATAATAAAGAAACATCTCCAGTGTTCACTCATAACTTGTTTTTTCTCAGATTTCTTATTAGAATTTATTTCCTTTCTGTACTTGCTGAAAGGGAAACAAGCCAATTAATCCTAGAGCACCCTGCAGCATTCCTTGTGCATGGGCAGCCTGGTTTTGGGTTGATCAGTTTGAGGAAGGTACTGGACAGAATTTTTTTTTTTTTTTTTTTATTCTTTCAGGCCATGGTGCCAGCCTTGCACTCAGGTGTCAGTGTGACTCCACGTGCCTGGAAGGATCCAATCCTGGGGCTCCAGCTACAAGATCCAGCCACAAATCTACATTCAATACTGCATTAGCAAACACAGAAAAAATCAATCCTACAACCACAGGTGTTTGGAATGAACAAGGGAAAGACAATTAAATCAATGTTTAACACATAAAGGGAGGGAGAAAATAAAATTTCCATCAATGCAGGGAAGGAGGAATTGACAGGGGACAGAAAATATGGAAGAACTGTGTAAAAGTATTTTTTTTTAAATATACTCCCGTGGCAGAAGGTACATACAAATTTTAACTTACAAATATTCTTGAAATCATAAAGAGACAGCAGCACTGGGAGAAAAGATTTGATCCATTCTGTCAGCTGTACTCCAAGTTATAAGCAGTATCTTTACCACAGTTATTTTTGTTTCAGTGCTTTCTTCAAGCAAGTGAAATTATTCCAACTTTTTAAGTCTAAGCAAAGCAAAAAGGCACCTGAATTTAAAAAGAAATCAGTCTGTGTTCCATGTCTCATTAGCAGAGTAAAGAACAAATGCAGAAATCTGGGAGGCTCTAAAAAGATACTAAATTTAACACAGTAACTTATTTTAAAACCATTTTCAGGGTTACATTTCACACCAAAACTGGTGCTGCAGCAGCACAGGTAACACCACTTTAAACACATCAGGTTCTGAAAAATTCAAGCTGATGCTCAAAAGGCATAAGGCAGCCATTTCCACTTGGAAGGGCGACCGGATTCACAGAACTTTCCCATGACTTTGTGCTGCGCATTCCCAGAATCGTTCTGGCATTGATGTTCAGATATTCACAAAGAGATCAAGGTTTCAGAATAAGTCACTAACTGGGTAAAGGTCAGTTGGAAACAAAGCTCCTATCTGTGCCCTGTAACAGCAAACAAGATTATTAAACTGTCTTCCCCAGGGAATGCATCCCCCCTCCCAGACACCCCGGCAGGCAGGCAGGCAGGCACACACACTTGTAAAAGACAACATTCTTTCCATTTCAGTAAACTCTTGCCTTGACACTGTTACAAGGCAGATAAAGCCTCCAGATCGCCCATTTGTTGCAAAATGCACCCGAGGTTACCAATTGTTTCTAATATTTTGCCAGCAAGAACACAAACGCTACGGTTGCACAGCTTCAATGCTGGGTGGTTAACGGCCAAAACCCAAACATAAATTTATGAGAGTTGGCAGATCTTTTTGATGCACACCCACACTATACTGATTTCTTTTGGACATTCTGACAATGTAGATTGGATAAAAGTAACCAAATGTATCCATTTATCTCAATAAGGGGAGGAAGGTGGCTATATCAGATCCAGTGTTCATGCCTAACAGCACAATTTAAAAAGAAAGGAAGACAAGCTTTGATCCCGAGCCACTTCATGCTTTCCACAAATAAAAACAAACAAACAAAAAGAAATAAAAGCCAAACCATAACACAAACTTAAGTACTGTATGTCATGCATATCTTTTCCTGCATTGAAAATGGTTTTGGAAAGTCATACCTCTCCAGGTGGCTTCTCATTTACAGGCTAATGTATAACATTAACAGATTGAACAAAGAACAACAATTATCATTAACAACATTGATACTGTTGATAAAAAAATGCAGACTTCAAAATAAACACACCAAGTCCTAGAAGAACAATTTCCATACCTTGTAGCCACATCTCTGGAAGTAGGCCTCCTCTTCCTTTTTAGCTAACTCACTGCGTTTGAAGTACTTCTTATTTCCCTAAAAGAGAGAAGAGCTGTTACCAGTCCACAGTTTTGCATGGTTGGGTAAAAATGGCTCAAACTTTCTTACTTGGCTTGGTGAATTCAGCTACATCCTTTCCCAGAGATGGCTACATTGCCACAGAAAGGGAACTAGCTGGAAACACCTCTGAAATCAGCAATATAGAGTTACTTTGCAGGATATATAAATTAAAAATATAATGTGTTTTTCAGCACTTTAGAAAACACAAGTTTTTTGTCATGTAAGACCTTGGTGATCATTGGTGTAAAGCTTCACTTCACACGTGCACAACCAGGCCCAAGTTGTTTAGATAAACCACACAAAACACATAATTTGACATTAAACCAAAGAGGTGGGAAAAATCACCTTTGTACAGTATATTTTATAAGCTTGCTTGGAGCACCTTTGTAGAAATGTGCCTGAAAAGACATTCCAGACACACAACAGCCAGAAAATGTGGTCACCCCAAAGCATTTTCCTTGATTAGTACAAACTACGACTTCGTGCTTTGCCTGACGTACAACAGCCTCCCATGGCAGCTCCCTACTTCACCCTCTGATGCCAAAACTCAAAATCAGACACCCCTGAAAGGGGCTCTGCTGTACTGTGGGGGTTTTTAGGCACACACACACTGCTCAGACCCTCCCCGGGTATGGGATTTTTAGGCTCACACACCGCTCAGACCCTACCCGGGTATGGGGGTTTTAGGCACACACAGCGCTCAGACCCTACCCGGGTATGGGATTTTTAGGCTCACACACCGCTCAGACCCTACCCAGCTATGGGGTTTTTAGGCACACACAGCGCTCAGACCCTACCCGGGTATGGGATTTTGAGGCTCACACACCGCTCAGACCCTACCCGGGTATGGGATTTTTAGGCTCACACACCGCTCAGACCCTACCCGGGTATGCGGTTTTTAGGCTCATACACCGCTCAGATCCTACCCGGGTACGGACAGAACGCGGCTGTGGGGAGGAAAGAAACCACACTCTGCTCACCAAAGATCGCACTGACTTTTCTCATCTCTCAGTGCCCCAAATAAACTAAACTAGCTTCAAAAGGCCACGGGACATAGCGAGGCTGAAGCCGGGCTGCATCCGCGCCCCCAAACTCCTCCTGGCTCTACCGATCCCATCCTGCCTCATGCCGAGTTCGGGAAACCCGGCCCTGGGCCGCTCCGCGCCCCCTTCCCCGGCCCCTCCCGGGCCGCTCCCGCCTCACCCCGGCCGCCCTCCCCCGGGCCCACACCCCGGGCGGCTCCCGGTATCCATGCCGCCGCCCTCACCCCCAGGAGCTCCTTCTCCTCCAGCTGCTGGCGCTTCCTGCTAATCTCCCGCTTCAGGATATCCATGGCGGCCCCGGGAAGTGCCGCAGGAAAACAACAGCGTCACTTCCGGGGAGGCCGCGCCGCCGCACGGCGCTCCCTGGTGGCTGGGAGGAGTGGCGGGACTGGGGGGCGCGTCAGTCCCTTCTCCCGGGTGACAATCGGCAGGACGAGAGGAGACGGCCTCAGGTTGTGCCAGGAGACGTTCAGATTGGATTTTAGGAAAAGTTGCTTCGCTATCCATGTAATATCATACTCTTGTTGGAAGCAGATTATTTAAAGTGACACGCGGACAGTATAATGACAGTAATTATGAGACAGAGACAAAATATAGATGCTTTCTATCAAGGAATGTAGCAAAAGAGGTGGAATATGACTTTTACAGGGGTCTTTCCCTGTTTTAGTACAGCTGGTTTTACAAAGGGGTGTTACTGACAGGTTCTTTAAAGAGAGCCTGCATGCATTTTATTCAGCTGTCTGCTCTGTTTAGCTTGAAAAATCTTTGGGGAAAAGTCTCTCTGACTGTGTGTTTGTACAGTGCCTCATGCGATGGGCCTTGGTTGCAGACGACAGCTAATACCAGATAAATCGTGGCCTCAGGTATTAGGAAAAATTTCTTCCCCAAAAGTGTTGTGAAGCACCGGGACAGGCTGCCAAGGGAAGCGGTGGAGTCACCAACCTGGAAGGTATTTAAAAGATGTGTAGGAGTGGCACTTGGGGATATGGTTATTGGTGAACTCAGCAGTGCTGGGTTAATGATTGGACTCAATGATTTTGGAGGTCTTTTCCAATCTAAATGATTCAATGAGACTGGTTACTGGCTGGCCATACAGGGTGCAAATGCCATGTGGGAAGGTGGGATGCCTGTGGTGTCTGGTTTCTGCTTCCTTCAGGCCTAGAGGACTGAGGTGGCTGGTAGGGACTGAGCTCCTTAGTGTACACATCCCAGAGATAAATGCTTTTGTCATCAGGCACACAGCATTTGTGACACGGGTAGTAACATCAAGAAATCTCTTGATTCTTTCTTTTGCTTATTTAGCTGATTTTCTCCAGCTACTTCCACTCTGTGGCTTGTAAAGTCCAAAGGGTCCAGAAAATGCTTTGAAGAATGAGTAAGAACTCCTCTCAGATTTTTTTTCACCTTTAGTTCCTCACAGATTTCTTCCTTGCCTGTCCATGTTGTAAGATCCAGTGCTCCAGTAGCTGTTTTGGAGAGCTGTAACCACACCTGGCTTTTCACCCACTTTAGATAACCTGAGCCGTGTGCTATGGCTCTTCCTTGCAGAAAATGGCCCATTGGTTTACAGGGGGTGTTTAACCCCAGGCTGAAGGGTTCTGGATTTAGAAGTCGTGCTCTGCTTTACCTCAGGCTTGAATGCAATTGCTTTGCAATGAGGAAGCAGGAACAGTCCTCCTACGCTTTTCATAGTTCTCCTAAAAGGAAATTATATCACATCTGATGGTGATAGAATCCAAGAATGTCTCTGTATGAGTCCTGGGGGAATGTGCCCACATTTGGGTGATGGCATAAGTCGGGAGGCTGTAGGAATACTCTGTAGTGGACTTTATAGTAAACGAACCCAGATGTTTATGTCGGAGTGCCAGCTGCCCCCTCAGTTTATTCTGGAGTACACACAACCTTAGACCTTGCTTCATTTCCTGCTCCAGTCTGACATCAGCCTGGTTTTGGCAGGGATGCAGTTAATTTTCTTCCTAGTACCTGGTGCAGTTCTGTGGTTTGGATCAAGTATGAGAATAACTGACAACACACTGATGTTTCAGTTGTTGCTAAGCAGAGTTTATACTAAGTCAAGGACTTTTCACCTTCTCACATCCTGACAGCAATGAGACTGGGGGACACAAGGCGGCCAGGAGAGCTGACCCCAGATGACCAGAAGGATATTCCATACTGTATGGCATCACACTCAGTATATAAACTGGGGGGGAAGTTGGTTGGGGGCTGCTGCTCGGGAGCTGGCTGGACATTGCTCAGCAGGTAGTGAGCAATCACATTGTGCATCACTTGTTTTGTATATTATGTTGTTGTTTTGTTGTCGTTGTTGTTGTTAGTAGTATTGTTGTTGTTATTATTGTTATTTTCTTCCTTTGCTGTCACACTGAACTGTCTTTCTCTCAATCCACAAGTCTTCTCACTTTCACTCTTCCAACCCTCTCCCACATCCCTCTGTGGCTGGGGGAGAGTGAGAGAGTGCCTGTGCACCTGCTGGGATTGAACCGTGACAGACATTATATCTCAATGAGAGAGTACAAAAGGAAGGAGGAAAGCCAACTCACACACGGTATTCGTGGGAAAGATGCAGTTAATATCAGGTGACTCTTAGACCAAAGATCTCCCAGTCTGTAAAAACCAAAACAAATAAAGTGTCAGGGAAGGATAAAAGGGACAAGGAAGCAGCTGATTAGTTTATGTGGGTGAAACAACTTTGGCAAGGTTGGAAAGTAAGGCTGTACCTCTAAAAAGTGCCTAAAAGTTCACCAGTGGTGACTCAACTTTCCAGAATGGCTCTTTTTCCAGTACTCCTGATTCTGTGCTCTCTTGCCTCGAAATCAAAGCATCCTGTAATGTAAATCCCCTCTGATCAAGACAGTTGTCTTGTCCTAGGGACAAGAAGTGGCCATGTACAGAGTACTACATCTCCCAAAATAGTTACTGTATGCATGCAAACATGTAGTTATGTTGGCTCTGTTTTTCTGAGGACATTCACCAATATCTCCCCAAAGAAAGAAAGGGAGAAAAAAATCTTTGGTGTCATCCATCCATTTGAGACTTCTCTTTTTGAAGAGATTACAAAACCTTCTAATGTATAAGAAGAGGTGGTATCTTTTTTCTTTTGCTGACACCTCATGAAGATATCCAGTCTTGCTTCCTGTCTGATCTCCAGGATGGCAAATCTGTTTGGCTCCTCTCTGCCTCAAGGTCAGGGCAGCATTTTCTGTGGGACATGGATTGTTGAGATGATTGGGTTAGGTCTCGGCTGGACGCTGTTCAAAGCTCCTCTGTTCCTCAGAACATGTTCCTGAGGCTGTATCTGTGCTGGCAATTCGTTATGGTCCCTGACTGCTTCGTTGTGGATCTCTCATCCTCTGACTGTCTCCATTCCCATGTGCTCCTTGGCTCTAGGGTGGATATCTGGAGCTCTGCTTGCCAACAAACTCATGATGCACGTGAAAGCTCACTGTGTGAGCTCTCACCCTTGGACCACGTAACAGAAACTGTTCCTCCACACTGCAAAAGGGTTTCTCCAAGTCACCATTGTTGGGAGGAGCCCTCAGAGTATGGAAACTGTTTAACTGTGTTGTGAAAGCAGACAATTCCTTCCCTGTGCCAGTCCCTCATCCATGCAATGATCCCTTAGATGACATCACTGTGTAAGATATTTTTAACACAGTGAAATGTGTGCTTTTCCAAGCTGTATTTCAAGTTATCAGTTTATCATATATGGCATTATTCTACTCATTAGAGTCAATTAGATCATTGCTATAAATCCAGAGCTTGACTATTTGTTTTCTACTGCTCCTGTTTTGATTTTCAGGGCAATCCTGCTGGTTTGGTGCCACTATGGCTGTGCATTTCTGTCTCTCATGTGATTAATATATATATTTGCTGTCAGGGCTGTAGCCAGGCCTTTAAGCTCTCCCAAAACCACTTGCTGAGTCTTGAGAGCTCCCAGCAACTGAGCTTTGGTCTGGAAGCAATAGTGTTACCCACATTTTCCCTAGATCCAGGTTTCCGCAGACCTCTGGAACAACCCCACAGAGTTAACCGCAAAGCTTCTTTGAAGTAATTTCCTTCACAACATTAAATATGAAATCAAGACTGGAAAGGGAAATCTAGAAGTTATTCAAAATCTTGGAACATTCGTAAGAGCCTTGTAAGCAATAGAAATACAAGCTTAAAACATACATGAGGTGTTTCATTCCAATTTCTTGCTGGTTAAGTGATTGCTCAGCTTTATCTGCTGCAAGCTAACGGTCAACCTACAGACAGATTATTGAAGGCAGCTCAAATAACCCAGTTTCACTCAAATAACCCAGATGTCATCTATTTGCCAAAGTGGTAAAATGGATCACAATCATTTTGACTGCTCTCAGTGGTTGTATTCAGTTTACATTTAGTTGTTTTCAGGTTGTATCTTTATGGGCATCCAGTTTCACTTATATATTTGATATTAAAACAGGGGAAACCCCCAGTCCAGACAGCATATGCTTTCACTCACACATAGGAGGCAGAACTGATGCCTTGCAGCTGACCAAGACTGCAGAACTCATTTCAAGTAACAAGGGCACAGATGACTTTTGGAAAGCCTTTTCAGATAAGTACATGGTTCCTTTTATTCATCTTCAAAACACTATACCAAAAAAGACAGTGGATAAAATTTCCTTTACACCATGACTAAGTATGTCCATTTCTGGCAAAGGGAGCTCCACACCCAGTCTCAGTCTTTTCTTTTTTTATTAAAGCAGTCCTTAACTTTCTGGGAGGGATTAACCCACCCAATTCCCCATTCATTGCCCCCACATTTACTTTGCTTACAGGTACCTCCAGCATGTCACATCCACAGGGCACCTCCAGGTGTTCTATCAGACATGTTAGTATTTCTGCTAAGGGTTGAAAACTGCACTTCCCTACAATTCTGACATTGGGGATGGGCCCATCCCCTCCATTTAGTCAATTTAAGCCACTCATACTGGGCTTTCACTTTCTTATTCACCTTTCCAAACAGCACACGATCTCCAGGAGGTCACAGTCAGAGAACACTCAGCTAGAGGGAAGATTAAGGAAGAAATTGGGGGTAGCGCTGCACCACAGGTGTCCAAATCCCACTGGCAAAGACAAGGAAAGCTCGTGGGGGGGAAATGGCAGAAAAAAGGTTCCCACATTTCTGACAAATGTAAGTTTTCCGAAGAGTATGACATCTGTGTATCGTGAAGGTGGCATTTGAATTTGGTTTGTTTTGCTTTTTAAAGTGTCACTTGATTAGTTCTCATGGCAAGCCAACCCCTGCAACTCCTGTCTGCCAGGACACACCTCTGTAATGCACTGTTAAAATAGTTAAGGAAGTAGTGACATGCATATGGACTG
Source organism: Edolisoma coerulescens (assembly GCA_013397115.1). Classification (NCBI taxonomy): domain Eukaryota; kingdom Metazoa; phylum Chordata; class Aves; order Passeriformes; family Campephagidae; genus Edolisoma; species Edolisoma coerulescens. The sequence continues at coordinate 994,124 of VWZW01004519.1, forward strand.
GCCAGTAAGGCTAGTGTGGCTCTTAGAAACATGCTTGAAATAACTGTTTGACTGCTAATTATCCTCTGGTTTTGACAAAGGAATATTTATGAGCATTGTTTAGGTTGTCTATAGGATGTATGAGTCTTTCCTACCCCAGCAGCTTTATTATCTGGAAAACTGACGTGGTGTAAAAACTCATTGTTGCTTCTAAAAAGCTTTTCATTTTAGAACAGCTAATTATTGCCAAACTGGCTGATATGTGAGGTATCTGAGGAAAATTCTGTTGTTTCAGGAACAGTATTCATAGCTCAGCTTATGGCACTGTGTCATCAGAGTCCGTAATGAATTGGTCCCAAGGTGTCACCAGGGAGACTGCACTTTTATGTCAGCAGTGGCCATTTGTGGCTGCTAAAGAATCCAAAACATCTTGCAGGAAAATTATCATGCTGCCTTTTTTTGTTGTTTTGGTTTTGTTTTTTTGCTGTTGTTGGTATTTTTGTAGCTGTTCTTTCTAGCACTCCAGAAGTGCAGGGCAAATGATGTGAAGCACTGAACATCCTTGCTGCCAGCATCAGTCTGTACTACACATACCCAAACAACAAAGTCTTTCCAGGAAAGGTGCAGTCACAGGACTAAGCCCTGCAAATGTAGACTGGGTTGTCAAACTGCATGCACTGAGTTTTAGATCCATACAATTGCCTCTTTCATCAACCTTCCCCAAAGCAAGGTCTACACTTAACATCCCTTGGGTTTGAGACATTTTAGCTGTATTAACAGACACCACCACCCAAAACACCAAATAGATCTTGTTGGATGGTACAAAAGCACATAAAAACATCTATTTTTCTTCTCCTTTAATGTGTATAGAAGGTAAATGGCTGAGTGTAAAGTATTGTACTTCTGAGTTCATTAGCTTCTATTCAACACAGGCAAGAAATCTCTGAAAGTTATTACTAAATGATCACAGTTCTGTGTTGTCAGTTTGATCCCTGCAGGATGTGTCCATCTCAGAAAAAATGCCCATGCAGGTGCACTGGCTGCCTCAGCAGAGAGGTCAGGGATTGAATGGGTGATGGAGTCTTCAGTATCTACACATCTCTGAAGGTAAATCCAGAGGGGGTCACATTAATGAAAATGCTGCTGTATGTATCTTACTGCTGAATAAAAGCACCATTTTCAGATGTTGTCAGTCTCCAGCCTGACAGAGATTTAAAATTCACATAATCTCTCTTTAAAAAGTGCATGTGTGAGTAGATTTTGAACTCCATTGTACCTTGCAATGAAATTTCATTTTTTAGAACTGAAAAGCAGGCAGGTGGTTATGAATGTGTCTGAAGCTATTTCTCCAGCCTGAAATGTAAGTACTTTTGGAAAACATTTAGGAAAATAGAACATCTTACTAGGAAGTGCAGCAACTTTTCATGAATTTATTTTAGCTTGCATCAGTATTCTGAGCTACAGGGATTATAATTTAGTAGGGAAACTCTCATTGGGAGAGGGGATTGATGGCGTCGAGGCAGCAGCCCTGTGAGTTGACAGGGATGCTAATATAGCCACGGCAGAAGTTTAGAGAGCAGATCAGAGCAGCTGGGTGGGCTGATAGAGAGGATCAGGGCAGCCCAGAGGAGCAGTAAGAGGATCCAAATAAGTGGATTAGTAGCATACCAAAGCACACATTACTTTTAGTTTTCAAACTCCCATTGATTTTACTGCAAGTGCATTTACTAATGTGCGGCAGGAGAAACGGAAAAGGATCAAGGCAGAATCGAGACACGGAGAGCAGGTCCCTGTGGCAAGCTGGAAACAGCGAGAGGCTGGGCTGGGGAGCACAGCCTAACATCCCTGCATCAGGCTCAGTCAGGACTTAGAGGAGGATGGCTGCTGCCTGGGCTTCATCCTGCAGCCTCAAGGAGCTGTCTAACGGTGTTAAATGCTTTTGTTCCTGCCGCTGATGCTGCATTTGTTTTCCATCCGTAGCTCCAGTGATTGCATCGCTGCACTCTTACAGCTGCCTTCAGCTACTGTGACTGAAGTGACTGAGGCAAACTGACACGAAAATGGAGGTGTGATCAGCAGCATGACCCTCTTGGAACTCTCCCTAGCAGGGGGCTCACTGGGCTGCTGGACCCTGAGCTGAGCTTGCTGCGATTTGTGCCTGCAGCATTCATCAGGACTGGGACTGCTGACTGCTGTGCTTAGGCTGCCATGATTGGCATTGACTCTGGGATGACCCAAAGCTCAAACATGCCCTTTCCAAGGACACCAGCCTGGCTTTACACTTCATCTCTTTAGACAGAGGTGGTAGCGATGCAAAGACACATCCAGACTAAAATTTCTAAGACTATTACTCTTTATATAGCACAAAAATAAGAATTTCTAGGCAAAATAACAAGCCCTACTCACACTGATCTCAGCCCCCTTGAAGAACTTGGGTCGTAAGGGCAAAATTAGTGCAGCTCATGGTTTCTCCATGTTGCGGAAAAGCAAAGGATGTCCATGTCTATGGACAGATTTCTTGTCCACATTCTCTTTCATAAAAAAGAGCATTGTTGAGACCTTTTCTTTTCATCTTCCCACTACATCTGTTGCTTAGACACCTTGGTCTCCTCTCCGCTCCTCCCAGAATTCAAATCCAAACACTGGTTTGTCCTAGGGAAGACTTAATACCTTAATATCCAATTATCCCTCAAGTATTGGATCAGAGTGGATGACCATCAAACTTTGACTCCAAAACTACAGTGCCCTTCCTTGCAGCCTTAGTCCAAGCTGCACATAAAATGACAGAGGGGGGAAATGTCCAGCCTTACAGTCAAAAGGGGGTTTGCATCCTGATAGGAAATGTTCAGAAGGTTTGCATTCTGATATGGAAATATTCAGAGGGTTTGTGACTGCACACACCAAGAACACTTTGTACATAGATTCAGTTATATGCTTTATTGTTGAAACAGTTCTGGAACGTTTTGGTCTCCCTGAGCTGGCAAATGGATGAAAACATCGGTCTGTCCTGTAATTTTTTTCTTTAAAATTTATATAAGAAAGATTAACAAGCAGCAGAATGGACAAGAAGGCATTTCAAAACTGTGTTCCAGAGGAAAAAGAGAGTAAGGACACAGACATGAAATGTCAAGGACCGTGACTCAAATGGTACAGGAAAAACTTAAGGATTGGAAAACAAGTTAAACTGCACTCCTGACTTCAGAATTATTCAGGACATGCAGACACCTTCCTCTCTAATGACCCAGTCCTTGGATATGCCAGCCTGAGAGCCTGCTGGAAGGGAAGGTTTGTAGTAAGACAGCACAGCACAACATGGCCTATTGTCAGCTTGGGAGCTAAGTACTGCCCACATATCTCATATGACCACAAAACCACCACTGGCAGCACTACTACAGTTGATAAAATCCTCAGTGCCATTCATTACACATAACTAACCAAAATAGCTCACCTATTAACCTGTCACCTGTGCAGCTCCTGGTCTCCAATTTACCTCTTCACCCTTCTCCTGCTTCCTAAGGCCACACGGAACCTCGTCAGGCTCCGAAGATGAGTGGTAATCATGGTGCTATTAACGTGACAGCCAGCAGCCTCTTCCCACTTCACACAGCCTCACGTGGATTCCTTGACATTGGACTTTAGGCCTCTGATCAAATCATTGAGTTTATGAGACTTTCTCCAGTATAATTTTTCCAACTGAAAAGCTGAAGGGGTTCTCAGTACACTCATTTAATTCTCCTCAGCTCTAGGACTCTTTAGTCATCTTTGTCCTACACCATCCTACTTCTGAATAATAAAATATTGTAATGAACTGGACACACCTGGAAACAAAGAAAAAGTCTGGGACATCCTGTGTGAAGAGCACTGCTGCTCTTAATACTGAAATAGTACTAGATTTATTATATTTAATTGGTTAGCTCATGATCTGAAATTAAAAACAAAAGCATTTTACACACCAGAAAATTGTTGGAAAAATTACTATCAGTTAGAATGGGGAGGGGATATTTTGAAAGTAACTTGAAGCATAATAAAATGTTAACTAAGAAATAATCAGGGATGATCATACTGACAGGATATGTTGCGAGATCAAGCCCTTATTTTCATGGCATTTTGAAAAACACATTACTCAGTTAAGGTTTGAGGAAATACTTTGAAATCATTCATGAATATATACAAAATGCTCAGATTTTTTCGTATTTTCCCCAGGAAAAAAGGACCTATGGGTTCGTAATATGTAATAATAACATGATACCAAGACAGAAACTGAAATAAAAGATGAAATTAAAAGCTGTCTGCCCCTCAGAGCCAGTGTGCACTTTACCCTAAGTCACTTGGCTGCCACAACGATGCAGCCAGTGACTATCTAGGGTGACACAAGGCAGCCATTCTAATGGGATAAAGAGGACTTTCATCTCTGCATTTCTCCAGCTGGAATAATGCAATGGTGGCCTGTGACAAATGAGCAGATGATCCCAGTCCAGTTTTAGGATGCCCACCCCAAAATGCCCCACAACAGGCTCACAGCTCCCTGTACATGGGAACCTTTCAGTTTGTGCAGTTTTCTCTAAGTCCCAGCTGAGAAACACCAGCAGTGCAGGACAGAAAGCTGTTTCCAGCTACTGGATCCTCCTACGTGTTATGTGGATAACTACAAGACTTTGACCTAAAGTCACCTTGTCCTAGTTTCTAATTCACTTTTATGCAGATGAGATGGCAGGATTGGGGCCATGGTATCCACACTGGCTCATACTTTCAGAAATGAAAACTGCATTTATTCATCTGAATGACCACAATTAGGTTAGCTTGCAGGATCAGGCTTATTCTGCATGAAAAGGATGGATCTCTCTAATTCACCAAAAGGAAAATGAGAAATACTGGTGAAAAAGGGGATGTGCTAACTCTTGTAAAACATTACTGGAAACTGCATCGCCCAGACTGAAATGTCATTTCAAACCACGAGTGTCCCTTTAAGCAAAAACATCAGCACAGGGACAGAAGAACTAAAAGGAGTAAGAGAGCAACTGATAAAACACTGCCATCACTTTTTCATAAATTATACCCCAAAATGTTTCACAAAATTGAGTAACAGAGGAAAACAGAAAAGATGTTTTTATTTTTGTAGCAGGATAAAGCCCATCATGTGAGCTGAACTGTAAATGAGGGCCTTATGCTTTGTAAAAATTCTCCTATTGTCCCAGGAAGGATGAGAGTCAAACACAACAGTTTCAGCAATGTTCTAAGTCTTGTAAATAAAGTTAGTTAGCAGACAGGAATCAGCAGATTGTTTTGGGAAGGGAAAAAAAAAAAAAAGAGAAAATACTCTTTTTGTAGGAAAAATTTAGGCACACTGCTGTTGAATTTCAGAACCAACTTCATTGCACTGTACCAGAGATTAATTGGACCCACACAATCCAGCAAACAGCATATGACATCCATCTACCTTTGCTGCTTCAGCATCCTCCCAAAAATACATAATGCAGGATTTTAAATAGTACGTTAGCCCAGTTTCCTTTCACAAAGTCTTACAGAGAAGTTTAGGAAAATTCCAAAAGTAGCATATTGATTGCCTCTGGGATTTTCCACTTAGCAATTTAATAGAAAATTACACCCCTACCCAATCTGTGAGGTTTCCATAACCTCCCTTGTGAATTTAATTTTCCAGCATATAATAAATTTTACCATTAGGCATATTTTCTGATATTGCTTCACCATTAAGGCTATTTCCCAGTTTTGCTTTTCAGAACCACGTATACCCTCTGTGTGGTGTCTGGACGGAACCTTGCACGGAAGAATTGAGGTCTGGCTATGTCTATGCACACAGTTAGGATACAAATCTCTATTGTTAGTATTCAATTTGCTTCCCTCCTGCTAATTTTATGTCATTATTCCGAGTGATAGGGTCGGTCAATATTACTGGAGCTAACGGGATTCTCCTGGGTACTCTGAGGAGGCCAAGGCAAGATCTGCATTTGCATCTGTTCAAGTAGGCGTATGCAAGTATCACATACTCTTCTCCTTGTCACAACACCGTCTGACTACATGTAAAACACAAGATGATGATCGGAGCTGTGTTTGCAGTTATCAGTAGTCATAACTGTAAACGCCTGGGTCCTTTCTCTACAGGCAACAGGCAAAAGCACTCTCGGCTGTAAAAAAAAACACTCCACCCGCAGTGAATTTAGCACAGTGAGCGAACTGGAAGTGTGGCTGAAGGCGTCAAGTGGTGAATAAATCAAAGCACTAATTTCAGCTGTGTTTGGGCCCGCCGTATGGCTGCGGTGACCTCACGGTGACCGTCGGGAGGGTTGCCAGACGCCCTAAATCTCGCTCCTCTGGAGAGCCGAGACTCTCTTCCTCTTGCTAAGGCGATCCAGTTTTTGGCTGAGAGACTCTCTTCCTCTTGCTAAGGCGATTCAGGTTTGGCAGAGCTCAACATCCCTCAGCCCAGCTGGCGGCCCGGCGCTCTCCTCCAGGCCTCGGTCCATGACACCAGCGGACACATCGCTGCGATAATCCCTGTAAAACACGGCAACAAACAGGTGTTGCTATCAGTTCCTGAGGTTTACCCGCTTCCGCACGCCAACTTCAACCCCCTCCCCGCCGGACCTGGCCCGGTCCCGCTAAACACGAGGAGTTCCCCCCGCTCAGCCCCTGAGCGGAGCCGCGGGCAGCACCGCCAGGCTGAGGGGGCAGCGCCGGTGCCCGTGTGTGAGGCGGGCGGCGGGAGGGGGACACAAAATGGCGCTGCCCCTCAGCCCCTCGCCCTCAGCCCGCGGCGGGGCCGAGTGGCGGCGGGCCGGCCCCGGGGTGGCGGCGGCTCCCGGCCGGCGGAACCGCCGCCTTCCTTCCCCCAGCAGGTGGCACCGGGGTCCCGGCGCCGGCGGCGAAGCCATTGCGGGCCGCCCTTCGCCGCCGGGCCGCGGCCGCGCAGCCGGCGGGGGGGAAGGCGGCGGCATCGCCCCCGCGGGGCTCCCCCCGCCGNAGCGGGGGGGAGACCGGAGCCAACTTGTCCCGGATCCCTTTATTCGCCGCCGGAGCCGCCGTCTCTCCCAACCCCCGCGTGTGTTGCTGATCGGAGGGACGGAGCTCGGTCCTGTGTCCGCCCCGCTCCTTCCTGCCCGCACCATGGAGTTCGCCCAGAGGAAGAGGAGCAGGAAATCCCAGAGCTTTAAACTGGTCAACGAAGGTAAGGCGGGGGCGGCCGGGCTTTGTTCGCTGGCCGGGGGCAGCCCCGACTTTTGCCCCGGGGGGAGCGGGGCGTTATGAAACGCCGGCGCCCCCGGGCCGCCGCTCCCTCCCGGCTCTGTTATTGAACTCCGCAATCCTCTGCCTGAACTCCCCGAAACCATTGCACGCCTTTCTTTTTTTTTTTTTTTTTAATTTTATTTCTTTCACTCCCTTCCCGTTTCCTCTTTTTTAATTATTTTTTGCATGTGCGTTACGTGTTGTTGCAAAACCACCACCCCAAGCCTCCCCCCCGCCACCTCAGGTGGACGTGTTATTTTTTTCCAGGCAGACCTTGCACAAAATAAAGTTGGATCGTGTTTCGTGGTAAATCCTGCTTGGGCGGGGGGGAGAAAAGGTAAAATCGGGAAGCGAGCAAAAAATAATGACACTTGAGCAGCGACGGACCTCCTTAGTATTCAACTCTTGTGGATTTATTGTATTTGAGGTGGTTTTTTTCCTCCCCTCGGCTGTGTACATCCGTGTATTTCAAAGAAAAGCTGAATCGAGGTTGCTTTATTAAAAATCCACGCAGGTAATTAATTGTACGTGGGCAGGGGAGAGCCGCTGGCGTGTAACTTGTTCGCTCGGGGTGTGTTTGCTTTTGGAAAAGAGGATATTTTAAAAGGGATCGTGAGGGGAGAAATATTTGGATTCATGTCGGGGAAGAAGCACAGCTCTGTGTTTCAGTCTTGTTGTTGTTTTCTTTAATTAAAGGGGAAAAAAGATGCAGCCGCTGGTAGGCATTTTAACAGGTGGACTTCCCATCCCGAGGGATTTATTTTGGTTGGGGATTTATCCCTTCTCTGGCCGATGAGATGTTTTTGCCCTGATGGATTTTACTCGAGATCGTTTCTCCTTTTGTGTTTCCAAGTATTGGCTGGGAATATCTCCATGAAACGCTGTGTGTGTCCTGCATGCCAAGTTCAAGGCAGGTGACTGCTTGGCTGTAATGTCACGCTGGTGAAAAGGGGGACACACACACGGGTGTCAAGACTTGCTGTCTGAGGACTGCTCTGCAAAATTATGTTTGATGCAAAGAAATTCAAAGATGGAAATAAACTCACTTGGTGGGAATAGTAAATAATGACTGCTGTATCGTGGTAGGGGGGTCTGGGGCATCACACTTGCTCCCTGTTAAAAGCTAGAGGGGCAGTGGCCTGTCAGACGTGTCTGAAATGTATTGGAGGTCTGTATCCATTAGCAAACCTATCAAGGGTGTAATTTTTACAGAGAACAGGTTTGGTTTGTGGGTTTTTGGTACTGAACATGCTCCCGACTTGGAGGCAGAGTTAGTGCAGAACTGGGCTGGAGCATGGAGGTGGTGAAAGCAAAATGTGGAAAAACAAAACTGAAATTTTGCTTTGTTTATTTCTGTTCTAATGGACCTGTAAAAATAGTATGTGCCAGAAATAGGTGACTATTTTGCCAATCTCAGTTGCCACTTCTTACAGGTTTAGATATGCCTCAGTGTATGAGACAATCAATTTAACCTTATTTTTACTAGGTAAATTCAGTTATGATGGTACATTATTAATAATATTATATCTGGGGTCTCTTTTTGGATGTCAAATAGAAAGCTACGCTAAAAGCATATCCTAGAGAGAAAATTGTCTTTGTACTTTGAGAATGGAGGAGATAAAAATCACGTTTTGTGAGTCTGCACTCTCATACTCTTTTCTATCACAGTTGATTAGAAAGATAATTATGTATATATAGTTGTCTCTTGTAATTGGCCTTTGCCTCTTGCAGGAGTCATTCCGTAATGTCACAGTTTAGTGTTTACTGTTGTGAAATTGATATGGTTTTCCAGTGCCTGGACTGTGACATCCGAGGCAGAAGAAGGAAACCAAAGGGAAAAAGGCTATGCTGTGTGAATTCGTTGGTAACACACCATCTGCTATTGATGTGTGCCCATACAATGCTTATTCTGTCGCAAAAATAACTTCAGAGCACCTTATCATGATGATCAATAATGACCAAATCAAGAGGAAATCCATTCCTGTGCTAAAATGCAGCCACCTGTGGGGTGAAAAGTGGCGACTTTAAGGCAGCAGCTGCAGACCAGAAGAATATTGTGACCACCTGAATGTACAGGGAAGTGCTGGAGAAGAAACCATGTGTAATCTGTATATCTAAGGACCATGAGTCCATAAGTCATTTAAGTCCTAGTTTCCACGTACTTGCTCCCACAGATCTTGGAATGTCCTTGGGAGGATGAAGGTGCAGAGTGTGGCAGGTTGACCCTGATTGGCCATGAGATGCCCACCAAGCCACTTCATCACTCCCTCTGCTCAACAGGACAGCTAGTGATCACAGAAGGCAGCATAAATCCCACTGGTTTAGTCTCATTAAAGAAGCTTTTACTTCCTTGATGTCATATCTCAAACTTCACCTTTACCCATTTCACTCGCTGGGCTTGCTCAGCAGAGGAACCCTTTGTGTAGCACCTCATTGCTGACCTCTCCACTTCTGTGGTGTGGTTGTTTTCCCCTCATTTTCTTTCCAGGCCCTTCTCATTCTATTGCATCGCTGTGTTAGGCTCGATTTTCGTTTACTTATTGGGTTGTTCCTCCTCTTGTGCCCTCGAGACAGTCGTGCTGTTCAAATAAACAGCACGTAACAAAAAAGTGACTTCCAGGAGACCTTTCCAGTCCTGTAGCTGCTTGGTCAGAGGTGCAGGTGTGCTGCTTGTGGGGGAAGGAGCTGCTTGTGCCGCCCTCCACTTCTGTTACACCTTTTAAGTGAATCCCCCAAAGTGCTCTTCCATGAGTTAATCTGTGCCTTGCTTTTTGTGAGGCCAGTAAAGATAAAACCAGTTTACAGAGGGAGTAGCTGAGAGCGTTGGGAACTGGGAGGGCGTTGAAGGAGTGAGGTGGGGAGGTGGCTCTTTCAAGACACTGAATATATTGTTCAGTCTTGAGTGATTTGCCGAAGGACAGAGTGTGTGCCAGTAGCACAGTCAGAAATAGCATCCAGGAGAGCTGCCTTTAGACACTTTTTTTTTTCATTTGGACTTACTATTCCCTCTGTGCACACATGTAAACAAAGCTCTCGTTTTACTGAACACCTGCCTGGGGTTACAACAGAGACCTTCACAGCAAAGTATTCTTTTATTTGAAATAGAAATTCAGCGGTGATTTTTTTTTTGTTAATATCCTGTAACATCTCTGTATATGAGATGCTAATGGTTGTTCTTCAGGTTATCACAGATGTTAGTTTCTATAGGTGAATATCCTAAGGTGTCCCTGATCCTCCTTCCTTCAGAATTGGGAGGCCAGTGACATCAGTATGAGTCAGGATGGCTGAGCAATACAGCCCTGATGTACTTTGCTGATTTACTTACTGAGGTGAAGTTTGAAAGTTTCCCTTGGTCTCTGGGAAGGTAAAGTTTTCATTATAAATCTGCTTTCCATCTGTTAAGCAAGAAGACGGATAATTGGCATCTGGTGGGATAATTTGCTGTGAAAATGAACACAGTAATTTAGGGCAGGCATAGCTATTCCCTAAAATCTGTGAAATATTTGAGCTGAGTCTCTCCAGTGTGAGCAAAGGTTTTTTAGGAGGTGCTGATACAGAGCACATTTTCTGTGGTTAATTTGATGTACATGAAACAAACTGCAGATATATTGATAAATTGTGTAGTAAAACTGTAGCAATGTGTTCAGTGTTCATTTTTTCCAGATCACTTGAGTTCTAATTTTTTTTATCGTTTTTCATTCCAGATTACCATCATGAGATATATAAGATCTCTGACTACAGCAATGATGTTAATGGGGAGACCAAAGAAACACAACCAGTTTTTTTAGGTATGTGCTTGTGTTGATTAATTTCTGAGCAACATTGCGTGGCCATTTGCAATTAGGGAGGAAAAAACCTCTGTGCAAGCACAGAAAGTGCCTGCCATTGTTTAATATGACGTTCTTTTCAAGACCCTTTTATTCTACGAATTGCCAATATATCCTTTATTAACACTGCTAAAAGTTGTAATTTCAGACATAAATGTTTATTAGTGTCTACACACAGTGCTAATTATCACTCACTCAGAGAGCCAGATGCTGACTCTGCAGTTTTGCAGCTCTGTGCTCACCCCATTTACATTGCATATTCCCTGGCATGCTTCACTGGCAATAGTTTGTGTAATTGGGGTATTACATCTTTGACATCTGGATAACAGAAATTCAATTTCCAGGAAGCTGCTATTTGTTTGGTTTTGCTTCTGCCTTGGGTGGGATAGAGGATTAATGTGCTGTCTTAATGTAATGTCCTTTCACCTCTGGAGCTTGCCTGCTAATCCTGCCATGGCAAAATTAAATTAAATCAACAGTTAAAAATGTGTAAAGAAAATAGAGAAGTAATATACAGTCTGCTGCTTGATATGTATTACAGCATATCAGTGACTGGCTATCAGTGAACCTTTACCTTTCTTGAATGCTTTTTGTCCTGTATAACTCCTCAGCTGCAGAGTGCTTCTTCCTTTCCTGCTTCCAGCCCCTTCCAGTTGCATCCAGGACCTCACCTGGATAAAGCAACTCTTGGCAAAAATTTGGCAGGTTAGATTCAAAAAAGTAGGGGCCAGGTTTTTGAGCTGTATAAAGCAAGCTAGTGGACACTTTCTTCAGGCTTTGGAGAAAGCAGGTGCCTTTGCAGCAAGAAATTTGGGGATGTCTGCCACTCCTTTTTGGCACCAGGAGCCTAAACATTTTTGTGGGGTGATTTAAGGATGCTGTAAGCTCTGTGTGTTGCCTCCTGGAGCCGGCAGGAAGGATTGGAATGTGGGAATCAGCACCTGAAGTCAATCTGCATGCAAAATGCCTTTGTCTCCTAAATGCAGAGTGCCACGTCCTCTCCTAGGGGTCAGCAGCAAATGGGAGAGAACAGGAGGATGTGTTAAAACCGGGATGGGAGCTGTGTTAAATTTCCTTCTCAGCTTCTCACCATTAGGAATTTGAGCAAGTATTTCTTCCCTACACCCATTTCCAGGGAGAAGCAAAGGTGGCTGCTGTGCTTTGTGTTTGGATTTCGTGTTCTGTAAGCACTTTTGGTGAAGTCTGATAAACCTGATGGAGTGAGCTCCACCAGAGGTTTACTTGAAATGCTTGCAACCATAAGTCATGATAAAGCTTCGGCAAGAATTAGGCATCAGCCAGGGTGCTCTAAGAATGTGCAGAAGTCTGTGCTTTGATATTTGTGCTGTGGGTCAGACCAACTGATCTTGATTTTGGCTTGGTTGTGTTGTCCTTAGATTTGTTTGGGGTTTTCTTTTTCAGTATGTCCAGCTTTTCATTGTGACTGGAGGGTGCTCTGGCATTTAAGTGCCTCAAGTTCACCTATTTCAAGAGTCAGTCAGAATTTAACCTTTAAGAATGTGAATCCTATCAAGGATCTTCCTTATCAGATATAGTCAGGGTATAATCACTGCTTCACTTGATTTCAGTGCTTTATGCCAAAATTTATCTCAGAAGGATGTTTATTCCAACTTTTCAGTTTAGAGTCAAGTTTCCTCTCCAGTTTAAGTGATCCATGGGATAGGCAGTTGAAACCTCAGTGTGATGCAGCCCTTAGTATGCAATGGATGCTGTGATACAGCATTGAAACTATTACCTTTAGAGAAGGTGAAATGTTAGTTGCAATCTATAAATGAGTGAAGCTTTATCAGGAATGGAATGCGCAAGTGCCTTGGTTGCACAGCTGAGCGCAGTTAAGTCAAAACTGTTCTGTTGAGAAGAGGGGAGCTGCTAAAGTAAATGAGTAAATCAGAAGAATCTAGTTTGTTTAACATATAGATAAATTAAGGATGAAATGTCAAGAAAGACCTGTTGAACCTAGACGGTCTTTTTTGCACCAGCACAGATGGGCAGAATACAGCTTTGTGTAGATGTAGGCTGAAAATTGGAGGAAGCTTCAGTGTAATTAAAGGAATATGGTACTGGACATGATGTCTGATGGTTGCCATGGTGTAGAGTCCAACTACTTTCTGAATAGAGTTTGGGAAGTTTTTTCATGTGGTGCAGTGTTGGGAGTGGGAGATGTGGTGGCTTGTCCTCTCCCCCAGTCCTTTGTTCTGATAAGATGATGAACAAGAAGTCACATCCTTCTAGATGAAGGACATGCTAACCACAGTCTTTTCAAAATTGCAGGGGAATGTGGAATATCACTACTGTATTTTGTGGATGAGGACTGGCATGTCTTTTGTTTTGAAGAAAAAGGCTTAGTTATCTGGTGTCAGGAGAGACTGCTCAGCCTGAGGAGGAGGAGGTAGCCCAGAGTGAAATGCTTAAAACTCAAATATGGGTGAGATTTAAAACAGACCTGACTTCAGTTTTTCCAATTAGGTCAGAGGGCTGCTAGCCTAGGCTTGGTATTACAAGCCCATGAAGGGACTATGTACACCTGTGTCTTGTGGACAGTGGTGATTAAACTTAGACTGTCTATTAAAAAAAAAATCTTTTGTATACACCATATTGGTTTTTTTCAGTCTTAATATTTTATTACCATCACAAAAAGTGAAAATACAGTATACCTCCAGACTGAGTGTTTTTACAATGCTTTCAACTTGAAATTCAGGCTCTACGTTTGAAAGGTTAATGCAGAAAACTAATTATATTATCCTGGTAATCAAATGTGTGATGAGACATTTGTCTGTGTAATTAACAGTGAAGAACTTTTATAGTTTCATAAAATTGAATGCTACGCACAGTGTGCTTGGAGCATTTGTTTTGAAGAGATGTCCAAAACAGAGATGTTTATGACTGATATAAAGTGGAACTGAAATGTACTGTAATGCAGGTGTCTGTGCATTTTACAGCATTTCGCATTGTTGAAATGGAAGGCAGCAGATTAATAACTTCGCTGTGTCATGGTAAAAATAAATAATGTGTTCTTGGAGCCGGGGAGCGATGCATAAGTTACTCACTAATTTCAAGAATTTATTCTGTCCCAGAAATAATATCCTTTGCAATTTATTCACAGAGAAAAAGTTGACTTAACAAGTAACTTCACAGTCTTGTGTTACTGTTAATAGGATTATATCCCAAGTCTGGTTGTTGCAGTAGTGGCTTCTGTAATTAAGACTGCATAAAAGTTTATTTTATGTATCTGTGTTCTCTAATGATCTAACTTTGTAAAGCATTTCCCTTTGGGGCTAAAGCATGATCTTGGCCTGGGATATTTCCAAGAACTGGGGGAAATTGTTGCATATCTATTATTACTTTTTTAATTACATGACCCATTAATATATACTTTTATTGAACAGTTGTTCACTTGTCCTTTCCCGAGTGATTTAGCTGGCACAGCGTGGCATGAAAGTGTGTAACTTGGGCTTATGTAGCTGCTCCTGTTGGGTGTTTTGAAACTGTTTCATCAGGCTCCTCCAAAGACTTACTTTGTGGCGGGAGTGGTGGCTGGGCCACCTGGTCTGACCCAGTTTCCAGGGAAATAACCCCCAAATCCTGAATGGTCTCAGGGTCTAATCCTGGGTTTGATTCTGCAAATTTCTTTGCTTACATTAGTGTTTGTGGGGCTTAGTAACTTTGTCTCGTGGTAGGCAGGGTTATCAAACCATGTGTTTCTTTGCTTGCTTTGGGAGTAAGAGGTCTGATTTGAGGGTGATCCAGTTTTCCTGCATCTCTGATCCTAGTGCTTTGTGTGGTGACATGAACATAGGCAAGTGCTTTTAAGTGATGTTTTAGAGCACTGCTAAGATGCCTCAACTAAGACAGCTTCACCATCCCTACGTGTTAGTTTAGCAGAGTCAAATTCTCTGGCTCGTAACTCATGTTGCTTGTGTGACCCTCTGACACCATTCATGACCACTGCCCTCCCCGCTGACTTGGGCTTTAGGTTTTTAGTTTGCAAAGGGTGTTGTTGCCTGTGTTCTTTCTTCAGTGTAGCATCTTATATGCTGGCAAAGACCTGGGATTGCTTTTTTGGGAAATGTGTGCTTCCCCCATCAGTTTAGTTACACAGATGCCCGATTCCAGTTATGCACAGAGCAGTCACAGTAAGATTCCACGTGATTTAGGAGACCTTTGCTCAGATAAGGAATCATGCACATGGATCCTCTATTTTCCCCATGCTGACCTCTGCAACTTTCTCTTTCAGGATAACTTGTGGTACAAGATGACAAAAAAATACCTTGGTTTTTGAAAATTGTGATTTGATGTGGGTATAGTTCTTGCTGAGAAGGGATGCTGAGCTCCCTTCTAGGATAACTGTCTCTGGAGGAAATACCTGAACACCTTGTAGCATTCCAAGAGGTGTCTGGGTGAGTTCAGCCTGGCTGAGCAGTGGAAACGTGTGCCCTGTGTGCATGTGCTTCCCGATTCCTTGAGCTGCTCTGAATCAGCCCTTACAGAGTTTTCAAACACAGCAGGCGAGTTTTGCTGGCCCCCTTCCAGGGAGGGCAGCATTCAAGTGGCATCTAATAAATTGCAGTTTAAAATGCTTAATTATATAACCCTTTGCAATTGTTTATTATTTTTTGTTGAGCTTTCACACCATATGCATCGACTTCCACTTTTTCTCACCTCTGAAGCTTTGTTTCCATACAAACCAGGCTCATGTTGTCAGCTCACATGTGCTTGTCTGGCTGTCTGTCGCTGCCATTCCTACCCTCCCGACAGCTCCTGGACTCATGCGCCAATTTCAGCCTAGGTGGACACAAAGGTGGAAGTCTGAGGTGAAAGTACCTTCAGTAAGCAGCCTGATCGAGGAAAAAGCCATGTTTGTGTGGTCAAGAAAGGAAAAAGTTCCATAGGCATTTCGTCTGCCCAAAAAACATAAAATTAAATGCTAATTAATAGAAAAACAGTATTTTAAAAGTCAGCTCATGACTATTTCCCAAAACATATGAGAAACATAAATGTTAGAAACAAAGAAAGTAATTGTAAAATACTGGACCAAGAGAACATGATGGTTATTTGTTTATGTGAGTTGAAGGAAAAAAATATCAAATACAGACGATTGTCCAACCTTAATTCTGTTCACCCATTTATACACTTCAAAGCACGCACGTTAAACAGAGATGGTTACCACTTCTCTAGTACTGGGATAAAATTAATACTTGAACATATGGATATGGCTGCATATAATTTTATAATTCTTTGCAGTGCTATGACAATATTTGATAAACTATTTGGGAAAAGTAAAACAACTTGTTGGTAGGCAATGTGATATATTAAGTTTAATAAACCTAATAGTGAAAAGATGGACAGGCATGTAGGAGCAAAGAGTGTAATGACTGAATTATCATTAATATGTTGTTAACTGGAGTCATTTACAGGCCTGTTGCTTCAGACAGCTGCACAATTAGCACGTGGATGCCACTGCACCCTGCAACAGTCTGCTTTACATTTGTGCCTTTGTGATTTTAAACATTCTTGCAGCTTTCGAAGCAGGAAGTTTTTATGTCCTGTACATTTTCAGTAAGGAAACAGATTGAAATGAGTTTTGAGGAAAATATCTTTTATGATTGTATAGCATTTATTAAAGGGCTTTGTTTTGCTTTTTTTTTTATTTTTTAAGATTTATAAGATTACAGTCAGGTCATGTATGAAAAAAAGAGGTTGTTTTTCAGGGGCCATCGTGGAAACAACTATAACAGTAGTTATTAAAAAATTTTAGTATGTTTTTGTTATGACAATTGACATCTTTACATACAAGTTCCTAAACAGGGCTGTAACTTGCCAGGGTTCTATTTTGAGTAGCATTTTGTTAGTGTCTTAGTGTTTTGCAAGTAACTTCATTGGTTTCAGATAAAACCCAGGAGTTTACATGGGGTATCCAAATGGCAAATCCTGTAGGCAGCCCTTTGGAGGCATCCCCATCTCCTTGGAAATGGTGAGGATGTCTGATATGTGTATAGAGAGAGGCTGAAGTATGCACCACTCTTCTCAGGCCTCAGCATCTATCTTGGAAAGCTCTGAACAGATAGGTAATGCAGATTTCTATGTAATAAACTACCTTTTTTCAGTGCTTCATTGTTCTATTTAGCATTTAAAAGAAAGCTGGCTCTTCCACAGGACATACTAATCTGAGTTGTTGTGTTTTCTCTGTGCCCCATCTTCTTTTTTTTCATTTTTAAATTACATGGTTATTATCTGTGAAAATTATCAGCAGCGGAATAACTGATAAGAAAATGCTGTCCTTGGGCTCTAGAGCTAATAGCCAAATGAGATAACAAGGGAGCAAGAAGTTAAATCTGTTACTGGTGTTGTACCCATCTGCAGATTCAGCTGGTGTAACATCAGCTGCTCTCCACTCCTGTGGGGAGGATGCTGCTGTTGCTGGTCACTTACAAATTAAAAGCTAGAAAAAGGTGTGATTGGGAGAGGAGGGATGTAAACTTGCACTGAAGACTAAGGCTTATAGCCTGTAGGTTTTTAATGCCCTTCCTTGTAAAAGGGAAGACATATTTTAAAAACAAAACAAAAAACCCCGAACAGACAAAAAAACCAAACAAAAAATACCCCACCAAAAACCAAACAGAAAATCCCTGAAAAAATCCCAAATCCTAACTAACAAGTTTACAAAGGGTGAATCTCCCTGTTTAAGTAAGGATCTACCTAAACACAAAGACAGGCTTATGTTGGATGCAAGTGCAGGGTTTATTGTAACATAAATGTAGTGGTTTTTTCTATCTGGAGTTAAGTATGCTCGTGTCACTGTATAGGAAGACTTCTATATAAAGGAACCAGGGAACAGAATCAAGGCTGAATAAGCTCAATTAACATTAATATTTTATGTAATTGGGTAACGGAAATTTAATCTTTCTAACAACATGTCACCCGACCAGACACGTAGCACAGTCCCTGCACCCGGCAGGAGGAGGTGGGTGGGAGGGAAGCTGTTTTGATACTCACACACATTTTGCCATTGAGTACAAATCCGAATTGCCAACATAAAACTCCCAGGGTAATGTTAAATGGCACAACAGGAAGGGATTGCTCCAGGCTGTGGTGTGGTGGGAGCATTTGGAGCTGGGATATGGGCAGGTACAGCCATGTACAGGAGAAAGGCAGCATGCAGTGTACGAGTGTGAGTATCTCAGTAATTGGAGTCCAGTGGTACTCTGCAGCCTTTTGAGGTTGGGAACTGCAAACAGTCAACCCCCGGTTGGGTTGAGGCCAAAAAGTGTCATTTTAAAGGAATTGGTGCTGTTACTGTTAATTAAATCACACCCGCACACATAAATCTGCAGGCAAACCAACAAAATAAATAAATACGGTGCAGAACTTCCTTGCAGAGGGTTTTTCTCGCTGCCTTAGCTGGAGTGGAAATGGTGCTGGAGTGTTGCTGTATGGGGTTGGCAAATATTTTTCTAAGTTTGGACTCAAAGCTTTCTTGCAAGCCGCCCACTCTCCTCGCTGGATCGGGGTGGGCTGGAGCCAGCTGGCAGCAGCCCAGGGAACCGGTGCACCAGGTCAGGCAGGAGATGCTGGGATCCAGCAGAGGCTGGAGTGCATTGTTCTGCTCCTCTCCCCTTCTGCTTATTCTCCTCCTGGAATAAAACCTCCCACTTTTGGATATTTAGTGTCCCTGGGTACACCAGGCTTGCAGCATGTCCCAGCCACGTTGAGCTTGGCCTATGTTGGGTGGGGTTTGCTGCTCTCTTAGCTGTCTGGTTTAGCTGCTACCTAAGCGTGCACCTAAGTTTAGGCAACTGAATAGTGCTGTTGAGTTGATAAAATTGTTCACATGCCTGGCATTTAGCACACTTTCAAGTACCTTGTTGAACCAGAGACGGCACACCTTGCATCTTGGATTTTTGGAGGGTAGGTTTTTTTTCTTCTGAAGTTTCCTTTGCACAGTTGCTTTGCCAAAAATAGGTTTATTTTGGGAACCACAAATATAAATTGAACAGAGGATACCAGGCATTATTGTATTAAGTATTCTATAAAGGAAGGTCGATTCATCAGTGTCTAGATCTTACTTATGCCATTTGTTTAGGATGTTTGATTTTTCTATTACCAGTAAGAAAACCAGAAGCTTCGTACTTTAGAAAGGGCAATGAACACTTCGTTATTACTCATGAAATGTAATGTATGCTTTAAAAAGCAAAATAGCTACTATCTGCCCAAAACACATCTATTCATTGTGCATTCAGCAGTTTCACATGTAAAATTAATACTTAAATGGTGCCAGGAGTATTAAGTATGTAACTTCTATTATTTAAATGCCCTGAATTTATTTGGAACAATCACATTTTTCTTGTATATGTTTTCATTTTCTTTTTAGAATCTACATTTTTAAGACATCCAGCAATTCAGCTATCTGCAGTTACACACATATTAGCTACCGTTTAATTTATTCCTGTATAATCCAGTATTACTAAATTCTGTGGTCTAAGGAACTGATTCTGTTCATTAAAATCAATAGATGCAGTGCTGTTCTGCATGTGTGTGGTGTGGTGCTTTCTGTGCTTTATTTTTTTTTTTTTGTAGGCTCTATCCTTCAGCATACAGCAAACTGATATAAAAAGGGTCTGATCCTTTGGGCTTTACTCAAGGAAAATATCCACTGATGTCAATGCTTGAATAGGATCAGTCTGTTAAAAGGACAGTTTATTTGAAACTGCTGTAGCTATTATTAATTCCTTCTGGCGAAAAATAATCTTACTCATCAAAGCCTTAGAAACAGCATCAAGAAAGCCAAGTTCAGCAGGTCTTTCAGGCACGAGAGCTGTCAGCCATGGCTGTGTGAAAGCATAGCCTGGTACATCCCAACAACCACTCAACCATCCCTTTTCTTTCTTGTTGTTATTTATTTATTTATATTCTCCAACTCTTATCGGCATCTAAAATCACTAATCGCTACCCATTACTGTTTTTGCTAATTTACAGTGATAACTGTGGCTCTGTTTTCATTAGGAGATGAAAGCCGGGAAATTAAAAAACAAATTACAGGGATGAGAAGATTACTGAATGACAGCACTGGAAGAATCTATCAACGAGTTGGCAAAGAAGGAGAAAAACTGAAGGAGGAGCCCCAAGATGTAGACTTAGCCTGGGCCCAGCGCCTGAATCCCCCTGCGGAGTCCCAGGCGAGCCTTCATCCATCACAGAGCGGTGCATGGAATGAGTTACCACCCCAAGCCAGCCATTTTTCAGGGCAATACGGAACTCGATCCAAAACGTTCCAAAATCAGGCTCGAACTGTGGCATCCAATGGTATGACCTGTGTTAGATATTGAGAATAGTACGTTTTTTTCCCCTCTCCTTGTTCTCTACTCAATATATACCTTTGTTGTGATGATATATTGTACCACTGCACTGAAAGCAGTTATAGTTCAGAGTCTACAAAATGAGCACATAGTTTTCACTTCAAAAAGGTGTGAAAGTGGGTACGGTGCATTCTGCTACCATCTGTCTTAGCTTTTAAAATGGTTTCCTGGTGGTAGGATAGAATTACTCAATGCCTTAAAAGCTTAATTTCTATACGGTACTTACTAAAACAGCTTTTGTCATTGTTATTAAATTCATGGCTAATTAAATGTCAACCTCTACCACTCCTCTTTGCCGTGAGTAATGTAGCACTGTTGTGACACCACCTGTGGAGCAGGATTCTACTGCCTTTCATAGGGGAATGGCATCAGCCTTATAACAGGCCTCTGAACTGCAGGTACAAAATTCCGTCACAGCCTTAAGCTTTTATTCCAATGAGACTATTGGAGAAAAGAGATGATGGAGTCTACCTATGAACAGCATGTACTAGAGGGTGGCCAATCCAGTACTGGCAGAGAATTCTGCCCTGAAGTAGATGGCAGCGTGCCTTTAAAATGCCTTTCTCTTATTAAGTCCCAGAGAATGGAAGTTTTGCTGCCAGATTAAAAAACTGCTGTCAAAACCCCACCATAACAATCTTCTAAATATGGAAGGACCCAAAATTCATCACACATCTCCTTCTTTGTCCTTAGAGGCCCTGGGCACTGGCAGGGACAGTTCTGTGCATGCAGAGAAGTGCCCAAGCCTGCATAGATTAGGTGCCTTGTTCCCAAATCCAGAAAGTAGGTGGAGCAGCACCTCTATCCCCTCAGGGGCCTGATTCAGCATGTGAGCTAAAATGTGTTGACAGGATTTGGCCCAATATGCAAGAAAATGTCAGCTTTGATTTTTTTGTATGTGGAGGAGGGATTCAGTTGACTTAGGATCTCTTACAGGTTTGGAGTGGTCTATGGGACATGGAAGGGTCAGGTTAAGCAACCTCCTGGGCTGGACAGGAGGAATGCCCAGGCTCCCAGCCCGTGGGAGAGCACCCCAGGAGGCACCTCCCTTTGCAGCTGTCCTGCTGCTGAAAGGAATGCAATCTTTTGGGTTATTACATAAAGGAGGGTGTGGGCCCTCTCTCCTCTGGCCACCTTTGAAAAGATGATCTGAGTAGCAATTTGATTTGAGGTGTCTTCCTCTAGTGGGGTTTTGTGATCCCAGCAGCTGCTTGGGCTCCAAAGCCTGGTCTCTAGGGAAGAAAAACTTTTGATGCATTTCTGGGCTGTGAGTAAGCCCTGAAACTGCTCCTCACCCAGCACACAGCTCTTCTGGGCATTTTAACAGCCTGATTCCCCCCATCCCTTGCATTGGGAGCCTGAGCATCGAATTCAATATTTTAGATGTTATTCAGAGGATGGACAAAGTTCTTAAAAGCTGGGTGTGGAAATGCTGAACAATACTTCAAGGGAGATACTACTCCGTGGTACTTACCGTGGTGTTTAAGTTACCAGAACAAAACTGTTCAAGCCAGACATAGGGTTGACACCTGGGGCTGTCAGGCTTTGGTCATCACTAGGGAGATGTTCAGGCATCTGTAGTAGGTGATCTGAGTCCAGAAACTCTTTCTGTCCATTGTGGATAGATACTCTATAATAAATGAAGATCTATGTTGTAGGCCATCTGAATTGCTCAAATTTGAATGTAATAGACGCATCAAGTCCGTCTCACTGGTGTACTTATCTACTCACAGGGTAAAGATGGTTCAAGGAGAGGCTGAAATAGATGTTTAATGGGTCCTGGTATAGAAAGCATTTATGAGAAAGCTATTGACAAAAATCAAAGCAAATAAAGGAGAAACAGGGCAAGCCTAGACATTGCTGCAGCAGAGGGAAGAGTAGGAACATACCTGAAAAGCAAAGTGACTTCCTAACCAGGCTTAAGGTGGTGGTTCCACAAGTCAGGATGTTGGATAGACATCTGTGACCCGCTGCTTTTAGTGGAAGCCTCCTGGGGCTACAAACAGTGACCGCCGTGTCTGTCCTATTAGAGACAACAAACTCACACTTGAGTTTCATTTCTTGTGTTCTGTACCAAATCCAGCAGGGATGCAGCAGCTGAATTGCTTTTGGGTTGTATCAAGATCATTTTCACTGGGTAGTTCCTGCATGCTTTTCCAAAATAAACTGGTAGCAATGTTACAGAGAGTGAATTCCCTCTCAGCAGACCCAGCTGCAAGAAACACTGTCCTGGGCTACTTACTGCTCACATGGGGGAAGCAACTCCTGTACTTGTGTCATCTCCTTCTCTCAGTCATACAGGCAGGTATCAAATTTGCCTGCTGGCTACCTTCCAAAAGAGAGGGAGATGGCTCTTTAAAGACTCCTTCATAAAAATAAAAAGTCTGATCTCCTTTTAAAATTAAAAATTGATTTATAACAAGTTGAAAAGGGTTGCTTTTGTCCTCTAAAAATGATAAAGATAGTGCTTGGAACAATGACTGAGAACACTCTACTAGATGTTTCTTACAACACAGTAACTGATCAGAGGAGGGAGGATAGAAAGAAAATAAAAAACCCTCATGAATATATATGGAGTCAGTAGAACCCTACTTTGATTTGAAATATTGGTGGTCTCTTCTCCCATTCCTAGTACCTATGCTAGATTTACATGGGTAATTTCTATCAATGCTAATGGGGATTATAATGTAAATCCCCTATGCCTCAATGGGAAAATAGACCCTTTTGTTTTCCATCAGGAGCCTGTGTGTTTTCATTAGGAATATGTTATATTGCTACAGGAAAGATGTGCAGGTATTTACTGATACAATTTGTTCAAGTTTTCACATGCAATTCACCATGATGTAGAGTCTTTGTTAAGAAGGAAACAAAAGCCACCAACCCTGTTTCCCTCCATAGTCTTTCAGATATCATTTCCAGAAGAAATGATTCCACTAGAATATTGAATTCTGCTCAAGAGAAAGGACAGGCTTTATCCTGAGGATCTTTTAGTCTAAAACAACTGAGAAAGCACTGAAGGAAGGATGGTCTTACTTTGTATTTGTCGACTGTTATTAAAACTCTTCTAATTTCTGAGACTCCAATTTCTGGGGTACCTGCTTGTCTTACTGAAAGGTACAGAGTTATGCTGGTGCTATTAAATTATAAATAGTCTTGAAATTCATCTACTTAAAAGTCTACTTATAACAGGTAGGTAAAGGGTATTGGTGGAGCCAAGTTGAGGGATTCTGATTAATCTGCTGCAAAGCTAAAGATAACATTTTTTTTTTCCCTCTGTACCTGTAACAATGGGCTAAACACTTTATGGACCATTGAAAAGGTAAAATCCCGTCCATGCCCCAAGGAACTTCCAGTGAATAGACTGTGTACAAAGGAAGGATGAGATCAAACTAGGCAGAGTCCCACTGAGTCAGAAACCATTTTGTTTCAGTTTGAGATTCTCAGCCTGTTTTCCAGATAACTTTGTAGTTCTAAAAATTGTTTTATTTGCAGCTGAAACCTTGGAGAGATGAAGCCAGTGGTGCTATTGCGTTTGCATTTGCTAGATTTGCAGGGATTTTTTAACTACTCCATTTATCTTAATACAGTTTTAACAGATTTTATCTATGGATGATATTTTAAAATACCAAAAATTGTAATCGCAGTAGCGTGGAGAATCTAAATATCTGAAGAAAAGAGGAGAGTGACACCCAAAAGGTGTCAGCAATCTTTAAGTGATTGATTAGTTTAGCTTTACAAGTCACTCGCTTTTGGAGTGTGACCATCAGTTTGCTCAAGTCTCATAGATGTTGCTTCAGGTGTGAAGGACTGTATGGAAGGAGGTAGAGAACAAATGCCTGGGAAGGGAGATTTGAGGATGGAGGGACACATTGGAAGAATTAGGAAAGGGTGGGAATGATTTAGTGGTGGCCAGATTTTCAGCTATTTCAAATGAGGATTAAAGTCAGGGAACCATTGTGGGTCTGACACCAGGGATCTCTGATGAAAGAACACAACCCAAACCTAAAAAGATATTAATAACCTGGTTTGGCATCAGAGGAATGCAGAAGTAATAATGAAAAATAGGAAGATTTATAAGTGGAGATTAAATGAAATGCTTATGTTCACTTTAGCTAGGTAATGATTAAAGGGCACCTGATAGGTGTCAGGCTATGGAATAAAAAGGAAAATACACTGTTTGAAGTCCACATGTGACACAAAGTGAGTTGATTTTTTTTGCTGGGTGCGTTTGTACCTATCTTGATAAAATGATCATCCCTCCTCTTGCATTCTTTAATGAGCAGTAAAATAGCCATCCATTTAAATGACTGTAAGCACATTTGGAAAGGAAAGGAGGTGCATCCCATCTAGCCTCAGTTTCAACCAGATACTGTTAGGTGTTTTATTGAATTTTGAAATTTTTATTTGCAGCATTAAAACTAGGGATAGCTGTCTTAAACTGAAGTGCAGGATACAGCTGTCCAGGCAAAATTTGAAATCTCTCAGCTCTTACAGTCTGTTCTAATTCAGAACAAAAAATGCAAAACTTCTGGAAAGTAAGGCAGTAATAAAAGCACTGCTGAGGGCTAGAACTAGAACTATGTAAGTTCAGTTAAACACTAGTAAGAATTACTAGAGAAAAGGAATCTTTTGAACTACTATATTAATTTTCAAAGGGAAACCATAGAAAGCCCATCTTGTAGGTCACAGTGATGGAAAACATCACAGAGAACAATCCCACCCAAGTAAACAGAAGAGCAGATTTGAAAGCTTTCCTTGCTGGTGGTTCTTTTCTAGCCTGGTCTTTTTTTTCCCTCTAACAAGGGTATTTTATTTTCATTCTCAATTCTTCACATGGCAAAGAATCACATGTAACATTCAAGCAGTTTAAAAATTCCTAGAACCTCATTTTATGTACAGTACAAACCTTTATTGCACAGACTGTCTTCATTCTTTGTAAGACTGTTCCGGGAGATGGGCTTTTTTGTGTGTGTGTGATAAAATGAGTATGTTTGTAATGAGGTTTGGTGCTTTTGTTATTCAAGATGAGCCAGCCTGACAATAGAGAGCCCTGCTGTGAGGAGTGCATTATATTCACGCTCTGAGCAGTCTTCTCCAGCCCATGTAACATTGCATCCCAACTCAATATAATTGCACGTATTAGTAATTGAATAAAAACTAGTGGTCGCTTCCTCTTAAATGGAATCACACTGAGAATTATTTGCTTTCATGCTTTTGATCTAATTTTACAATCTGGTATGTTGATCATAGTTTCAGACACCTGCTAATTGTTGTTTGGGTGATTTTGTGTGGGTTCAATCCCCCATTTCATTCCTCTCTTTTTCAGGAGAAATCCCAATGGTGAATTCATCAGTTGGACCAAACTGCTGTACGTGTAACTGCCAGTCAACCCTGCAGGCAATTCTTCAAGAGCTCAAGACCATGAGAAAATTGATGCAGATTCAAGCAGGTACGATGACGAGTCCCGTGCGTGCGTGGCTGTGACAAGCATCGAGCTGAAGATGGCCCAGCTTATTGCAGGGGTGTTGGTCTTCAGAGGTCCCTTCCAAACCCGAGCTGTTCTATGATTCTGTGATCTTCCTGTTAGGGAATGGTCTAGGAAATCAAAGTCTATGTGGGCACTCAGGAAAACTTGGATCGTTTCCTGCTCTCCCAGCGTATCGTTCAAAGTCAAATTTTCACAGGTTTCTTGGAAATGCAACTTTTACTTCTCAGATCCTGACCTGTAACATGGGATTTTATCTTGTAGCCTTTTAAGGCTAAATTGAAAAGAAAGTCAATGTGATCAGATACGTAAAGAGAGCTGAGTGGGTAGGTCAATAGGCCATAACCATGTTCAGTTTGTTTTCATGGTGCATTGATTCAGGGGTGCCAAATGATACTTTACCTGTGTTCTGCTTACCAGTTCACTAATCTTAGGGGTAAGAAAAATAAAATTTGAAGGTGACTGAAAGTTACCAAATAGCTCTTCATTCAAACCTCTTTCAGCTCTGTGGTAGTCTCAGCTGAGTAGCCACTGCATGTCATGGCCTCCAACCTTTTTCTGGCTGGTAAGTACCAGCTTTCAGTGTGTATACCAGCAATAATCTGTTCACTGGGGAACAGTCTAGCTTTCTGCTAGGTTGGGAGCTGAAAGAGAACAGTGCAGAGCCAGAGGAGCAGTTGAGCCAGCAAGATAATGAGAATGTGGCAGGTAGAGTTAGGTTGTCATAGGCTGATGTGAAGCTGCAGCCTCTGTGCTACCTGAAAATTAGTGTTAACACTAATAAGGAGATAGTGATGTTGGAGATTTTGTCAGTTGACTTGCCCATCCAGTATGAGTGATGGGGACTGGAGCCATGGAGGTTTCATTCTTGGAGAGGCTGGATAAGACTTCTGTAAGAAAAGGGAGTGTTGAGTAATTAACTGAAATATGGGTGGAGTGAAGGGCTGACTAAACTCCTTGTCTCCGTGGTGTATAATGTTTGAGTGAGTGATGGGAAGGATCAGACAGGTTTTGTAATATCAGTTGACACACATAAAAATACTTTTCTAGAAGTCATCAATTTACAAAGAAGAACACAAAAGCTTTTTTTTACAATCTTTACTGGCACATGGGATTTTTTATGCAGTCACACCAATTTCATTGAAGTTACATGGGTAATTGAAAAATGGCTTGTGAGTGAGAGCTAAAAAACCAGGGTCTATGCCAAAAGAGCCAACTCCTCAGTAGCAGGAACATTTCTTATTTATGTATCTACAGAGTAAGTTCCTTGTTAATTTGTGAATCTCTTGATTCACTTGGAATACTTCATATTTTCTGAAATTGTGGTTTTGCAGAGAAAAAAAATCATTTGGCATTTTTGTTGCTAAATGAAAAAAACTAAAATGAAAACCTTTAATGAAAGTGTAATAACTTATTTTAGTATTCAAACACCCTACTGTCTTAATTATAAACTCCACATCACAGTCTTGTAAATCCTTGCCAGAAATGAAATATTCCAGAAATCTTTTAATAAACAATATTCTGAGGTTCATTTTCTTCCTCAGGCTTTGTAGGTGAGGACTTTTTGTAGCTCACTCATATCTTGAATGAGTTTGATCTGCATGTATAGCACTTCTGGCTTTTTGTTTGTTTTGGCCTTGGTCTTAGTGATTTACCCACAAATATAATTGTATCTTGATAACATTCTTCTAGAGGGCTTGTTCATGTTGATACAGGTTCAGGATTGGTGCCTTAATTTATACCAATGATTGTGGATACCAGAAAATGCAAAATATTGATAAATATAAAATATGGTTTCTTACATTTCAGAGGTAATACATGTCAGTTTTTGTGTATGAGCAAAACAAACTGATGCAACTTTGTGTTACTTTTTTTCCCCAGAAATTAAACTATTGAATAGTGTTTTCACTCATTCTTGACATAATGGTACTTGAAATGTTCTTGCTGAGCTAATTAACTTGGAGACCACAGTCATAAAAATAACTGTAATTGCATTAGCACTTGTATTATCTTACTTTAACAGGAAGAGATCCTCAAAGACAGTGAGATTCTCAGTCAGTCAGAGGGCACACAAATTAATCATCATTTAGGTGCTTCATGTCACCAACCATCCAGTGGTCACTAGGAAAAAGAACCGCGTATTCCTAATTTTCCTAAAATACTGTTCATCAGTGTGACTTGAAAAGCCTCACAGCAGAGCTCATCGTCATTATCCCCATTGTACAGATTGGAAAATTATGCAAAGGTGATAAGACTTATTTGTTTCCCATGCACCAGCAGGCCTGAAAATCACATCACTTATCTAGAAAATAAGTTCAGTGTGTCAGTAGTTTAATGGTGCATCTGTGTGGTTATTCATGGGCTTTTGTCTATAAAATTAATGCATTAATTTTTTTCATTCAGTTGGGACTCAAAACAGACAGCAGCCTCCTGTTCCTCTGATTTGTGCACAGAAGTCAACAATCTCAAGAAAGAGGAATAAAAAGAGAAAACTGCCCCTCAAAGCTGTCGAAGCAGTTACCATGAATAAGAAACCCAGCTCTGCAGAGAACGAGAAGAGGCTGTCAGCGAACTCGGAACGATCGAGTCTGCAAGCAATTGAACCCCCCCTGAAACCAGAAACCCCTGTTTCAGGGTTTGGAATTATCCTTGAATCAGCTTCATCAGATGTAAGTTAAAATTTTAATATGCAGGATTGCAAGACTTTGAAATACTACTCATTCCGGAGAATCAGTACTCAAATTGCATTGATGCGTCTTCCCACTTTTTGTTAGAATAAACAACCAAATCTCAGGTTGGAGTGAATGGAGATGTTAGGGTTGGATGTGTGGAGCGCTCATTACAGATTTTAGGGTTGTTTTCCAACTTTCACAAGCATGAAGTTTCCCCTTGAACAGGAGTTCAAGGCTCCTGTTTTTTGAGCTTTCAGTGGAAACTTGTTCTTCATGTTTCCTAGTGCCAAGAGCCATGGTTGAGGTGAGGAGCCATGAAAAGTGCTGGGTATATAAACATTCACAGCCCCATTATTGCTGATGAGCCCATTTAGTCCACACGTGTCTTTATCCTGCCAAGGAGTATTTATGTGCTCTCCTGCCTGTCTGGTCCCACTGGCTTTGGGGGGCTCCTCACCTCTAGAAAATTCATATTCGGTCTTTGCTGAATTGGGTCACTTGGTCTTGATTTCTGTGGGTGCTGGAGTAGGGCCTCAGCACTGTCAATGATGTCGGTGTGACTAAAGAGGCCAAAATCTGCCGCTCTAAAAGATGTGCACTTTTCCCATAGAAAATTGCAGTGAGCATGTTTTCTTGATTCATGTACAGACTGATGGAAATTTCATGTATCTGGTGCATGATTGGCTTTGTTTAATGACCAAATTGATGTCATCCGAACCAGTTCACCAACAAGTAAACTGTTCATTAATTCCCCTAATATATTTTTAATTTTGAGCAGGCTCTTTCCAATTTCCTAAGTACTATGAGCTAGAAAAACATAATTAAATTCAGTATCAATAAGCGTAAATGAAAACAATGCAGCAGATAATATTCTACCCTTCTGGAAGAGGGAACTAATAATAAAAAAGAGCAGTCAGGATAATTCAGTTACAGAGATGCAAGCCACACCACTAATTAGGTTGCAGTCTCATGCCACAGAGTCAGTGTAGTGATACAGAGTAACTAGTTTGATACTTTTTTTCAGAGGGTTTCCTTTTGTAGTACTGAGCTTAATAATGTTTGAGGTAAAGGTTTGGGGAGGACTGGTAATTTATCTCCAGTATGCAATTTGTGCTTATAATTTTTCTTTGCTTGTGGCACTCTTGTCAGCTTGAAACACGGTTTTGAAAACAGTTTTGTGCTTGCTATGGAATTTAATTTGGCTTTATGAATGTGTTCCTTCGCTGGACACGATTCTTTGTAGTTGCCAGTTTGACCTAAGGAAAAAAGAAGAGAAAACATGTGGCTCATAAATCAGGTCTTCATCTGTCCTCCCATGCTTGAGCCCCTGCTTACCACAACAGTTGTTTGACTAAATTTACAGAGCCGGAACCCCAAGGCAAACAAATTGATTTTGTTTTGTCTTTGGAAAGAAAACATTTGAGTTCTGAAAACAGATCTATTTAATGCGAAAATAAAATGTGACCTTAAATATTTTGAGAAGGCTTAAGAAAGTCGCTTCTTTGAGAACAAATGGCAGCATTATCTTTTTCTGCTTTTTTATAAGCGTCTCTGGTGTGTTCACAACCACCAGGTCTGTGTGCCTGAAAAAACCTGAAAGACATTTTACAAAGCACCATAAATGAGTGTTCCCTGGAGAATATTCTACAGGTTGTCTGTAGTGTGTGCTGTGTCATACGTCACCACTGCTGCCACTGCTATTTTGCCAACATTTATTGAACTTTAAGAAGAATCCAAGTTTAATGGGTATAAAACTGGGGCTGCCAAAACCAGTGCAATTAGTTCAGACCTTCTGAGCTGAAATACTGCTACTTACAGAGGTGGAAAATGTCTTTGTGAGACAAACCCTTAATCTGGCCCATGGATCAGAGAATCTGCTTTTTAAATGTGATGATCTGATTACAACTCTTAGTTGAACTTGTGTTTGTTTTACAGTTGTAATATTTCATTTATAACCTAATCATTTTTAATCTATGTATTAAAACCTACTAAAATATCTAGGATTAAATCTAATTCACTGCCTGTTAATTTTAGCACAGCAAAAGCCTTTAGCATTCAGGTCTTACCTATTTTGTTGTTCACAAATAGTTTACCCACCAGTTCCTTTTGCCATGATCATTATCATTAATAAGTGCTTTTTCTTTGAGAAATCACATTCAAAGTGATCATAAAGTTCAAATGGTTACTGATTGTCTTTGATTAAAGAATAGCTAACTACTAAAGGAAAGCTAAAGAATAAATCTACTAAAGAATAAATCATAGTTTTGCCTTCAAATTGTTTCACTGATAAACAAGTTGATCCCTATCTTAAGAATAAAATAGTCAAAACAAAAATAATACTAACTCTTCCACACTGGAGCAATGGTAAGGTTTGAAATGTATTTTACAGCTGTATTGTAGGGTGGTTGGTGCACCTGCCTAAGCGTAATGCAAGTGTCCTAAGGTAAGACAAGGGAAGAGGGAAACCACCCACAGAGCAGGAGAGAAAATGCTCACTTGATCTTGATTTTTCAGTACAAATACAGAAGATGAAAGCAGGGCCTCATGATCCTTCTGGCTTTTGGGGTTTTAAGTAGGAGGTGTCAGAAAAGGTACCACAGGAATAACTGGCTTTTGGTGAGGGTACCAGCAACAGTGTGGCCAGCAGGACCAGGGCAGTGACTGTCCCCCTGTACTCCGCACTGGTGAGGCCTCTCCTCAAATCCTGGGGTCAGTTTTGGGCTACTCACTACAACAGAAACATTGAAGTGCTGGAGCACGTCCAGGGAAGGGCAATGGAGCTGGGGTATTTATCCTGGAGAAAAGGAGGCTCAGGGGGGACCTTATCACTCTCTGCAACTCCCCAACAGGAGGGTGTAGCCAGGTGGGGGTCAGTCTCTTCTCCCAACTAACAAGTGATATGACAAGAGGGAATGGCCTCAAGTTGCACCAGGGAAGGTTTATTTTGGATATTAGGAAAAATTTCTTCCCCAAAAGGGTTGTCAAGCACTGGGACAGTCTGCTCAGGAAGTGGTGGCAGTCACCATCCCTGGAGGTATTTAAAAGATACGTAGATGTGGCACTTGGGGACATGGTTTAGTGGTGGGCTTGGCAGTGATGGGTTAATGGCTGGACTCAAAGATCTTGAAGGCTTTTTCCAGCCTAAACATTTCTATGATTCTATACTTTCTCTGCCCTGGGTGTCTGTATCATTGAGGTCATCTTAGATGGCTATCACAAGACCTAAGTAACAGAATAGGACAGGTATCCTTCATAACCATGTCGGCTGCATTCTGGGTTTTGGTTTGCATGAAGTACAATTTTTCCCCAAGTTGTGAACTTGGCCCGCATTTATTTACTCTTGAAAATCTTTTCTGTCACCAGAAGCTTAGAAGTAACATATTAAAAACCCACCTACATCTGAATACTGTCAAATGTCAGTAACTGAGTGTTTTGCTGGATCCAGCATTTTGAAAGTTCTTGAGGTAAAAAACATTTTTTCATCCAGAACAAGCTTCTTAGATTTTTTTTTGGTGTTGTTGTTGTTGCTATTTGCATATTTTAAGATTCTTCATCCCCGCTTCCCAAAGCATTTTAATCTTAAGTATCACACAGTACACATCCACATCCCATGACAGGACATGCTTTGGAAATATTCTACTTGCTGCAGCACTCTTGATACTGATTTTTAGAAATCTGTGGGAAAAGAATTACACAGCCAAATTGTTCCGAGACTGGCAGCCCTTTCTTCTGTCTAGACTCAAGATGTTCGCAGGTGATATGATGGGAGATGGCATTTGTTCTTGCTCTGTAAACATCTTTGAAAATGCACCATCATTGGTGGATATATTTCATGTAGGGGAAAAAAAGGGCAGGTTCTTAGAAGCAAGGCTGTAATGCTGGCTTATTTCCTCACATCATGACCACTGATTCTTTTACTTCCTTGCCAACTTCTAAACAATATTTTAAAAATTTTAGTTTATTCACAACTTGTCTTCATTCTAGATACATAATTATTCCATGAAGAAGTCTTACCATATGCATTGTGTGGTACTCACAGAAGAAAATTCTGCAAATACTGTTCGTGTAATTTCTGATATGTACAGACAGGGGCAGCAAAAAGAGTCTTGGTAAGGGGACTGCCTCAAAGGCCTTTGTCTGCTTTGGCCCTCAGTGTACTTGAGAGAAGACTCTTGTGAAATACAGCATGATTTTCTTTTCTCTTCTTCCTCTTTATTTCACTTTCTGGCAGTCGCTTAAATCCCTGTGATTCACTGTTGAGGATTTTTGTGCTGAAAAAAGCTGTGTCTAACATCATCCTCTTCTAAACATGCATTTTGGGAATATGAAAAGCAGGGACAAATGGATGTTCAGCAAGTGCTGGCTCCAGGGGCAACCTTGAACTCATCATCTACTTATATTCCTATGGGCCATAGCTTCACTGGAAGCCCTCTTGGGAAGCCACGTGGAATGGGCCAGTATCGCTGCATTTGTGCTTCTTGGAAGTGCCTGGCTGCCCCACAGCACACTCGTTCACAGCATTTGGCAGTGAAACAAGTCCATTAAATGGTTGGATAAATGTCCAAAAAACATCGCTTAGGAGCACTGCTCTAGGATGATCCTCTGCTTCGTCGTTATTACCCAACATTGAAAGGTATCTTGTCTTTTTGCTAGCTGTATGCCTAGAAATTATGTCAGTAATTGTTCACTTTTACAGACACTAGACAAGGAGTGTGATTGTTTGATTTGCCTTTTAAGGTGCTTATTCACTTGTGGGGTTTGATTTCAATGAATTAGGCTGCTGTGGTCCTGAATAGCTGGGAAAAGATTCATGGTTTGATGAAGTGATTGTAAAGTTTCACCAGATGCATGATTGAAGTAAAATAATGTCTTTGAATGCTCGTTTAATTAAAACATTTGTGTTCTTTTGGTAGCCAGAAGTGCAACTTGCAGAAGGCTTTGACGTCTTCATGCCGAAATCTCAGCTGGACTCTATACTATCAAACTATACTCGCTCAGGAAGTCTGCTCTTTAGGAAGCTGGTCTGTGCATTTTTTGATGACAAGACTTTGGCTAACTCTTTACCAAATGGCAAAAGGAAAAGAGGACTCAATGACAACCGGAAAGGACTAGACCAAAATATTGTGGGTGCAATAAAAGGTATGTTTTCTGCTTTCTTTCGTATATGTAATTAGAACATGTTCTCTGCTAAGGAGAGTGTAAGGGGATTAGAATTTCTGACGTGTGTTAGCTCTATTAAAATATGCAGTCTTATTTTTATTCCCTTTCATTCACTTGTTAAAAATAGCTTCTACGGGGACAGCTTGTGTTAATTTTAAGCCAGTGATCCTGGTTTCTGAAGTCAGGCTCTAAGGTTAGAAACTCAATGTTCGTATAAGATAATTATTTTTTTCCCCCAGATATCAGAGATGCAAAGAAATCTTGAAAACATAATGACAGTGTAACTGATACCCTTCAATCAAAGTTCTGAGTCTTGCACTGTATCTGACTGTGTCTGCTTTGTAAATTGTTCAGTAGTTGGTGGCTGGATTGGGGAGAGATTGAGGAAGATAATACTGTCATGAGAGGAGTTTGATGCTCATAAGTGCAGTGGTCCTTCTCTTGGGGGAGCAAATTTCTTGGTTGTGAGCACCTTTTGCTGGATGATTTTTCTTAGCAATCACTGCTTTCTAGCTTCCAGAAGAACACATGTACCTTCAAACTCTGTGATGACAACATATAAAGAGCTGGTATTAGGCCAGAGATTCTGAAGTGGATTCTCTTTTGAAATCTGATATTGTAGGGACAATACCCACATTACCAAAAGACAGGCCAAAAATAAGCTCTAAGAGTGGAGCTTATTTTAGAGCCTGTGACTTGTTCTCAGGTACAGATTGCTAACTTAGGAGACACAGGGCAATGAGAAGAGCTTCTCTAAGTCCATTGGCAGCAAAAGGAGGCAGGAGAATCTTCTGCAACCACCTCTGTGCCAATGTTTGGACCCCTCTCCCCGTGAAAGAAAGGCATTGACAAACTGGCTTGAGTCCAATGGAGGGGCCACCAAGACTTATGACTTTACCACTTCCCTGCTTCAGTACCAGATGAGGGGAGGCTGAGAGAACTGGAGAGAAGGTGATTTAGGAGAAACCTTAGTGCTGTTCACAACTACCTAATGGGATGATGTGGAGAAATGCAGTCAGATTCTTCTCCGAGGCACAAGAGGCATTGAACATGTGGAAAATTGCAATTTGATTATAAGGAGACACATTTTCAATATAAGGGTGGTTGAGCAGTGCAATAGGGGTTCAGAGGGGCTGCAGGATCTCCGTCCCTGGAAATATTCAAAATGTGGCTGGTCACAATCCAGTGTGTTATGATCTAGTTGGCCATGCTTTGAGCAGCAGGCCAGGCTTGGAGGCCTTCAGAGGACCCTCTCAAGTGTGCAGTTCTGCAGCAAAGTGTGTGTTGTGTCTATATCATAGTCCTAACATACCTTACAGAGCAGCTGACAGGCTTTCTTACAGGTATGCTTGTATTTAGGTTTAAATCACAAACACTGTTTTGTACCTTCTTTTCTTGAGCTCAGTAATCTGCAAAAATCTGAGTCTGAATCCTCTCTATCTGTATCTCATTGTTCCTTAAAAAGCTTTAATAAATAAGTTAAATGAAAGAAAGAGGAGTTCAAAATTACTTCAAAAAACCCACTCTAATGTGAACAGCACTTGATGAAAGAAATGTTTTACAGTAAATGCAACAGCACTACTAAAATAGCAGCTGGTACCTACTGCAGAGAGCAATGTTTCTCAGTAGCTAAGACTGTATTAGTGGAGCAAATTCTGAGGCTTGGCTTAACCTCTCCCCTTGAGTTTAGGAGAAGAAAGCGGGACTTGTAGTTCCAACAGAAAAATTTCATCTGTGATGGTACTGCTAGGTACCACTGCCATAACAGTGATCTTTATTGGCATTTCCAGTATTGCCCAAACACTAGTGCCTGATCCCTGACAGGGAAGCCTGTCCCTAAAAGCTGTGATGGAATAAGATGGCAAGGTCTGACGTCCTGTGGATCTTTACTCAGTCTGGCTCCAATAGCACCCTTCTTCCCTCCAAGGAGCTGGGCTATCAGACACTGTGGTTTCATTTATTCCAAGAAATAACTGAGCCAGTATGAAATCTCTGCAAGAACAACATCATGTTGTTTGCACTATTATCACTAGGACATTCCTCTACCACGTGCCCAGATATCCTTTAGTGGCACTTTTAGTCCTTTTCCATGACTGAGATACAAAAGGCTACATTCATGACAAAAACAGGCAGAGAATTTAAAGGAGAAACTGTTTGCTTGAAAGTCACTCTTCCTGTCTGAAAACATTTTCACTGCTATCCTTACGAGTAATTTAATGCTTCTGCAACAGAATGATTAGCCAGGGAGCAATTCTCTCTTTTGACTTTGGGTATTCAGTGGCACTTTTTGAATCAGTTGCAGTGTTTCTCCTGGGCAATCAGCTTCTCTTGTGAGACTTGCGCTCAGAACTGGGGGGAAAAAAAAAGATGAAAAAGTAAAACTAGTCAGAAGCAGTTATTTTTGCTTTGTGTTGTTGACTAGAAATTCAGCCAGTGAAATCCTTCCCTGCAGAAATCAATGAGCTGTGTTCAGACATAAGTGTGATGTGTCCCTCAGGGATCCATAGTGGGACCAATACGATTCAATATTTTCATCAATACCCCAGGAACTGGTTTCTAGAGTACCCTCAGCAAGTTTGCAGATGACACCAGGCTGAGTGGTGTGGTTGGTTGACAGGAGGGAAGGGATGCCATCCAGGACCTTGGCAGACTGAAGGAATGGGTCCATGTGAACCTCCTGATGCTTAACAAGACCAAGTGCAAGGTCCTGCATCTGGGTCAGGGCAATCCCCAGTATCAGTATAGAGGGGGGGGTGAAGGGATTGAGAGCAGCCCTGCAGAGAAGGACTTGAGGGTACTGATAGGCAAGAAATTAGATAGGAGCCAGCAATGTCACAGCTCAGAAAGTCAGCTGTGTCCCAGGTGGCATCACAAGAACTGTAGGCACGATTCTGCCCCTCTGCTCTGTTCTGGTGAGATCCCACCTACAGTGCTGCATCCAGCTCTGGGGTCCCCACCACAGGAAAGACATGGATCTGTTGGAGCAATTCCAGAGGAGGCCCCCAGGATGGTCAGAGGGCTGGAGCACCTCTGCTATGAAGACAGGCTGAGAGATTTGAGGTGGTTCAGCCTCAAGAAGAGAAGGCTCTAAGGAGACCTTATTTTGGCCTTTTAATACATAAAGGGCTTGTAAGAAAGATGAGGATGGATATTTTACCAAAGCCTGTAGTGACACGATAAGGGGACAGTGGTTTTAAACTGTAAGAGGGTACATTTAGACTGGACATTAGGAAGACTTTTTTTTTTTGATGATGGTAATCAGACATTGGAACAGTTTTCTCAGAGAAGCTGTGGGTTCTCCATGCCTGGAAGTGTTTGAGATCAGCTTGGACAGGGCTTTGAGCAATCTGATGAAGTGCAAGACATCCCTACTCATGGCAGTGGGGTTGGTCTAGATGATCTTTAAAGTCTCCTTTAAATTCAAACCAGTCTATGTTTCTGTGATAGGTGGTTT
The DNA here is from genome assembly GCA_013397115.1 of Edolisoma coerulescens. Classification (NCBI taxonomy): domain Eukaryota; kingdom Metazoa; phylum Chordata; class Aves; order Passeriformes; family Campephagidae; genus Edolisoma; species Edolisoma coerulescens. Next base: position 1,031,317 of record VWZW01004519.1, read on the forward strand.
GTTAATACCATACATCTTGGGTGGACTTGAAAGGGCAGGTCCCAATTCTCCTGCCTCCTTGCTGCTGCATTCCTATTCCTTTTTGTCCATATTGATATTTCTCTAATCACACACTGAGCAGTTGTAGGAGTAAGTAAGTAGGAGTCGCAAGTCATTGATCAGGTTCCTGTTGTGTGTGGTACCGTATGGATTCAGAAGGGAAAGATTATTTCTGCCTTCAGAAAGACGATGTTTGTTGCAAATCAGACCCTGTGAATGTGTGGGGATGTATTGACTTCTCTGGGCAGCCCTCAGAGTTGGTCTGATGTCCTTGCAGATCAGACTGCACTGGAAAGTGTTGCTGATGTGTGCCTTGCCATGGTTTTGTGAAGCTGTTAACATGGAAGGAGTTCAGAGGGGGGGATTACTTTTGGTTCCCTTATACTTAGCAGGTAGTGCTGCTTCAAAAATGCGTGTATAAAAATACTGAAATAGTCGGGTTTTTGTTGCATGTTTCCCTGTCCCATTTGTGTGATATTTATTCTCAAGGATTACAAATCCCTTGAGCTGGGACCAGCTTTCTCTCTTTGTTTGCCAGTCATAATTGGACACTGGGCTCTGAGACCTCTGACCAAGTTTACAATAGCAATACTAACAGCAAGAATATTTTTTCTATTTCTGGTCTTGTTTATTTTTTGCACACCTCTCAGCTGCATGATGAAAATCAATTGCATCAGTTTCACTCAACTTATAATTCTGTATTTTTGGTATAACACTGTTAAGTTTGCTGTAAATACGGATTTAAAGATAATGTTGACCCTCTCTGTACCTTTTTTAGAAAATACAAAATTGGACCTGTAGTGTATTTCTTTTTTTCTCGATAATTGTGCTGCTTTTTTTTTTTTTTTTTTTTGTAGCTTTATAAAAATTCTCTTCCATCTGGTTTGGCAATATAAGAACTGTGGAGATTTCCACAGTGGTAGGATTTTACTCTTTCATCACTTTGCCTGCAGCCTTAGGAACCTGACCAAGAGGCCACCAAATGACCAGATCTTCAGCTCTCTGCATGTGCCATATGGAAGGCAGCATTTACAAGTGCCCACCACATCTGAGAGTCAATGCAAAGTACAGGATTATTTTTCTGTGATCATTTTGTGTGAAATTCATTAAGATATCAGGTGTAGAACGTTTCTTTGGGACAGGCTTTTGTATGTAGTAACAAGGACATTACTGTGATATTTATGCAGCCAAGTGACTTCTGAATTATGAACTTCTGAAACGCTTTATTCTCACAATCCTACATTTGGCCATTAAAATTCTTTTTTGATAAGTGAATCATTTCATATATTTTGATTATAATCCTCTCCAGTCTCCTCTTCTCCATTCTGGTGGCATGTTTCAAAAAGGTGGTATCTTTTTATTTCAGTCTTTACAGAAAAATACTGCACTGCTAACCATGTGGATAAACTTCCTGGTCCTAGGGACTGGGTCCAGATTCTTCAGGATCAAATTAAACTTGCAAGAAGACGATTAAAAAGAGGCTCAGGTATGTATAAAAATATGAGGAACAACATGTGAGCGTAAGATTAAAAGCTTAGAGCCTTTGTATCCACAGAAGTATTTTTCCTGTTGACTGTAGAGTTGTACTTGTTCATTCTATGAAAATTAGAACTCTTAACATTTTAACAGGTTTCTGTGGGTTTGGAATGGTAGCAGGTTTAGGAGCTGTCTTTACAGACAAGTTAAGTTTGAGTCTTTCTCAAATGTTGTCTCCTTTCCTTTAGCATCCAAACTCTTCTTCCCAGAAGTCCTTAAATTAGCTGATCCATCCAGGGCTGCAGGTAGAAGTTTTTTAATTCTGTGTTATTTGGTCTGACAAGCCACTCACTGTACTGTTAAGACATAACCCATCTGACCTTTGCCTCTAAACTGCATGTGTCTGGAAGAATAGATGAGTCTTTTCACATTCCTTGTGAGAGAATCAGCAAAAAAAATCAAAACAGAAACCAAAAGAAAACCCAACCACTCACCCTGGTTGTGCCAGCAAGGCTCTGCAATACGTGGGTGGCAGCTTACCAGCAGTGACAGGTAATCTAGGCAGGGTTTTGCACTAAAGCTGCTCAGCGTGGGCTGGGATAACCTGGATGCTTGGGACCAGCCTGCAGCGAGCTCAGTGCTGAGCTTTCACCCCGACAGCACAGGGCTCGTGAGCTCTCAGCTCCAGCCATGAACGTGCAGCCTGGAAATCCCCAGTCGGGTTCTTGGGAAAGCAATGTTACTGATTAAGAGACATGTAATTACCTTATGAACCATAACTAGTCTCCTTCCCATCTTCATCCCTCCAGTCCTACAAGGGCCTTTCTCCATACGAGGCTTCACTTCCTTTCATTTTCATCCTGCAGTTTTCTTAAGGCTCTCTCGGGGTTGTATTTCTTGCCTGTCTCTCCCTGGACACATCTGACACTGTCGTCTGAGGTGCCTCTCTTGTTGCCACCTCCTTAAACAGTCCTTTGCTGTTAACTGTATTTAGCTGCCTGCCTTTTCCCTCTTCCCTTCTGCCCATCACCACAATTAAGTGCCTGTTAACATCCATGGGATGGGAAACCTGATGGCTCCGTGGTCCCTGGTGGTGAGCGAGACCGCAGGAAATGTCCTCTCCATCTCCCTGTCTCACAGAGCCAACCCTTTCTGTCCAAAGCTGCATCTAACACACACTTAGGCTGGCATCTGAAATCATTCTCCACAATGTTATTAATGCCAGGAGGGAAAAGCATAAGACGAGGAAAATGAGAAACACCCCGAGACAGAAATAACGCAGAGGGAGGAAAAAAGTGCAGATTATTCGGTAGCATAAGCTTCCCAGGGTAGAGAAACAAACTAGCACTGGCCTTAAAAAGGGTTTCTTGTGTGTGTTGGGGGAGGGAGGACAGAGGGATACAAGATAATCTTGTTAAAGGCAGTGTCAGATTACTGGTGTTGTACAACAGGATTGCTTTCTGCCCCTTCCAAGGCTGCCTGTTGGCCTCCCCAGGACAGGAGGGTGGAAGTGGGATGTCAGGCTACAGTAAGGTGAAGGGTGCAGTGTAGGATGTGGGGAGCAGAGGGTCCTTGGGTTGTCTGCAGAAGATCCCTCAGGAAAGAGGATTGACCTAATTTTGTTTTGATTTTTATTTTCTTTCATCCTTTTTTATTTGCTTTTCTTCATGCCTCTGCAGGATAATAATTAAAATGACAATGACATTCAGCTTTTGCTTTTCAAATGGGGCCACCTCTATCTCTGGTCCTTGCTCAGGATGGGAGAATCTAAGCAGAGGATATTGTATCTAAGCTAGCAAGACTATGAAGGAAAATAAGTGAAGCTGAGTAGTGTGCCAGAATCAGATAGGCTCTCCTGTCTGTGCTGCAGAGGGGAGGTAACTTGTTCACCTGTATGTGGATGCAAAGAGAGCAGCAGTGTACCTAGCAGCCCCTCAAGTTTATTTGTTGAAAAAAAAACCTGTACAATACCTAGATTGGTAGAAAATCTCTTTTTTTGTGCTGCATGCTGGCCAATCCCTGAAGTGCCCCAGTTTCTCTCTGATGTGGCCACAGGCAGACATGCTGTTTTCAGTGTGTCAGGAGTGACTGAACACACCACTGTGGCCACTTGCACCTTTCCATCCACTGCCATCTTCTCTGGTGGCTGTAGCTAACCCAGCCTGACCTTGCAGTGAATCACAGCAGTTTCCCAGGCCTTTGTGACAGCAAAACAGTAGATGGGAGCAGAGAGGCAGGAGCAAAGAGCTGGTTGTAATATAGTCCTTCATGTTGTTGAAATAAGATTTGTTACTACTTTTATGCTACAACTGTGAGCTTCTGATATGAGGAATCTAGAGCTGACCAGGCAACAGATCCATCTATTCCTGTATTTTCTGTCCAGCAATGGCTGTTAGCAGATGCCTGGGGAGGTCTGTAGGACCAAGGGAAGGATGCTGTGGTGTTTGGTAGCATAGTCTCTCAGCCCTCAGCAGCTTTATCCTGATATAGAACTGGTGATGTTGGAATTATGCACAATTTATCTATTTGTTGTGAAACCATACCAAAATTGTGTGTAATTTACAGAGACCAAAAACAAGAGGGGAGGGCAGACATGGAGGGAGAAGCTCTTCCAGGACTTCATGTTGTAAAACTTGGCTTTTAAGTATCTTAAAACTATGGGACTTGCAGCCACTGAGATGTGGGATTCATCACTCTTCTGGCTGAGCTCTTGAGCTCTTCCAGTCTGCCTGTGGCTGGTGGAGCAGAAGCTGAGCAAGTGTCCTGTGTCCATACTCCTAGGTCATTCTCTTTCAGTTTTGCCTCCATTTGCTCCCTGCAACATGCCAGCTGAGCTTGTGGGGATAGACTAAGGTGCCCAAAGAACAAATCTGAGTCAGCATTAATCTAACTTCACCCAAAACTTTCTGAGCCAATGTGTCTCCCTGCTGCTTGATTGCATTTTTTAGCTACATCAGTTCCTGGTTTGTCATAATGCACAGGCTGTATATGGAGAAAGCTTAAGACGATCCATTTATTTCAGAGGTCACAAGACAACTTTTTAGTCAGCACTGTGTTGGGCTAAATTTCAACAGCAGAAGTATTTAAGACAGGAGTGGCAGGCTTTTCATCCTGCTTGCCTTCCCCCGAGCCATTCAGTACATCCTCTGATGAGTTTTTCATTTCAAACCAGACAGTAAGACACTGCATTCATGAGCAGCCCTCTCCACTTTATCCTGTGAAACATTATTTCAGTCTGAAAACATAAATCCTGCTCTATCTTTCAATTACATTAATAATTTCAGAGAATTATATCAAACAACTAGGGTGGGTCTGCTTTTTGTAGCCCCTTCTATAGGGTGTACTCCCATGAGTGTTTCCGAATTAAATGAAATTATGATCACTGGATCATAGATGCTGCCCAGCTTCAACCTTATTTACCATGTTTGGCTCATCTCCTAGAATTAGGGACTGAAAAAGCTCCTTATTTCAAAAGCTAATCAAAAAAAACACTTAAAAATTCTGCTTTCTAGAAAATAGTTCCCCCGTGTAGATTTTGAAAGGTTGTTATCCTAAACCAAATAAAAATTCATTTACTTTCTGCATCAATGACAATATTTTTCATAGCTGGGAATATTCTATTTTTTTATTTATTTATTTAGCTTCAGCTTTTTCTTAGTTCTTTTAGATTATTGCCTGAGATCTGAGACTTGCGTAGGGGTTTTTTTATTTGTTAGATCTGAGAATAAAGCTGCCGCTGCCATTAAATTTTTATTGGCCTTGTTCAGTCTTTTCAAAATTTCACAAGTTAGCTGTCACAAAGGGGAGAAGAGACTACAAGGTTAATGTTACAAACAGATGTTATAATTAAAATTAAAGAGTATGATAATATTCTTCAGCCTTGACTACTGGTCCCATGTCATGCCAACAGCAGAGCATAGTGGAGCACAGCTTCATAATGCCAGGTCTGTCTTCTCCCAGAAGAGAAGCTGAACCGTTTTGGTGGATGGGATGGGATGCAAAGTTGCCCTGGAAGGGAAGAAGTCAAAGGAAATGCATGTGCATAGGTTTCCTCTCTTAAAGCAGCGTGAATTACAATGCAAATTGCCTCGTAATTTACGGTGCCGGACTTGCCCCAGCGTGGTCTCTTCACCCTGCAGAAGAGAGCACGAGCAGGTGTCTGCTGGCCTTGCCAGTGGCAGCACAGAGGGAGACAGTCAGCCATTATCACAGAGACCTTAAAGCAGTGAAATCAGAGGGAGCTGACTGGCTGTTCCTGTCACCTCTGTGCACACGCCGCATTCGAGCCTTTTGATTACTAAACTCTCCATCCATTAATAAGCAGCAGGTCAGGGTTCACACATCTCCCACAGTAAGTTCTTCCTCCCTTTTTATGTTTTGAAGAGCCTGTGAGCCATTATTCCATAGCGGCTGTCCATGGGAAAGCTGATGCTGCGGGGGTAATATGTAATAACAATAATATGTAAATTACCACATGGTGGGATTCCTGGGGCTGTCCTGTGCAGGGCCAGGAGTTGGACTTGGATGATCCTTGTGGATCCCTCCCAGCTCAGGATATTCTGTGATTCTGTTCTAACACTGCCACAGTACACAGGCTAGGAGCTGTTCATGCCAAGTGATTACTTTGTGCGCAAACCTTTGGACTGCCTGACTCCTTAAAGGAAAATACAGCAATTTTGGAAAACGTGCTGAAAACATTCAGGCAGGATTCATTTAAATAACTTGCATACCATGATGTTTCATCCTTGAATTGTTGCTTAAAATTAACATTACTTTGTTGCATTGTAAAATAGTGGAGAAGAAGGAAAAAAAATGCTTACTTTTCCTGGAAATATGCCTTTTCTCCCATATCCTTGTTCAAACAGCTGGTTCCATTGTTTTGTGTGAGGTTTTTTTCTTCTTTCTGTTTTTCTTCATCCATCTGATTCCCTGGTTTGTGCTTTTGACACAATATCTACATGCTGCAAGAGACTGGGTTGATTTCTGCTTAGCAATACACACAGGGCCAGGAAGGATGTAGGATGAAGTCCAGCATGTGGTACACTGTGTTTGCAGCCAGTATTTTAGATATATTAAAATAGTAACTCCTGTATTCAACTTCCAAGCCCTGAGCACGTGTGTACTTCTGTCCAAGGAGCAAGGCAGCAAGTGTACATTTAACAGACATGTACCTGAGAAGCTACACAATTCTGGGGGGAATCTAAGGAAATGACTACCAGGATTATTTTGCAAGAGTTGCTGCACTCTATCTAAGCAAAGGACAGAGAAGAGGCTCTGAGTTCCCACAGTGGGCTCTCTTCCTGCTTGCCTTGTCTTGCGAGCTGGCTCAAGACAGCGTGAGGTTTGGCTGGCAGTCTGTGGGTGCGGTCGTCGAAGGCAAACCTTCCTTCCTTCTTGGAATTACGTGTGAGAGGCTGGTGGTTTATATCCATGTTAGGAGGTTGAGGTGTTTGTCATTCCCCTGTGTTGTACTTCACCTGGAGCTGCAGTTACACATCCAGTTTCATAAAACAAATCCTGGCAGCTGCTGAGAAGAGTGAGTAGCTCTCTGGGCATCTGCTGTGCTCCCACTCCCTTTCTGGCACTGGCACAGGCATTCCTGTGGCCATGTTGTCAGTTTTTAACTGGATCTGATCTTGGTGACTGTATAAACATTTGTGCTGGCATGAGGAACAAGGCTGGAACAATTGGTGGAGAGCCAAACCTCATCTATAGGTCTTCTGCAAGATTAAAATGGCCAGGTAACTTCTGGTTCTGCAGAGTTTGAGACACAAGTCCTTATCTTCTGAAAGTTCCTTGTTTCCATTTGTTTCTTTCTGTGTTTTTGCCTCCTCTGGGTTCACTGTTAGTCAGGTGTAAGAAGAGCAGTTAGGCAGAAAGGTGACCACATCTCTGGAGTTATTTCAGGAGTTGCTGCAGAGATTTCTAGAAAAACTGTCACTACGGTGGGCAGCCTGTTGGCACCACCCCGATATTCATAGAGGGAAGGCTCTCCAGTCCACTGCCAGTACTCAGATCTGGCTTCCCCCGTTTTCATAGCTTGGGTCCTTTCTACCCAAGGGGCCAGATGCAGCTTTGTCTCTTGTTTGCTGAGTTGCTGTGCCACAGAATCACCTGGTGCAGGTAGTTCTTCACAGCATTACTAGAAGTTGGCCTCAGACTGACACTCCCAATTTTTTAAGCCATGTATATCCCATTGGCTGTGTCTCAACTTATCATTGCACCATGCTGTCTCCTCCCTTGCACATCCAGTCCTTCCATCACTGAGAGTCTGGTCCAGATTCAAACCAGCCTAGGTGACCTCTTCCCACTTAGTGAGCCACTTGTCCCTTCCAAAATTCAAGGTTTTCACAGTGAGCTGTACCAAGCACTGGACTTGTTTCTGCTCAGGGTGCCACCTTCTCACAGAAAGCAGAAAAAGGTATTGATTCCAGGCACTGAGTCACTTGCAAGTCTGTGCCATGAACTTGTCAGAGCTCTGCATTTAAACCTTTTGTGGGAGGAAAGCTGCCTGGTACTAGGGTTTTTAGCTTGTTTGTGTTTTCTTTGGTTCAGTTAATTTTGCAGAACTGAGAGCATATAGATAAAAACTAACCTGACATCCAGGCATGTGGGAGAGACAGCAGTCTCTTGGTCCAGGGACGGATAGACAAGGGTTGATGGATTACATGAGAAAAGTACTGTAGATTAGGAACTGGATTAGACGTTATCATCATGAAGGCAACAACTCAACATCCTCGTGTGCAGAGCCATGATAAAGATGATCAGGACAGTTAGCTTGGTTTCAAGTGGGAAGTGAACTGAGTTGCTCAGTGCATCTGCAGCCTTGGTTTTGATCCCTGTGGGTATTGTGCAGTGACTGGATGTGAGCAGATCTATGTCTACCACACTGACCGTGTACAATGTAGTTCCTAGGACAAGGGGTGATCATTTTAAGCTAAAAGAAGGTTGATTTAGATTAGATATAAGGAAGAATTTTTTGCAATGAGGGTGGTGAAACACTGGCACAGGCTGCTCAGAGAGATGGTGGATGCCCCATCCCTGGAATTATTCAAGGTCAGGGCTCTGAGCAACCTGATCTAGTTGAAGCTCTCTCCCTGCTGATTTCAGGAGGGTTGGACTGGGTGACCCTTAGGGTCCCTTCCAACCCAAACTATTCTATGATTCAGTGATAATGTGCTTGTCCTGTATGACCACACCTCCTTTGCTGAGTTGCCCTCAAAGATCTCATTGTGCTTCAAAGGCCTTAAATATCATGCTGCAGTGCCAAAAGACAAAGGTGGTAGGATTTTGAGTAGGGCTTGTGTAGCTTAGGCACCCATTTCCTGTTACACACCTTTGACTTACTCAGGGTTCACATGCACCTCCTGGGTACTACAGCCTAACAAGTCCCTGCACATCTGCTGAGTGAGATGAGCTATGTCTGTGCATTCCCTTGGCCTCTGGCAAATACAAAATGAACAAATTAGGCTTTTAGCCTCCCTTCACCGTGGGCCAAATTAAGTCAAATGCTCTTGCATAAGCTGTGGGTTGAAAGCACGTGTGTATATACACGGTAATTGCCAGTGTGGTCACGTGCTTTTTTAATTACACTGGGCACCCACCTGCATCTTTGAAGACACTTTGCCCTAATAAATCTGTCCCCTGCAAAATGAGCTTGCCTGTGGTCACAGGAAGTTTGGGTGCAGAAATGGGAGCATTCCTTTCTCTGCAGGCATCGGATGACTGTCAGAGGGTGGAGTTTCAGCCTGCAAGGCTCTTCCTCCAAGGACTGCTGGGGACTTTTCTTGTGACTTTATCAAATGATCACAACTCCTTTTATCATACAGATATCCTGAAACCCTAAAAAGAGCAAGTGTTACTCCATCCCATTGCTGGCACAATTGCATCTTAATACCCAACTCCCACTTCTGAGTTTGCATTTTTATTATATGACCTTTTCCTCCAAGCAGTGAGTTTTTAACTGAGCACTTGCAAATTGCAGCTGAGGAAAGCAGATAGAAAATGCAAAATCACTTTACAGTCTGTAGCTTTTTAATCGCATTCCCATATTCAGTAAAAGTAATGAGATTTCTTGTTTATATTTGTAATCAGCAGAGGCAACTGACTGTGATGAGAAGCCGGACATTTCTCTACTACAAACAGGTAAAATGCATTAAAATTTTTATCAGTATCCCATATGTGTTTTTGTTTATTTATGGCACAGAAGCACTTTTCAATAATCCTGACTTGCCATGTACAGCTGGGTAATTGCACACAGGACTCTGCTATCTAAAGTTTTGAATGGTCTGTGTTAAAAAACAAATGCATCACAATCTTACAATTTTCCCCTCAATTTCATATTCATAAAACCTCAAGGTCCATGGGAGCAGCTAAGCTAATAAGGCCCGTAAGTTACACTTCTTATGCCAGATAGGGACTTGTGCTCATCCCTGATATTTCTAGGAGTATTTTTTATCTCTTAACAGAGTTTTTGGTAGGGACAAACACAATAATTTGTAGTGTCACATCTGTTGAGTTGTCTGAGGTATTAGCAATAGTATCTTGGGCTCACAGAAGGATTGCAGACATATTTACATGCTAGTTAAGTGTTAGTTTACTTATTCTTGAAGTGCAGCCACCCTGCCTTAAAAGCCTGACAGTTGCTATACAGCAGCTGTGTAGACTGGGAAATAACATTTTTCCACACTGTTGAATTTGGTGTTGAAATCACCAGTTTCACCAGACTGAAATTTGAAGCACCCTCCAATTAAGAGTTGGTCCATCAGCAGGTGCCATGATGGCAGGAGCTGAGCTACCATCCTCTGAAAATCCAGTGGGGCCAGAGTCTGGGGAGATGGTAATTTCCCTGCATTTCAGAGTCCGTAATGTCGCTGAGATGCTGCTTCTTATCCCCAAAGCCAAATCAAAAGGAGGGAGGATCTTGGCCTTGACACAGATAATGTCATTGATTATAGTGCAGTTTTGTATTATTTTGTTTAACAACAAAGGGGGCTGGAGATTGGCAATGCCGTTGCTGTGAAGAGCAGGACAGGACCAGTACTGGGTTTCTGAGCACATCACACGGTACCTGACAGCTGTGGGGAGGATGGGAGCCTACTGGTGACCATCACAGCATCTGTCTCCTGTGCCAGGACTCCCTAATCTCTCTTGCGTAAGGGCTGGAGAAGGAGCTTTCACACCCCGCTGCTGTGTGCCGGAGCAGCAGCTGCCGGCCGTGGAGCGCTGTCGGAGCACGTGCAGTTACTAAGGAATAGGACCAGCAGAGCAGTTGGGAGGACAAGCAGCCATAGTCTGGTTCTGGCATGGACCCAGGGGGGGCTGGGAGCACGCGCTGCCTGGGAGCCGCCGTCCTGCTTTCCTGGCCAGACGCTGAATAATATTTCAGGGTACGGCTTTGATGAAAGATGCAGGAAGCTCTGCATTGAAAGGTCCCTTCCAAGGGACATCCTGTTGGTTTCCTTTATCAGGGAGGGAAGCAATTCCACTGCGAGAGGACCCTAATAGAGGTTGTTAATGCGATGTAGTGTTATCTTTTCATTGCTCCGGTAATCACATTAAGGAGCAGAATTAACAGTTTGCTGTACGTTTCTTGGAGCACAGTTTCTGTAGTCGCTACTCAGGTTGTACATCAGGGGTGGAAATGAGCGCGCTGAGATGGTTGTGGTAGAGAAGGCGACTCCCTTTCCACTCCGCTGCAGATCACCATTGTGGTCTGCTTGCTCGTACACCTTTGAGCATCCATGCATGCAGCTTTTGAGCTGAAATGCTTGTGTGTGGTGTGTACTGCTACACACTACCTGTGGAAGGATGCCTAAATAAACCACGCTGCAGTTTGCAGTGGGGGGGAGGTGATGCTCACAGGCTCTGAGCCAAGAGTTTGACTCACACCCATTATTATATGTGTGCCAGTGCCTCTTTATAGGACATATCTGTGTAATATCATACTGTTGTTGGAAGCAGATTATTTAAAGTGACACACAGGCAGTATAATGACAGTAATTATGAGACAGAGACAAAATATAGATGCTTTCTATCAAGGAATGTAGCAAAAGAGGAGGAATATGACTTTTACAGGGGTCTTTCCCTGTTTTAGTACAGCTGCTTTTACAAAGGGGTGTTACTGACAGGTTCTTTAAAGAGAGCCTGCATGCATTTTATTCAGCTGTCTGCTCTGTTTAGCTTGAAAAATCTTTGGGGAAAAGTCTCTCTGACTGTGTGTTTGTACAGTGCCTCATGCGATGGGCCTTGGTTGCAGACGACAGCTAATATCAGATAAATCGTGGCCTCAGGTACTAGGAAAAATTTCTTCCCCAAAAGTGTTGTGAAGCACCGGGACAGGCTGCCCAGGGAAGCGGTGGAGTCACCAACCTGGAAGGTATTTAAAAGATGTGTAGGAGTGGCACTTGGGGATATGGTTATTGGTGAACTCAGCAGTGCAGGATCTTAAATATCTTTTCCAACCTAAATGATCCTGTAATTCTGTGATCAGTGGTTAACCTGGTGCTTTAGTATAATAAAACTAGAGTGAATTGGGTTGCTTGAGGGGATCTTGCAGGAGAGTGGATGGGGAGAAAAGATGGCGTACAGGAGCTATCCATGAACAGTTGCTCTCTTGATCTTCAATAACTGAACAAACTGTGAAGCAAAAACACCCAGGGAGAATTACTTGAGTCAGTGGTAAGCATTGGTGCCAAAAACCAAGGGAAAACTCAGATGCCTTTAATCTGCCTTTCCAGCTCTGTCAGTCCTGCCTGTGACACCGATGACACTGTGAACGAGATCTGGGTGTGTGTGGACTAGTGATGCTGAAATGTCTCAGTCTGTACGGGTTTGGATCACAACTTCTGGCTGACACTTCATTTGGACACCTCAGTCAGAGGTGTGGTTGCTCTCAGCTCTCTCCATCATTGGTGGGAAGAGAGCTGCTTCCAGAGGGAAGGCCAGGTCAGCTGCAGCCATGTTTGGAGGTGTCTCTCCTTTGATGCCAGCAGGACCAGGCTCTGAGTGCAGTTAATTGCTGCCAGTGCCCGCAGCCAGGCCTGAACCAGCTCCCGCTGTGCCCACAACTAACAAAGTCCTGGGCTTTGAGGAGAGCAGGGGGTGCTTTGTTTTCAGAAACCTCTTTTGGAACTCAAAAGCCTGGTAGAAAAAATGAAGCTGGTACATCCTCATAAAGCTAAGGAAGACATTTTTCCCAATTGTATTTTAGCACTCCTGAGCAGAAATGATGCTCCCATGTTAAATCACCCTCTACACTAAGAGGGCCTTAGCTTTAAAGGCTGTTGATTGAAGGGTGTTTAAAGTAAATTAGAAGAACTGTAGCAGTTAAACTTCCTGGGTACTTTGGTGCATTAACAGATAAATCTCAAGAAAATACCAGAAGAATTGTCTCTAACAAATGTTATCAAAGCTCAGGTCTTGGAGAGCTCCAGCTTTTGCACCTACCCAAAGCTGCAGGCTGTGTCCAGACCTGAGCTGAGGCACATCAGACAGCTCCGGGGGTAATTATTGTGGGCTCAGTGGAAAGGCTGATTAGTTTCTTGGTGATACAGGATACCTGGAGGGTGTGAGATAGATCTTTATCAGGATGAGGATGTGGCAGCTTTTAGAGTCTTTCTATGTAAATTGGTATTGTGAAAAGGCTCCTCTTATTTCAGTGTACAATTTACACAAAGTGTCAGGATTTTGTGGTTTAAAAGAAAAACAAAAGGAAGGCATAAGCCGTAAGTTCTGCATGTGGGAACAAATGTAAGCCAGCTGTAACAGCCTTTTCTTGAATCCTCATCTTGAAAATTGGATTGGAAATATGTAGGCAGATATAGGACCATGAAGTAGCACCCTCTGCTTTGGACCACAGCCGTGCTGAGAGTTTGTGTAGTTTCTCCACGCTGGGGTTAATTTCAAGATGAGAAGGAATTTTGATATCCCTAACGGAAGCTGAAACACTAACATCCCAGTCCTCGGGTCTAGGGGTGATACAGCTTTGTGAAAAGATGAGAGCAATCTCTCAGTAAAGAAATGGATGATAAGAAAACAGCAACAATCCAATTCTATATAGGTTGTCTCCTTTTCTCTTGAAATACAATATCAAGAAAACGAAACTTTAAAAAAGAAAAAAAAGAAAAACCTTTTCCGAAACCTTAAATATAAATCCTTTATTGTAATATCAATCTTTATCCTTTCAATGCCTGATTGTATGTCTTCCCTTTTCATTGGGGTGTATTTGCCTCTCAGGCTGATTGATGTCTGTCTTCTATTTGCCCTGTGTTCTTAGCGCTCTTGTCATAATTCTTCTGTCCATCTTTTCATTGTTCTGTTTAGAAAAAGCACATTCTTAAAGTGCTTTAAAAAAGATGGGATATAATCATACCGTGCACCTTTTATAGGTGTGTGTGTGTGTATATATATATTTTTTTTTTTTTCTCTTATATACATTTAGACTGCTGTGGAGTGGTGGGGGTTTTTACCAAATAAGATCCCAAAGTATGTACTCAAGGTTTAAAATTCGTGGGGTGCTTTTTTCACTTCTTCAGAACAGTAACTTCAAAGGGGTGAGCATCGCAGTGCAGTTTGTGCTGAAGACTAATGCAGCGCTTTACATCTGAAGTGGGCTGCACTGTATGTTGTGTGAAAAACTTGGCTGGCAAATTTTGTATTCAAAAAAATCTATTTAATTTGCTTTTCCTTAGCCAATTGAGCTCTACTCTAAATGGAATTCAGCAGCACTGCCTGTGTGCACATCAGCAGTTCAGCCCCATCACTAATTAAAGTCAAAACTCAAATACCCAATTTCCATAATTCTAAAATACTAATTTTTGTGTTGCAAATTACTGATACCATAAATTCTTATGTTTTTTTAACTGGTTCCTTCAAACTCTTTCTCCCTTCAGGTAACCTTTTCGACACCACAACAGACCATCTGATAGATGCAAACCCAGATTTTTCAGTTTGAATTTCACACCCTGCATCAGTGTTCTTAGCGGATAGAAACATCCTCTCCTTTGAGTAATGTTCCTGCAAGCTCAGCACGAGAACTTCAGTGTACCACAAGACATGGGCATCCATATGGTTTTTCTTACAAGTCTATGTTGTTTCCATGCATTTTCCGTGTAACCTCAAGTAATGAAACCACCAGATCGCTTCACTGTTCTTCACCTTAATTAAGGATGATTTCCCTCCACATCCAATGCATTACCCAATTAGGGGGGTATCCACTCTGAGGTCATTCTCTTGCCTATGTTTCTCCTCCATGATTGTATTTTTCCACATGATTGTATGCTTGCCAGCAGTGTTTCATCTTAAACCACGCAGAAGTGGTGACTCTTCCTGTCCCCAGGGACCAGGGTGGCCTCTCTCTCCACCATGAACTGTGGGGCTGTGACGAGCATCTGATTTGGTGAAGCTCTTTGCTTCTGCAGACCCGCTTTTCCTTTCCTGGCTGCTGCGGTACCAATGACCAGTCGCACACAGCTCTGATTAAAAAGTCCCTACTGGGTTTAGGAGGAAACAAAGCAGGATTTCTCCCAGCAGTTTCCTAGTTATAGCAAGGAGAAGCTATTCCTCAAACAATTTCTCCTATGTGGTCCTAGTGGGATGGCTCTTGAGCATATTTGTAGTGCACATTGCTGGAGGTGGTCATCTTCCCCTCACTGTTGCCCCCAGCTTGTTCTACCACCTCAATCTCAAAATGTATTAATTTTCTGATTTCCAAGAAGAGGGTCTGCTCACTGTGATTTTTCAACCACTGTCCTTGGAAACAATACTCACCTATTTAAAGAAAAAGTCACCTTTCAACTGGCACTGTATTGATATCTCAGCAGTTAAGACAAGTGAATCGACCGAGAAATTGCACTACCCTCTTAGACACTGAAAGGATCAGTCCTTTCAGGTCAGGGCTAAGGTAAAACCGTGTGCAGCCCTCCCTGCAAACCTTCACTTCTGCACCTTTCATCAGCACTAAATTCACTTTAAAAATGTTGGGAAGAAATCTGGAAGGTCTTACCTGCAACACCTATCGATCACCAGGCAGTTTGAGCATGTTTCCTGCAATTCGAGGGAGAGCTTGCTAGAGCCTTTGCCATTGTGTTTCCTTTCCCTGTGTGTATCTTGTCTTAGGTACTTTTTTCTTTTTGGAAACTATTTGGCCTTTGAGTGTCTCAACAGAAGTGCTATTACAGAGTGGGATGGTTTTCAAAATACTCAACACCTCTTTTTTTAACAATCCTAAAGCCTGTTTCTCAGGTGTCACAGAATACCCACAAATAACACTGAAGCCAACACGAACAGTTTGTTCTCTTGGCACCTGAGAAACCAGTCTCCCAGCCCTTCCCTACCCACCTTCCATGGACTTATAGGAATGACCATGTTCTCTCTGAAACTGTGGAATAGATTGAATGTGCACTGCAAACCTTAAATTTTGAGTCTTTCCTTCCTTCATGGCTTGGAGTTGCCTGCATTGGGCAGGGGGCACGGGTCCATTGTGTTGTAACTCTTCAGCAATGAAATCTGCATTTTGTAAATTTGGAAGATTGCATTTGTGTTTACTTACTGTGACTACTGTTCAAACTTTCTTCAGAAATCTTTTTATAGGGTTTATTAGAGAGAAGAAAAAAAAATCATTCCATATTTAGGTAAAAATGTCTCAATCTTCTGTATATATGTTTTATTAATATGTAAATATTTAGATATTTTTTAAATTACTATGTTCTTAATAAAGCGACAAGGGACTAGTTGTGAAATGGTGTATAACATTGTGTCGTGTTACCGATCTCTGGGAAATCCTCTTTGTCAGTTCAGAAAAGAAAACCTACAATAAATAACTTTAATTGCATGTGCGTTCCTGTGTTCTGTGCTGGATTCCCGTATTTTAGAGGAATTACCTTGCAACCAGTGGACTACACATAGGAAAAGCCTAGAAGTTACCACCACAATTCTATTTTTCCAGCTGGCTCAGCCAGAAACCACACTGCCTTGCCAATCACAACAACATCTATATCCAATCGCGTAATAACTCTTGAGTTTTAAGTACTGATATGCTTGAAGTCTAATTTTAATTGAATTAGGTGCCTTTATAATCTGCACTTAAAAGGTTAAGCTCTGCTTCTATGGAAACAACACACAGGAAGGACAAACCAATACTCATAGTTTGGAGTAGCTGCAAAGATACATGCTTGGTAATTCATTATCACACCCTCATCAAATGTTTAGCCTTAGAAGATACTTCCTGCAAAAACATGTTCCTGGTAATCTTCCATCAATTCCAAGGAGCCAGTGAAGTGAAGCAGCGGCTCACCACACCTTTTTGGCTTTATACAAGGAGCACTATGGAGACACTGCTGGTAAAAAGTCCCAACGAGAGCTTCCTTCACATTTCAGTGGCTGCCCGGACCGGCTGAAGCCTGGAGCACATCCTGCATCCGTGTGGCGTGCCAGGAGCCAGTGCAGGCCCTCCCCTCCGGGTAGCACTGAGAGAGCATCTCGGTCACAGACCACAGAATGGGTTGGGTTAGAAGGGACCTTTAAAGTTCCAACCCCTGCCATGGGCAGGGACATCTTGCACAAGATGAGGTTGGCCAAAGCCCCGTCCAAACTGGTCTTGAACACTTCCAGGGATGAAGCATCCACAGCTTGTCTGGGCAACCTGTTACAGAGCCTCACCAACCTCACTGTATTTTTTTTTCTTAATATCCAATGTAAATCTACCCTCTTTCAGTTTAAAACTGTTGCCCCTTGTCCTGTCCCTACAGCCTCCAGTAAAAAGTCCCTCTCTGTCTTTCTTACAAGCCCCCTTTAAGTACTGAAAAGCTGCTCTAAGGTCTCTTTTTCTCTGGGCTGAGTCCCCCCCCAGCTCCCTCAGCTGCTCCTCAGACTTGTGCTCCAGACCCGTCCCCAGGTCCGTTGCCCTTCTCTGGACACTCTCCAGCACCTCAATGTCTTTGCTGTAGTGGGGAGCTCAGAAGTGTCCCCAGGATTCAAGGTGTGCCCTCACCAGTGCCAAGTTGAGGGGGACAATCACTGCCCTGGTCCTGCTGGTCACAGTATTGCTGACACAGGCCAGGATGTTAAAGCGTGGCTTTGTTTGGCTTGGCTTTTTTAAAACAGGGAGCAGGTTAATACACTGTGGCTTGTAACATTTAAGTGGAGCACCTTAATTGTGTTAAAGGTACAATTATGAGCAAGAAATGTTCCTGTGTTCTGCGATCTGCACGGCACTAAATCTCGTCTGTGCTGCAGAGCCACCAGCACGTGCTGCTGCCAGGCTGCAGGGTCACCTGTTGAAACAGCTTTGGGATGGAGCAAGTGACACTGCCAGCACCCACACCTGAGCTGCAGCCACGCTCATGCTTCCTTGCTGGCCCATTCGGCCAGTGCGTCCCTCTGTCCTGTGTACAGGACGCTGGAGATTAATGCTTTGGGTGAAAAAAATCCTTCTGAAGCTGAAGAGGAAAAAGGATATCCTCCTGGTAACATGAAAGGAAACTGGAGCCCGGGCTTTATAAAAAATGCATTAATTGCGAGACAAGAAGAAAGTCATCTCAAGTGCCTGTGACATGTTGGTTTAGAGACGGCTGGCTGAGTCTTTCAGGGGAAACACGCTCTGTCACATCAGAGTGGTTTGGGGATGGGTGGTCCTGATGCAGCCACCCCTCCTCCAGAGAAACCTTCTCCCCAAAAAGCCTGCCCTCTGCTGAGGCCTCGCTGGGAAGCGCATCTCTCCTTCACTGGGGAAGGGAGGGGGCACGGTCCTAGGGAAAAACACCCATGGGGCCACATCCTCCCAGAGAAACAGATGCAGCCAGCATTTTGCAAGACTTTTCAAAAATAACCCCCTTGTGCATGTTCTCTCCCCAATCTAAAGCAGCAAAATGCCTTGTAGGAGGTGCTGAGATATCTCTTCTCCCTCCCCTGGCTCTCCCACTGCTTGAGCATCCCCACAGCTGGGCTGGGGTGAGCACCTTCACCCCTTCCTGCCACACTGTCATCACAGAGAGGCACAAGAGGGGTTTGTACAAGTAGGTCAGGTATGATTTCTCATCCGCCGACTGCTAATAAAAGCCGCTGATGTGAAACCTATAACATTATGTGTATAAATAATTTAGCTCCAGCGTGTAAACATCAATTCTGGGTTTTAAAAAAACTGAAATAATTTCATCAGCTTTTTCTCCACCCTCCATGCACATGTTGTTATGCCCAGCTGATAACAGGGGCAGAAAATAGCTAATAGTGAGGGAGTTTGGAAATGGGGGGCATACCCCTTTTGTTTCAGCACTGGCTCCTTCCTCCACCCAGATCCTCAGAGGTGTAGAGGAATCCAACATTAACTTCATGTTAAAGTGTTCACAACACCACAGTAGCCCCTGAAACTACCAACCAGCATAGGGTGAAGAGCTTCATCCACCTCTGCCCAGCAAGAGCCATCACAGGTGGAAGAACCATGGTGGTCCATGGCTCCTGCCGGAGCCCAGCCACAGGGCCAGCTTGGGGTGGCAACCATCACCATTGCCAGGGATGTCTCCTGGTCATGTCCATCACCAGCACACCCATGAGAAATGTCATTTTCAAGTGATGCCATTACAGGTGGGGTTGGATGGAAAAGGCCAACCCACATAGTTCTGCCATCCACTGACCCTCAGGTGGCCTGGAGGACCTTTCCTGCCCCAGGATGGTTCAGCAAATCATATGGACTGCATGTGCACTCCAGCAAACGAAATCAGTCTGAGAGACTTTAAAAAAACCTCACTGGCAGCAATGCTCCCACACCACAGGATCCCTGCTCCACTTTTGCCCCATGCCCAGCACTGCCCTGGAGACATCAGGTGAAAGTGGGTGTGGGCTGGAGAGGGATGAGGGGGACATTTGCGTGTCAGGACGCTGTGAGCCCGTGCCAGCTCCGCGACGAGTCACCGGGACGTTAGCGGGGATGGATCTGGACTGGAACCAGCATGTGGCTAT
Organism: Edolisoma coerulescens; assembly: GCA_013397115.1. NCBI lineage: Eukaryota > Metazoa > Chordata > Aves > Passeriformes > Campephagidae > Edolisoma > Edolisoma coerulescens. The sequence continues at coordinate 1,050,787 of VWZW01004519.1, forward strand.
TGCCATTACCGCGGCTTAGAGAAAGCAAAGATTAATGTAATCATTTAATCCCGAGAGATTTCAGGATTCACTGACTGTATCTCATGTCTCCATTCATCACGGCACAGGGGATGTGTGTAAACTGCTCTGGTCTTAGCTGGACCTCTGCTCCCTCCTGATTTCCCTTTCCCTGAGCTCCTGCATGGGCACTCTCCCTTCTGCTGCATCCCTGCCTCCTGACATAGCTGTGGTGGGCCCTGCCTCACTTTTTGGCTGGTGAGAATGGTCACATCATCCACCCTTTTGTTTTCTTGACTTTTTCCTGGTGATGGCTCAGTCCTCAAAGTTCAACCTCCACTTCCTTGGCCTGATGCTGGCAGCACCAGTGGGGTATCTGCTTCCTGCATCTCCATCTGCCCTGGACTGGTGCTGCGGGGAGAGCCAAGACTGGGCTGGACTCCCTGCAGGGAATGGGGTTTGCCTCAGGGTTAGAAGCCACCTTTGCCTGCATAAAATTTGCCCAACCACCACGGTCTGGCTGGACAACAGAACAGCAGCAGTGACACCCGATGACTCCCTGTGGATTTGTCCTTCCTGTCCCTCTGGTCCAGGGTACCACATGTGATCTGACACCATGTAGTCCCATCCTGCTTGGAGGTCCTGCTGCCCTCGCTCCTTCCCCTGGGTCTAAAACACAGACAGAGGCTCCTGAGTGGCCCATGGCCACCCTGCACACCCAGGTGCTGCTGCCAGCCCCCAAGGGATGGCAGTGGATGTGCTGCATCCCACAGAGATGGAGTCAAGGGCGCTGCTGCAAGACCTCCATCTCCTGGATCCTGTGCTTGTCAGGGCATCATTTTCCCAGTTTCATCACCTGGACAGCAGAGAGTGCCAAACCCCAGTGCATTAACATAGATTTTACATTTAACATGCATTACAAATGAGCTCACACATGGCTCCTTTGCTGCCTTTCACTGAGTGTGATGCATCATGCCCCATCTCTCGTTTAAAGTCCCTTTGGGGAGGCCTTGGAGCAGTGGAGATTCCTGCCTCATGCAGGCCCCCAGCAGCCATCCCAGTGGGATGGTGTCCCTGGGGATTGCTGTGACTCAGATGGCAGACCTTGCACTTGGCCTTGTTGAACCTCATGAGGACCCACTCCTCAAGCCTGTGCAAGTCCCTCTGGATGGCACCCCTTCCCTCCAGCACATCAGCTGCCCCACTCAGCCTGGTGTCATCTGCAAACCTGCTGAGGGTGCTCTAGAAACCACTGTCTGTGTTGCTGATGACAATATTAAATAATTTTGGTACGAGTCCTTAAGGAACACCACTCCTTACTGGTTTCCACGTGGACATGAAATGTTTGACCGAACTCTTTGGGCATGGCCATCCAACCAATTCCGTGTCCACCTAACAGCCCCTCCATCAAACTCATGTGTCTCCATCTAGAGGCCAAAGTGATGGGGAATGACCGTACCAAAAGCCTTACAGAATCCCTGAACCCCATCGCTGTGGCTTGTGGGTCATACAGGATCTAGCACCATTTGAAGAGTAATCAGGTGGCAGCCTGTCTCACCCAGATTTTATCCCTGTCACGGAGTCAGAGACACTCCCATCCACTGAAACCCCTCTGTGCTGGGTCTAGGGGTGCTGTGGGGCTGAGACCTCCTGACCTGTCAAATCAGGTGCTGTAGATGCACACAGGATGCTGACACAGCAATGCCCCCAGAAGGCTCTGACCCAGCAAAACCCAACCTTGGCACGCAGAGTCAGAGGCTCCGTGTCCGGGCGTTCAAACCCTCTCTGCTTTGTGCTGCAAGTTTTGGTCCTTGAAACTGTGAGGTGGAACACTGCTGGGCCAACCTTGAACAGCTCTCCCATCTTCTCGTCCTCCTCCGGGGGGGGAGGGGGAAAGGGGGGCTGAACCCACCCACCCCAGGCACAAACCACTTTGCTTCGGTGGGCCACAGACCCCTCTGTGAGTGCCAAGGTTAATGCACAGCAGAGGTGCCCTCCCAGAGAGGGTTCGCTGCTGAACCCCGGATCTCTTCCTCCAGAAACAAATTGCTCTTCAACTATTGCCATCTTGTGGCGTCTGTGACCCGTTACTTGTTCCTTTTATCTGCTAATGGTGTTGGTGAGAATCAGCAGTGTACACAGGCAATTTTAAAATGAAATGTAAATGAATCAGAAATGCCTACGGAGGAGCCATTAGCATAAATCCAATCAAAGGGCTTTGTTTAACTTGTTAAAAATGACTAAATATTTAGTGAGTGTGGGTGGGTGAGGTGATTCTTGCTCACACTCGGGAAGTTTTAGAAGCAAAACTAATGCTGATATCTTAAATGGCTGAACTTAAAAGCAATTTTCTACCCTGAACTCTGCCTCCTCGGTCTATAACTCAGTTGAATATCATCTCCTGCTCAAGATCACCTCTAAGTTTTTATGACAGAATATGCTGAGTTGGAAGAGACCCACAAGGATGATCAAGTCCAGCCCCCGGCCCTGCACAGGACACCCCAAGAGTCACACCTTCTGCCTGAGGGCATTGTCCAAATGCTTCTTGAACTCTGTCAGGCTCAGTGCTGTGATCACTTTTCTGAGAAGCCTCTTTCAGTGCCCAACCACCCTCTGGGTGAAAAACCTTTTTCTAATATCTAACCTAAACCTCCTTTAACACAACTTTAGGCCATTCCCTCAGGTCCTGTCACTGGACACCAGAGAAGAGAGATCAGTGCCTGCCCCTCCTCTTCCCCTCGTAAGGATGTTGAAGACCACAATGAGGTCTCTCCTCAGTCTCCTCCAGGCTGAACAAACCAAGTGACTTCAGCCACTCCTCATAAGGCTTCCCCCTCCAGACCCTTCACCATCCTCGTGGCTCTCCGTTGCACACTCTCTAACAGCTTAATATCTTTCTCATATTGTGGTGCCCAAAACTGCGCACAGTATTTGCTTCTAGGAGCAGTAGACTCACTCAATGAGGTATTTGGACTCTCATGAGCACTGCAGGCATCTCCTGGCACTGGGAATTCCCTTGGAGCAAACCCTGCCCATCCCAGTCATGCCAATGGTCCCCCCTGGCTGGGATGCTGAGGGTGCAATGCGAGATGGCACCACCAGCCCTGACTGCCTGTGCTGTGTGCTGCAAAGATTACCTTGGGGATGGCAGACTCGATAGAAAGAGGTATTTTTTACAGTGAGAGTGGTGAAACACTAGAAGTTGCCCAGAGAGGTGGTACATGCCCCAGCCCTGGAAACTTTCAAGGTCAGGTTTGCTGGGGCTCTGAACAACCTGATTTAGTTGAAGATGTCCCTGTTCATGGCAGGGGGGTTGGAACCAGATGGCTTCCAAAGGCTCCTTCCAACCCAAACCATTCTGTGACTCTATGAGCAAGAAACATTCCAGGGCCTATAGATTTTGTCCAAACTGGTAAGAATGGGAAGAGTTCACTGCTCTGTCCGGTGCTACCTGCTGAGTGCCAGGAGGTGCCCGTGAAGCTGATGTTTGGTGGCAGTTTCAGTGGCACAAGCGGCCCTGCCACAGCTCCCCGTGTTCCTCTGCTGCAGTCCCCCCATCCTGCCTCCACTCCTCATGGCTCCCACATTCACAGCAGCTTCTGCAGAGCCACCCGGATCAAATCAACGCTAAAGTAGTGGAGAAACTCCATTTTTTGGAGCCCACACCTATTCCCTGACCCATCAGTCATATGTCTACACTCTAGATATATGGATAGTGCTAAGAATATCGGTCATAGCAAGATGTGGCTCTGCAGCTTGGATTAAATCAAAAACCGAGTTAAAAACAACGCTCAGACTTGGCTCTGATGTGACTCCTTGGGCTCCACAGGCATCACTCAAGCTGGCATCAGACAGGGCTCGGGGCAATGCTTTGCATTTGGGAAGAGCAGCTATTTCCTGCTGCTTTGCTCTCTGGAATGGAGTTGCATCGGGCGGGTGTTAATTGCCTTTCTGAAAATCAAAGCAGCCGGCACGGGGGGCTGTTTGCTGGTCTTTGCTTCCCCCAGGCGCTGCCCATCAGCCGCTTTGCCTTCCCGTCTGCACAGGGGAATACTTCGCCTGGAGGGATGTCTCTCCCCAGGGATCCCCAGGCCGCTCCCAGCATTTGCCCCTTTCCACACCTCATCCCGCTGTCCGAGCCTGAAGTCCTGCAAAGGCAGATGCTGCTGTGGAGAGTTTACTTAATGCCAGTGCTGGGCACAAATCCTGGGAAAACACATTCAAAACTGGCTGCAGGGAGGGAAGGAGGAGCAGTGAGATGCAGGGAATGGGAAAGAAATGGAGAAATGGGAAGACTTAATGTGTGAGCCTTGCTCTCCCTGTGTGTTTTGGTGGCTTTTTTCTTTTAAATGCTGGGAAAAAAGCCCTTTAGGAAAGCACCTAAAGCACCGTTGCAGCACTTCCCACTACTGCCAGGTGCACCTGCTGAGTGCGGGATTGCATTTGGGGGTACAGAGATGTGGGGAGCCCTGACACCCTCCTCATCCACCCCCACATCCCAGCCAGTCCCACCAGAGGGGTCTCACCTCCTGGCAGCTCCAAGGATCCATCATTCCAGTGAAACAGCCATAGCATCTCTCTGTGCATGTAAATCAGGGGCTTTCCAGGAGTTTCTTGAGGGAGCCACAGCCTGTGGGCTCAGCAATCCTTGCTCTCCCTGCTAGCTGGACTGGGTGCAGGAGAGATGTTTCAGTGCCTCCTCTACTGTGAGACTGTTATGGCAACACACTCACATCCAACCCCTCAAGGAGATCAAACCACCCAGCCCCTGCTTAGGGGCTTGGGTTTGGTTTAGTTCTGCTTTTCAAAAAAAACCACAGCCTTGCACAGTGGTTATCCCTGAGGAGAGGAGAGGTGGCCTTGGGCACACCTGGTCTCTTCCAAGGCACCTCACCTGCAACCCTGAGAGCACTTTGCTGATGTTACATCTGTTTCTCTATCAACTTCTTTTCCCCACTTGCTCAAGTTTTAAGTGCCTGGTTGGCACAATTCCGGGTGGGATTCAGCTCTGTTTTGACAGACAGCAACTCAAGTGTGTTTAGTGGATCCTAATTACATACTCATCTAATGGATACTGCTGGGGCAGGAGAAGGAGAAGGGGCAGGGACAGACCTAGAGGGCTAGCTGCACGTCACCCTAGGGAGGGAAAAAGGAAACTGGGAGCAACAATACCCCTCACTCTCATGCCCTTGGTTTCCAGCAGGCAGAGCAGGCAGGTTTGCCGAGGTCATTTTGCTCCTTGCAACAGCCACCTGTTTTCCCTGGGAGCTGTTTGTTTCTCTGCTTGTGCATCCAACCAGCCTCAGTTCAGCATCAACAAGTGCCTGGCATCTCGAAAAGCTGTGGATGCCCCATCCCTGGAAGTGTTCAAGGCCAGGTTGGCTTTGGGCAACCTGATATATTGAAAGCTGTCCCTATCCATGGCCGGGGGATGAACTTTAAAGGTCCTTTCCAACTCAAACCAATCTGTGATTCTACAATTTTATGGTTTAAACAGCACATTTACCCTCTGCTGTGCTTTGGCAGCAGGACATTTCTCCCATGGATCCACCTAAACTCCCATCCACCAGTACCAACCCCCCCAGCTACTGCAGAGGGCTGGCAGCGGTGTAAAGCAGGAAAATCCTGGATGGAGAATAAGCTAGAAGACTCCTTGCCAGAGAAATTGTCTGAAGCAGGTGGTTCCAGCTCAGAGGAACTCAATTTATATTCCCAAATGACATGCTGGGAGCTGCTCAGAGCTCCATCAACAAGCACAGCACAGGCAGGCAGATGTTTCGGTGAGTGCCAGCAGCTGGAATAGGATCGCTGGCTCAGCTTGGCTGCACCCATCGCTCCAGACAGCAATTTGGGAAGTCAGTGCTCAAGGCTCATCCCAAGGGAGCCTGGATCGGGTGGCTGCAGGTCTGGCTGGTGGGATCACACGGCTCGTTCTGAAACAAAGCGAGGTAGCAGAGCACAGAGCTGGGCAGCAGGAGAGACTCCTGGATTATGTCCAGGCTCCAGCCTTGGGAAAAATCTTGGCACAGAAAAGCACAGGTTGTGCTGGGGACCAAAGTCCATGGTGGTGACAATGGGGTTGTGCCCCTGCCGTCCACCTTGCAGGAGCAGCTCTGCCCAGGCCATGTCCCCGCCAAAGGAAGTGGCAAATGCTTGGGGATGTCCAGGCTCAGTGTGGTGGGATGTGGCTCAGGGACAGGAAGCCCCACAAAGGGAGAAGGACACAGGGAGCATTCTAGCGAGCAACGCAGGGCACGAGGCTTGACCCCAAAGCAGACGTTGTCAGCACAGGTGAACTTCCAGGTCTGGAGGGGTAAAATGGTGGTTCCCACAAAGGCTGGGCAGTGGCACTGAGGGGAGTGTGGCAGAAGCTGCTGCATCACCAAGCCCCATGTGATTGTTTTATTTTCCATGTGGTGGCCAGTAATAAAGAGCAGCTGTGCCGTGCCTGCCCTCCCAGGCTTGCAGAAGAAAGGGGGTCCATGAAATGTTCCCCAGGTGTGACACAGCGAGGACGTGACAGGCCAAGAGAGCAAAGGCAGGGTGGGAATACCAAATCCAATGCAGTTTTGGAGAGATGTGGGTAAATCCAAGGGGGGCTCAGCAGAAGCTACCCCTAATGCTGCAAGAGGCCATGGGAGAGCACACAGGCACATCTCAGCCGTAAAATGCCACCTACCCAAACTGCCCACAAGGCTTCTCAGAGCCAGGCACGCTTTCCACCTGAGGTGCAACTCAGCCTGCCCACCCTGGGGAGAGCCCTCACCGCCCCAGCCCAGGACTGGTGGCTGTTTGTCCAAGCCATGTAGATGCCTGGACAAACAAACAAGTAGAAACTGAGAAGTGGACTTTCTCTTGGGGCTTTTGGGGTGGCCAAGTGCAGGAGCAAAGTATGAAACACTGCAAAAGGAGTGAGGAAGAGACAGATGTTGTGAGGGTGCCTCTTCATAGGAAGGGTTATAACACAGTGGTGTTTAACTGCTGGTGCAAAAGCAGCCAGTGGCCCCTGGCTGGGCACACAGCAAGAGAACAAGCACCAAGAGCCCAGCAGCAGCTGTGTACACACCACCCTCCCCATTTCACATCAGCAACTGATGGAAAACTGGGTCCAGGTGAGTCAGTCAGACCCCATTGATCACTCATAGGCAGCATCACCCCATTTGACTGGCACGTGGTGGAAGATGGTAAGGGGCTGGTGCTGGAGCACCACCCAGGAGCAGAGCCCCAGGATCCCTGCCCATGGGTGCAGGGGATAAATACAGCCTGCAAAGACAGAGAGGAAACTGCACTTCCTTGAACTGCTGTAAACCACGATGGGAATGTTTGAAAGAGGCTGCCAGACAGGTATGATTTACTTGGCTTTTGATAAAATCTCACGTCAGAGACTACTAAAGCACCTTATCAAAGGTTAAAGGGGCAAAGTCCCAATTTGGCAACAGAAAACAAAGACAGAGAACATCTGCTCCTCGAAGCAAACACCAGGGCACAGCAGAGGTCACTACTGGCATCATTATTATTTAATACCACTTGTATATTAATGAGAGGCAGGAAAAAGACAAAAAACGAGGCAAAGAAAGCCAACAATAGCCCAAACTCACTTTGCTCTGTCAAAACAGAGAGAGGTGGGGAAAAAGTAATGCTGTGAGATGTGCTTTACATGAGAAATTAAATTAACACACTAAAGTTTGCCAGTGGAAGTAGTTTCAGTGCATTAAGCCTCATATTCAGCCCAAGTGGGGCTGAACCAGCTGGTCCCATTTTACCAGCCACTTCATTGTGAATTCTAAAATGAGGGAAAAAAAAAGACAAACACTTTCGCTGTCATTTCTTACCCTGGTTTTAATCAGCCAGTATTTCCTCATGCTCTTGTGATGCCACAGTTTCTTGGTTACAAACATTGCAGGGGAAGGCTGAATTGTTTTATGTAAAAAAAAAAAAGTTTCTGCTGACATTTAAGAAACAGAACAGGGAGAGTTCAAACTCTGATCATTTTTTAAACACCAAAGATGCAGAACCAAGTCAGAAGCCTACATGCATCAGAAATATTGCTTAGATTTAAGCCGGATGTGTACACAACAAAGCACCTCAGCCAAAGAAATCTGAGCTGCTAATAATCCACACTCCAGGTCACCCATGGAAAAAAGACTGATGAAATGCAGGCCCTGCACCTGTAAAGGCTACAGACATCTGTCACGTCCTCAAGTCAGCACAGGAGGCAGCTGGCTTTGATGAGCAATGGGGCACAGCACCGAGGGCTCTGCCTTCTTTTCTTTCTCCTTTTTGCACTTCCTAAGGTGTGTGGAGCAGTCCCTTCTCATGGCGTTGGGCCAAATCACTCCAATAATGGAGTTTCTGCTGGAGATTTTGCACACAGATGACAAAAAAGCCTTTGGCAGGGGGGGAGGAAAGGAAATTTGGTCAATTTTTAACTCTGGAAAACCACTATTTAACTCCAGGAAAATATTCCATGAAGCTAGTGGTTCCAGCAATGTGGGCCCTCCCCAGGGCTGCAGGACCCATCACTACTCTTTCAGGGTTTTGCTTACGGTCCTGCACAAAAAGGACACTCCCCTGTGTGCACAGGATTCCCTTCCTGATCCCACACTTCCTCCAGCAGCTGTTCCAAGCGTGGAGCCCCTGGAGAAGCACGGGGCACGTGTGTACTGAAGCTGCAGTGGAGAGGCAGCTCACTGCTCCCTCTTGGCCTGGTTTTCTTGGCAAAGCCACTTTCCTGCCCCTTGCCTGCCCACACAAAGCCTCACCCCAGCACAGGCAGCAGGCCTTGGTGCACACGTCCACTGGGACACCTGCAGATCCACCCAAGGATGCTCCATCACTGTCTGTGCCAAGAAATTGCTTTTAATTAATCAGGGCTTCAATTATGTGCAGTTCTCATCCCTACACCCTGGTCCTGGTTAGCTTCACCTCTACAGAATCACATCTGTACTGGTGCTAATGAGCACGAATTTCCATATATTCATGTTTTCTTTCAGCCATGTTACCACCTGGAAATCTTAATTTATTTTTTTTTCCCCTCTGTTAAAGAAGCGTCTACACCTCACAGATGTTGGGGAAAAAAAAAGAAGATAAAAATATGATCCAATTCCCTCTTCCCTCCAAAAATATCAGAAAGGAAAAACATGTAAGTCAGGGCTCAAAATCAGCAACATTATCTCCTGTTTTTCTTTATGCTCCATGTTTGTTTTCTTTTTTAATGAGGTGCCGGCTGTAGAGGTGGTGGCTAAATGCTGGAGAAATGTCAGATCAGAGCATCTGATTTCCAGCTCTCAGGATACTTACAGGGCTTTTTTTTCAGATTGAAATCATCTCTCAAGGAACACACAGACACAATACGAGGCCAGGGCTCAGCAAATCAGCTCGGATCGATGGCAATCAGAAGATTCCGAGACCTTCCACCTCCTCTCCATCTGGGAGGAGGGAGAGGCACCAAAGTGTTCAAATCCCAGGTCAGGACTGCAGATGCCACGTCCTCGATTCATCTCTGCTGTCAAAACCATCAGCCAAATGCCCCACAGCTGCTCACGGAGAAACAGCTTCTGTGTGTGGAGCTTGAAATGCTTTCAGAGAGCAACACGGAGGAGCCTGAAAATCAATTAATTACACAAATATTAGTGACTTCCTGAATGTGCTCACTGCCGGGAGCTCCCATGCACCTCTGGTCCTCTGCACCACAGTCCTGGGGTACTACGTTCGCTGGGAGATAAAAAGAGTAATTAAAACCAGGCAAGAAAAGCAACATTTTAATTTTTTCCTCTTTCTGCTTGTTTTTAGGCAGGACTTTTTCAAAGCCAGTTGCATGAAAAGCAATCTTTGAATTAACAGGCAATTATTTAATTAGGTATTTAGCTGCAAATTACATGAAGCAAAGTGCCTGTTTTATCTATTTGGAAATGTAAACTGGGCCCTATGCTATCACTAACACTGAAATTCCCCCCTTTCTGGGGAAAACTTGTCTCGCACGTAAAGCAAGAGACTCATCTGAATTCTGGCAGTAATCATTTGGGAAAAGGGACTTTAGAAGCACAAAAAGCACTTTCGGGAAGAAAAATTGAGAAGACACTGAAAATCAGACTTGTTAAAGATATGTTAGATTCCAGTGATTTATATATTAAATGCATAAGAAAAAATGGGATGCTTTGCAAAGCAGTGATGGAAAAGGGTTGACTTGAGCAAATAGTTTGTGACAATCCTGGCTGTTGGGTACCAAAACACAGCACAGCTTCCTAGGGTTGTGCTGAACTCATCACCACCTGCTGCACAACAGGATTACATTTTTCCTGAAGCATGCTCAAAATCAAATTCTGGGTAAAAAAAGTAACCAGCTGACGCACCCAGCAGTGCTCCTGCTGTGGTACCTGCAGCCTCCCATGGGTCCCACACTGACCAAATCCCTTGGAGATGACACCTGAGGAGATCACACCTCTGTCTTTCTAGGGTACAGTCTTGGCTCTGCACTCAGAAAAATTCAATGTTGGCCAAATTTTGCCCATTTTCAGGTCCACTTGAACCCATCAGTTTCCTTCTTGCCCAATGTTTGGGTGTGGCATGGATCAAATGTGACTTTTTGTCCAGTTTCTGGGCAAAATCCAGCGCTGGTGGAGGACCTGGCTCTGCAGAGTGCCGGCTCTCCTCAGCTCTGGTTAAATTTCCCACCCAAATTGTTCCCAATCCCAAAGATTTCATAATGAAGGAGAAAGTGTCGGAGCAAGGAATTCCACAGGCAGACTCGTGCTTCTCAGGGGAAGCATCAGCGTTTGGGCAGCGGTGAGGGAGAATTTCTTCACAGAAAGGATGAATAGACATTGGAACAGGTTCCCAGGGAGGTGGTGGGGGCACCATCCCTGAAGGTGTTTAAGGAAAGCCTGGAGGTGGCACTCAGGGCCATGGTCTGGTTGACAGGGTGGTGTTTGGTCGTAGGTTGGACTCAATGATCTCAGAGGTCTTTCCCAATCGATTTCTAATCGATCCTGTGATTAGGGGAAATGGCCTTAAACTGAGGCAGGGGAGACTCAGATTAGATATTAAAGAAATATTTCTCCCAGCTAGGGTGGTCAGGCATTGGGACAGGTTGCCCAGGCAGGTGGTGGAGTCACCGTCCCTGGAGTTAAAAGTTTAAGAGGTGCCTGGATCCGGCACCGGCTGATCAGGTTTAGTATTTAAGGGGTTACAGTGGCAGTGCTGGGG
>VWZW01004519.1:1070013-1209910 GCA_013397115.1 Edolisoma coerulescens
AGGTGCTCCGGTGCAGGGTTTGGGGACCCCTTTGAGGGGGGCCCCTTTGATGGGCCATGTCACCCCTTCTGCTGTGGATAAGCTTCTCCCCCCCTTCTCCTCTGTACAGTGCAGGATGGGCTGTCACTGGGCCTCTGACCACAGGCTTTTCCAACACACCCAAAGCCTCTCCTCCCCACACCCTTTGGTTCGAGGGTCTGTGCGAGCCTGGCAGCTGATACCCCGGGGCTGTCATCTCCCCGAAGGTGCTAAGCTTGTGCTCTGTGAATGTCCCCAGTTCCCAAGTTGTTACTTTATCTTATCTTCATCAGCGAACGGTCCAGGGCCTCACTCCGAAGACCTATTCAGGGTGTGGTGGTATTCTTTGCATCTTTTGCAATACAGTTTTAAAAGTCCTTCATGAAAATATTTAAGTCATAATCTATAATATTTCAGTCTCTGACACCATCTTTCACCAAGGGTCTGGGCTGTGACTTGTGGAGTTCTTATTCCTTCTGAAGCGAGGGAATGTCCTTTATGAGATGCTGTGTCGTTTCACAACTGTCACCGTGTTTTTGTTGAGATCGGAGTGACAGGAAAACCTATTTGCTTTTGACAATATCAATGTACTTAGTTCCTCTTAACTTTAAATGTACTTACATAAAAGCACAGATGTTCTTGATGCGCTGTTATGCTGCTGCAAAAGAATAAAGAACATTGTAGTTTAGTTCTTGCCTTCAGCCACTTGCATTTATGTTCAGTTCCAACCAGGAGTTTTCTTTCTCTGCTCGTTTTTTTCCTCTTAGTTGTGCTATGTGCTTTCTCTGATGAAGGAATTTGCCATGTCTGCTTAAGCAATGTGATGAGTTGTATTTCACAGAGATGTTTTATAAGCTCTCTTGGTAAGAGCAACAGATAATTAAGGGCACAGTTACTCGCCTCACCCACGGATTTCTGTCTTTGCAGGAATTGGGATGGACACTTGTGTTATTCCATTAAGACATGGAGGTTTGTCATTAGTCCAGACGACAGATTATATTTATCCTATTGTGGATGACCCTTATATGATGGTAAGTTGGCTAAACTTAGTTCTTGGCTCTGTTGGTGATTTGAGCTTCTCGCCAATCTGATGGCAGTTCTTACTGTTTCTTCTAGATGTGCAGTGCTAATTGTGTGATTAATTGCATTCAGAGTCTTTCCTAAATAGACATGAAGAGGGAAAGGCATAATTTCATCCTGGAATCTCCCATGTTGGCCAGGAATGCTGCAGTGCTGCTTTCTATGTAGGTGAAAGTTGGGAGAACTGCCACCTTTAAATCAAATTTCCCTTCATCTCTTGTTCTGTGGGATTTGGTTTGAAGAGCCCAAAAGGGGAAAAAAGAGCAGCCTGTGAAGTAGCAGAGAGTAAACTCCACTTAGGAGCAGAACCACACTGTAACTGGCCTTTTTTTGAGGTACTGAAATAACCAGGTAACATGTTAGAACTGGAAATACCTAAATGTCAGTAGTTGGCAATAGTGCCTGGCTATTTCAGTGCCTTGTGAACACCAGCTTTCCTGTGGTGCTACCTTCACTTGAACATGGACATGTTGAAATGGCTGGTTGGAAGGTGTGTGCACTTTGGCCTTGGTTCCTTCTGTGTTCCTGTCTCATTTAGTCAGTTTCAGCAGAGATTCCTGCATGTGTGGCAGTGATCAGTATTGACTTGAACAGATCGAGGGAAACAAATGATCTTTGGGAAAAGACTTAATAAAGCTATAAGGAAATGTTAAATGAAGGTGCTAGAATTCATGTTTTCTGTGATTTGGATGTGACCCCATTGTTTTTACTGCTGTTGGTGTGTCTGAATGTTTTATGTGCTGCTGTCAGTTTGTTTGCTCTGTGAGACCTGTCTGGTAGGTTTTGGACACAGTTTGAGATTGGGACCATCTTTTTTCTTTTTTTTTTTTTTAGCGTGCTTGATCAGGTGTTGTGCACATATGTAAGCCTAGCTCCTGTGATTTGTCTTCCAGGAGAGCTCTCTTTCTGCAAACTGCCAAAAATCTTAGGCTGGCCTCGAGTGTAGAGCTGTTGAGCTCTCCTGAGAAATTTGATTCAAGTGGGTTGCTTTAATATCATGTGGGAACTTGTCAGGGACCAGAGGGAAAAAAATGTTTTGGAGATCTGTGTTCAAGTTCATCATCCGAGAAACTCTTTTCTCACCTTGTAACAAAAACTTGAGGGACAGTGTTAAAGGCTGTGGTGAAGGGGGAGGGTTGCTTTGTTTGGAGATACAAAGGGTTTGAGATGCCACAGGAGTAGATAGATGGGCCTGTGCCCAGATGAGGTTTAGGTCAGTGTGGTAGGAGTGGAATGTAAATTTGGCTTTAGTCCAGCTTCAGTGGTTGCATAATAGTTACAGTCTGTGCTATGATCCACATGCACCAGCAGCTGTAACCTTGGTGCTGTCTAACTCTCAAGTCCTTCACTTTTCATTCTTGAGGGCATTTATTTTAATCTGGTGGCTGGCAACTTCCTAATCTGTTTACATACGTGTGTTTCTTCCTAAGAGCTAACTGAAAATGGGGATTCTGCCACGAGCCTTCTTGCTGATACCACCAGTGATGATCCAGCAGGATTATTGCTCCTGGACCCTCTGCTCAGACCTCTCTCGAGGGCCAGAGTACCCCAAGGGACAGTATAGATTACCTTTTACTTGTGTGGACCAACATTGGTTAGAGGACAGTCCAACACAGTTTGCCACAGGGTTTATGGATGGTTGTTATAAGCAGAGGAATTGTGAGGCCTGGGAATTTTGAGTTGGTGTCCAGGCTGTATAAAGGCATGTGCTCTGGCCTCCTCTGCTCAAGACAGGCTACTGCTACCCTGCTTCTCCAACTGCTTCTTTCCCTGGTTTAAGTCCAGGTGTCCCCTGACCCATTCCTATTGTTACTACCTTGTTACCAGTATCACTCATGTGCAGTGCACACTCTCCTTCTTGCCCTTCCTCTCAGTCTCCTTACCCAGGCACTTCTAGTCTAGCTTTGAGTGGGTGTTCCCTGATCTAGAGCCTCTTCTCTCCTCTGTGCACAGGGTTTACCTGCAGCTCCTCATCCATCTCTCTTCCTAATTGGAGGAGAGGAAGAAAAGAGGGAAAGCCCAAAAGTGCAAATGAGCTCCAAGCTGGGTGCTGTGACTGAAGGGATTAGGAAACAGCTGAGGAAGGCAAAACTGCCTGTGGACTCAGCTGAACTTCTGATTTCTGCTTCAGAAAACAGCTTTCTCTCACTCTGGCACTGCCTATTTTAAAACTAAGTTCTGCAGTTATGCGCAAAATCATTCTTCCTTCTTTTCCCCTTTCTCCTTCACTTTGGCTTTGTCCTTGAAAACACTTAGTCTGTGTGCAAAATGTACACCTAGGATGTACACCTGTAAAATCCATACCAAGCATAGGATTTATTCAGCTTAAGTGGTTTATTAGAAAAGTTACAAGCAACCAAAAAAAAGGTTTTTTAATAAGTATCAATCCACTGGGAATAGGGCTGGTACTGGCCTCTGTTGTGGCACTGTGGAGACAACTGTTTGAGTACAGGAGCAGGGAACTGGCTGGTTTGAGAGAGTCCATCTTTCCCCTTCCATCCAGGAACCTTTTTGTTGCTGTTTTAAAAACCTTAACTCAGGACTGGAGATGGGTGTCTGTTTCTTCATCCTTTGCCCTTATAAATAGTTCTTAGTATTGCACACAGATCTTTGTGTTTCAGGGGCAATACACAAGCAGGCAGGTGGCCTGCAGGACCTGGCCAGGCTGAGCCCTGTTTGTGAGCCCTGTTGTGTTTGTTGGTGTTCACAAGCCCTGTGTTGTTCTCTCTACTCCTTCAGACTTGGGAATTGCACTTCCCTGAATTTGTTTCCATAGTGGTTTTGGCAGTTGGCAAAAGCATTATTAGACTGACCTCTGACTATCGGAGGTGTTGTCAGTATGGTTTTAAAAACTTATCTGTCATTCCTAACAGGGCACAAACCAGCAGTTTGCTTGGTAAATACTGAAGATAACAGAGAATGGCCTGATAGTTCCTTTCCACAAAAGGGAAATGGCAAGCATATAGAAACTTAACAGCCAATATCCATCAAATAGTGCAGTACACAACTCACTCTTTTCTTAATAGTTTAAGATTTAAATGATTAAAACATATTCCAGTTCCTAATATCAGGGATTCCCCTGATGCCTCTGAAAACTCTTGAATTTATGAAAAACTGTATTGTATTTATTTGTGATTTGGAGATGTTGTTTCATGTCATCAACAAGTGAAGTAACTGCCTGAAAATATTACCTTTTTTGCAAATTGTATCAAATAAGCATGTTGTTGTTTTTACCATGGTAGTGTTGCCTTTGAACATAATGAAAAGCACAGATTTAAAATCACAAAGCCAGGTGTTGGTTACCATTCTGCAACTGTAAACCTAAAACAACTTTCATAGAATGCATGGAGTCTTCCAGAGTAACACACCAGAATTTGTCCCATATTTTAAAATACCTTGCTGTCCCTTAGGGCACACCCTGTGAGAGGAAGTTCTGCATCGTCATCAGGAAACTTGATGTCTCATTTGTGCTGGGTCCATACCTCAGAAACCCTGGCTCAGATCCATTAATTTAGTAAAATTAGTGTAACTAACCTCATGTGATGCAAGTAATTGCTTCTCAGTCCTGCCAGCTTCCTGACTTCTTAGAGGAATCTTCAGCAAACAGTTTTGTCTCTTGTATAAGTTTTTGTTAGTGGAGATACTCACAATACACCCACAACAGTCAGTAAAATTGTTGGTGCTGTAGCAAAATTCAGCCTGATCTTGTCACTTGAAAAGCAACAGCTAGACACATCTCTCTCACTCTGTGAGTGGTAGGGGCACACAGCTTCCCTCAGTGGTGGCAAATCCAGTTCCTGGGAGCCCTGAGCTCCTTCATTCCCTGCACACGCTGTCATCCCCAGGCAGCAAAGGAAGCACCCCGGTGTGGGTGTGTGCTGGCAGAACAGCCATATCCTCCAGGAAGAGGAATTCTATCCTAAAAACTGAGGATTGCAGACATGGCCTCCAGAGCACTGCAGGGAAC
Source organism: Edolisoma coerulescens (assembly GCA_013397115.1). Taxonomy (NCBI): domain Eukaryota; kingdom Metazoa; phylum Chordata; class Aves; order Passeriformes; family Campephagidae; genus Edolisoma; species Edolisoma coerulescens. The sequence continues at coordinate 1,075,079 of VWZW01004519.1, forward strand.
AAACATCTTTCTCATCAAGGACTCTCTCCTGCATATTCTGATGTAGAAGAGTTACAACAATATGTGCTTTTTTGGATTAGCTTCCTAGCAGTTGTGAATTCCATGCCATGGCCATCTCCATCAGGATGTACAGTTTTGTGCTGGAATAAAGTTAATAGCAACATACCACATTAAGTAAACAGAGCTTGTTATCGAAGAAAAGACTGTTGATCTTAACTTCAGCCTCTCAGATTGGGCATCCAGTCTGAACTCTGGGATTCCTATGGAGTCAGTGGGAGAGGGTGTTGACCAAGAGAGCTGGGATGAATTCTCTCCATACCTGTAAAAGGAAGGATACCTGCACTTCTAGGTGGGCACATAGCACATAATGGATCATGCCACATCTCTGGCTGGGTTTCTTAATGCTGTGGAGTAAGAAGCTGTGTCAGAGTGCAAACACATACTGGAAGCTTTGCTCGTGGAAGGTGTTTTAACATTCACCAACAGTCCTGCAGATTTTTTTTCTTGCCTGTCTTTGTTTTTCAGGGACGGATAGCATGTGCCAATGTCCTAAGTGACCTTTATGCCATGGGGGTCACAGAATGCGACAACATGTTGATGCTTCTTGGAATCAGCAATAAAATGACAGATAGGGTAAGATTTTTGGCACTTTATCTTGAAGGAAGACTTAAACAGCTAAATGTGCTCAAAATGTATTTACCTTTAGTGTATTTTCTCCTTGAAGTTTGAAGCCATTTAAGGAAGAGATGGTCTTATTGAATGGCTCAGTTCATAGTATGAATCTTGCCCCATAAACATTCTGAGGTCATGTGCTAAAAGTTCAGTTTTCTGTGGCATTGTAATCTGCTGCCTTCATCTTCACCAAAATGGGATCCTGCCTTCTGTCAAAGGCCAGCATTTGATTGCCAATTCATGTATCAATCTGAATAGATAATTATGGGTTGGTTTTGCTTTCTTTTTATTATTTTTATATTTCTTTATATTTTTATTATTTCTTTTCTTTCTTTTTTTTTTTTCTTTGTGGAAGTGGCCAGCATGTGTGTTTGTTTTGCTGTAGCAAAAAAGGGATGTTATTCTTAGGAGGAGGATGTATGTTGAAACTTTGATGGTTAATGGAGCCCAAAAGCATCTTGATTAAATGTTGCCTTTTAGCACTGCACTGCTGTGGCTGTACTTGATTACAGCAGCAGGATAGTTGTTCTGAGTTTGCAGAACTCTGATTACTCTTATATGACCTTTTGAAGAATGTTTCTTCAGTGTAAGAGTGTCTTTGCAACTCTTCTACACAGAGCTGTAAAACCTTAACTCTATGGGGTAACATGCAGTTTTCAGGAGGCCAGACTCTTCCTAAGGGTTGCTTTTCTGTCATGAACTATTTGCCATGAGGACATTTGGCTGGAGTGGTTAAAGCCCTGGACCAGTCTTGCAATGACTAGCACTGCTGTGTATGGAACTCTGACTTCTGTTTTGATCTCTAGGAAAGAGACAAAGTGATGCCTCTAATTATCCAGGGTTTCAAAGATGCAGCAGAAGAGGCAGGAACATCTGTTACTGGTGGCCAAACAGTGTTAAATCCCTGGATTGTTTTAGGAGGAGTGGCCACGACAGTCTGTCAGCCTAATGAATTTATAATGTAAGTTAAATCACTAAACAATCAAAGGCACTGGTCTGAAGGATACAGTAAAAATCCTTTAAGCACTGTTGTGATCTTGTGGTGTGTCTCCTGATGAATAAAGCAGTACCTTCTCTTGCTTGCATTTGTCCTTAGCACTTTGTACATATTTGGTTTTTTTAAACAGGATGTCCTTTTACTTCTCCCCACTCCCCAGTACTTTTTGATGCTATTCTCCTTTTGACAGGAGAATTAAGCTTCTAATCTTTAAAGGTAGTGGAGACTGTTTTGAACATAAATTTCTGCCACACTTATACATGCATTTCTAAACTGTGTCCCAATTATCCTGTTAATGGCTGTAGAGAACTACAGAACTGCTGTCTTTAGAGCATTCTGTCCATTTAATAGTAGCTAATATTGAATGTCCCACTGTGGCATGTTACTCTGTACAAATGAACTTGAGCATGATCCTAACGCTGGATATCTTATGCCCTGGATAAAAAAGGTCAATTTTTTCCCGTATCCTCTCTTACGTCTCAAAAAATTGAAAGAAGAGATGTAATTTGGCATGTGTCTGACTGCAAGCATTGTTTTTTTTCCAAGAAAGAAGGATTAGCACTTTTTAAAAAGTTTGCAGCATTTTTGTCAATAATATTGCATGGCAATGAATCCCAAAGGGTAATTCTGCAATTAGTCAGTTTTTTAACTGTGCAATAAGATGCATGGGTCTGTGAAAATGTAATTATCAGCACTTATTCCTAATAACGTGTTTGAATCTTGCTATATAATTAATATATGAATTCTTTGTTTCCAGGCCAGACAATGCAGTGCCAGGAGATGTGCTTGTATTAACTAAACCCTTGGGAACACAAGTGGCTGTGGCTGTCCACCAGTGGCTAGATATTGTGAGTACACTGCAAAAAAAGAAATAGGGAAGAGGGGTGTGAGTTAAAGATGACCTTCCTGATTCCCTCAACATGACAAAGTTCAGCTCAGATGGGAGTGATCTGTCACCTCTCCTCCTTCCTCCTTGATGCGTTCCAGCCTTCCCTGCTTGTGTGCAAAACTCCTTTGGAATTGAGGCAGTTTACAGTTTTGTGCTTAGTGAGTCCATCTTAATTGCACCTAATTCTTAGTTATTTCTCAGGCATTGCTGTAATAACCAAAACTGTTTACTAACAGAACAACAGACTATCACCCTGGGCAACATTATGCCCTATTCCACCTGCCAAAGTAATTGGCAACGCTTATTAATGGCAATTAGGCCAAGAATGCTCTCTCTGTGTTCTTGGGCTTTCTGCTTCTGTACATGGAAGTTTATCTGCGTTTCACATGTATTGCCCTGTGCATTCAGAAGAATCTTTCTAGCAGCATTATGGATGTAGACATACTTCCATCTGTTACTTCAGGCAAAAATGTAAGTACTGAACTGAAAAGTGACTGCAAAATTGGCATCTGCTTATGTTGTCTGGCTCCCAGTACGTGTCTTCCGAATTATAACTGCTCAGTTTACACTCTAAAAAGATGCATCTTTTCTGCTTTTGGGACTCCCGAGCCAATAGACTGGCAGAGGAGTGAGCTGGAATCTACTTTGGTTTGGCTGTTGGCCACTGCATTGTCAGATGAATTCTAATTACACAGCTAGTGTTAGCAAAGTGGGAGAGAACCAGCTTGAACCTTCATTGGAGTCTGAAGTGTGAGCAACAAGAGAAAAATGTTTTTCTCCTTCTTCATAGGGTCTGGCCGAGCCATTTTGACCTCTTCAGAATCCTGTGTTTTCCACAGATATAAGGATCAGGGCCTCAGATAATCTTGATATGAAAATGAAGTGAAACAACAAGACCCCAATTCCATAGTATGTTTTCTAGCCATAATGTAACTTCTTAACATATCTTCCTGTTGTACTGACGAGCAGACTTGCAAATTAAGGCTGTTCTGAATTTCCACATATTTCACATACTACTAATTTCCTTGACTGTCAAACAGAAAAACCGTCTGGTCTGAAAAATGAGGACAGCCAGGAAATCAATACTGCTATTATGTGTAAACAGAATATATCTTTGATTGTGGTAGGAAAATTTCTGAGTAGCTGTGCTACCTTTCCTTTAGCTTTGTTTTGTGAAAGAGTAGGGAAAATGAAACTAGAATTAATTAGCCATCACAAATCCACCTGTAAATCAAATTTTGGTGGGGAATTGGACTTCATATTAAAAAGTGTGTGGGAGAAGGTATAGTATAGCAAGTTTATGCATAGGCAAGAAAGGAAAACTGGAATGTAGAGATGTGTATGCTCAAAGGCATGAAAGGGGGTGCTGTGATGTGCCCCTTCAGAGAGGGTTTTCTAGCCCTTGCTGTTGTCTACAGACCCTTCCCATTTGGAAACCTGAGCTTGCTTTTATAATCTGTTTGGGAGTTTTTGCAAACTTTTCTGCTGTAATTCCCTGTTGACTAACCTCAGGATCTGCTGTAGTGGAGAGGAATTTGCCTCCAATCAGTATCTTACCTGTGTTTGTGGCTCTTCTACCCTCAGCCCTGAGTTCTGCTTCCACATCATTTGTGATTTCCATTGCCACTATCTGACCAGTTTCCATCCTGTGATCAGCCTCAGGACTGTGTTTTTGAAACCTAGGGCAGAATGACTGCTCAGGTTTCATTCAGTCATTTCCAGAGTACGATTAATCACTATTCTGTCATCTCTATAACAGCCACATCTTATTTTTTCACTTGGTCTCTCATTTGTGTAAACAAAAATGCTTTTCTTTGATTGGTAGATCCAGTTCAACCTAATCTCAGAAACTCTGGTCCCACTGCCATTGTTCCTTGCTCTTTAACAATTTGTTTATTTTGGCTGACCAGTCTTGCCCCCTTTTGCCATTTCTGGATTCTCTCTTACACCCCTTGAAGTCAGCACTCATTTGTTAAGACAAGATCCTTCCCCAGTGCAGCATCACTTACCATTTCTTAGTAGTTCTTGCACCTTTTGTTTAGTAAGAAGTTTGTTCTATACATTTACTCTATGGAATGGCAGTGTAGGTATTGTGGTTTCAAAAATCTTGTGTTTGCTGACTTTCAGTTCTCTGTAATTTTATTTTCACTGTAAAAAAAAAAGTTAAATCAGTTTGTAGTGTGGCTTTTAAAAATAAAATAGTTGCTTTGTTTCATTCTGGATCTGGAATCACTTCAGCTTCGAATGAAACAATTACCCTTTATAAAGGTACTGTTTCCTAAATTGTTGTGAAACCCTTCTGGGACAAAGAGCATTAATGGGAATGTGATGAAGAGATGAGTCCATACCAGACACTGAAGAATGGGTGGAAGATGCTGGTATTAAATTGTAAGGGAGGCTTATGAAACTGCCTTAATCCTAAACTAGAGTGATTATATCCTGCCTTAGCATACATTCCTCTGCCCAGGACTGGTGGATATCAGTGGTCTTTCCTGATCAAAGTGTCCAGGTATGAAATCAAGAACAATCTCTTAAAAACCCAAGAAGCCAGAAATTACAAATCTCAACATCCAGCAACAAAGTTCTTTTAATTTGGCTGTGAGACTTCAATGCAGACAGTTGCCTTGAAGGAGTTCTTTCCCTGGGGTAGTTTATTCCACTCCACTCAGCTGCTGAAAGCAGGATTTGAGCTGCTTAGTGCCTAATAGGTCTTTAAATGAACTTTGTTGGGGTACAGCAGACTAAGGCACACACGTGTGACTATGGAACATTTTGCCCCTCTTTAACTGGGTTTAAAAAAAAAAAAAGTACATTTTGGATTAAGGGTTTGGGGTTTTTTAAGTGGTCAGGGTGTGCTTTAAAATGTACAGCTGAAAATCTGAAAGAAACATCTTTATTTCATCCATTAGCCTGAAAAGTGGAATAAAATCAAACTCGTGGTAACGCAGGAGGATGTAGAACTAGCATACCAGGAAGCAATGATGAATATGGCACGGCTGAACAGGACAGGTAAGAAGAGATGTGTGTGTTGGAGGGGAGGGATTGTGAGTTTTTTCAATTCCATACTCAATTTCATTTCATTGCCTTGGGGAATTCTGACACAGCCACTTTGTCCCTTTCATTCTGCCCCATCTTTCTGCTGCTAAGTGTTTGTGAAACAAGCAAATTAAAATCAAACGCCCTCTTGTAATTATACAGCAAAAACACAAAGCTGCTGGATATGATTATGACTCATGTGAGTGCTGCAAGCAACATCCCAGTGAGTTAGAGGATGTTTTAAAGGGAAATATATTGGATTTGTTCCTTATCTCTGTACATAGAGAAGGCCTGACTGTGATAAGGTTAAAAGAATTTGAAATAGAATAAAAAAAAGGAAAAGCTCTAAACTTATGTAAGCTTCAATTTAAATTTGGATGTTCAAAAAAATTTTACTTTCTTCTAATTTGGTCTTCTACTGTGCTTTCCACAGTGTGGAATATGTATGTGGAATATGCCTTCTTTTCTGTTTGTTTGTCTTTTTCCTGTTCCCATCGTGGGTTTTCTGTTTTGATTTTTTTTCTTTTAATTTTGGTAGAGGAAAGGTTCTGCTTTTACCCTAGAAGTTTTAATCCAGGATTTCCCTTCTTTGTCCAAAGTATCTTTTGGCAGAGTGGAGAATTGAATTAAGTGTTTCTTTACTTCTGAGTTGAAGGAACAGGGATAGTTAAATGTCTCTTTTCCCGTCTATTCAGTTTTCATTTCTTATGTCATTCCCCTGGTTTTTCATTCTTTGGCAAAGCCTTCCAGGAAAGATAAATGACCAGCATTGTCTTACGGAAAAGCACTCAGACCTGCTCGTGTGTTGGGAAGCACCAGAGAAAGGCAAAGCGTTCTTGGTTTTGTTTTTCTCTGCTCTTGTCAGACACCTTTAACAACACTTAAGTACTCTTAACTGGTGCTGTTGTCCTGCATGTAGGGGTGCCCTTTTCCCACCCAGGAGCCGCAAATGGGCAGGAATTTCATGAATGTATAGGTGGGGAGGTTGGGGCCCTTCCCCCACAGCCGCAGGCTTTGTTCTTCAGCTCTTAAACTTTGAGTGTCCACATCTCAAGTTCTGAAGTCATCATTGCAGAAGGGCAGGGGAAGAGGTGTGAGAAGACTGAGCTGTGTCTGGTCCCTGCCCTTAGTGAAGCAAAGCCGAGCTCAGAACCTCCCTGGCCCTCAGCTCTGGGAAGTTTGGATCTGAAGCAAATCCCTGTTTCTTAGACTGCCAATATAAATGAGTAGCACATGGCTAATAGACCATGCTCATAAATGCAACTTCCATGACAGATTTGCAGCATGATTTAATATCTTAAATACAAATTAAATTTTTTAAGTGTTATGTGTACTACTGGTGAATTCTAGTTCTCTTCAAGCACGATTTTATTTATTTTATTAATTTAACCCAACCCGGCTTGCATTAAAGGTGTGCAACTTCATTCAGACTGCACACAATATTGTTGAAGCACTTTCCTGATAATTTGGTATTTTCTGATTTGGTGTTTTTTTCCCTCCTCCCTCTCTTTTAGCTGCTGGACTCATGCACACTTTCAATGCACATGCAGCTACAGACATCACAGGATTTGGGATCCTGGGGCATGCACAAAACCTTGCCAAGCAGCAGCGAAACGAGGTGTCCTTTGTTATTCACAACCTCCCCGTCCTGGCTAAGATGGCTGCTGTCAGCAAGGCCTGTGGCAACATGTTCGGCCTCATGCATGGGACTTGTCCGGAGACTTCAGGTAGGTGACAGCTGTGCCACCCTCTTCTTTCCCTACACCTGCACCTCAGAATTCCACTTCAAACCTACAAACCGAGTGCTGTGCGTTCAGAGTCACAGTTGGTTTGGCACCTGGCCAGACTAATGAGCTGCAGCCCCACAGCTGTTCACAACTGACTCCCTCAGCCTGACTTCCAAACCACCATCCAGTCCTGAGTGCCTTCTGCTCCCTAATGGAACACTGTTACAGAAACCCTGCAACCCTCCAGTTTGCAGTGAGTGATGATTCTGAATTCTTTTGAAGCCTACTTGTCTCTGTTAACTCCAGAACAGTGAAAATCTGGAAATTCCACCACATGTGCCACAGTTTTCTCAAAAGCAAAGCCACTGGCAGTAGTTTTGCCTGACAAAGGATGGTGTTTGGTTTGTTACTATAAAATTTAGCGTTGGGTGGCAACTGAGGCCTTCTCTGTCCCCAGCATACAGACATCCAAGAATACAGCTTACAGCTTTTCTCCCTTTTATGATATCTGACTTTTAAGGGACTGTAAGTAGCAGCAAGAAAATAAATGTTGCTCTCTGACCCATTTATTACTTGAGTTCCCTGTTCAATAAAGCTGCCACTTGCAGTGACAATGAGTACAACAGTCTGTACTGAAAACCTGGTTATGGACAAAAACATTTATAGAGTCATCAGGTGATGAACTTCTGATGGTTTTTTAAGTTGCCTTATTAAGAGTAGGCTCTTCTCTGATGAGCATGATCACTGTCTTCTGCTGGAAGTCTTTCTACTTCACTTTCCCCTTGAGTCTTCTATCCTGTTCCATTTTGTTTTTCCTCATTTAGTCTGACTTTTCTTTCTCTTTGGGAAATGGAGAGATGTAGCAACAAATCTGTCTTTTTCTCTTATCTCATTTCCCCGCCATCTTCTGGCTCTCCAGAAGTATTATCCAAGTTCTCTGCAGTTCACAACAGAGGGGGCCCCTTGAAGCAAAACAGTCTGAAGATCTGGAAAAAAGCATCACAGTGAGAGCCATAAACTTTTCCCCTAGTGAATACATAACTTACACTGATCTGCTGAGTTGTTCCTTGGCCATCTGTGCTTGAGCAGACACTCTGTCCTACAGAGACTGTGTGGCTCAGATGATGTGTAACAGGATATGGGACGTGAACCCTTTCCAAATCCAGAGTCAGTCAGAAGGGAGCAGAAATATTTGGTGGTACCTTGGCAAGCTGTGTCAATAAGGTTGGTAGCACCAGCCAGATTCTTACTACCCAGGAGCCCACATAGCTGGAGTGCCAGTAGCATTTATTATTTGGAAAAAGCCCAAAAAATAGCATGGCACGGAGCTGGAACTGCAAGGTGCTCTTGCAGGTGAGTGGCTGTAGCAGAGGTTTGGATAGCAGTTGGTGTGGGAATGGTTTAGCTGCAAACCGAGTGCTTATGTCTTCAGAGCTGCCCATCCTGCACCCCGGGGGTACCCAGTTCTCTTTTCACTGAAGGAATGTAAAACGGTGCAGATGGATGCATTGCAGGGAAGTGCTTGACTTCAGAATCTCTTTTGGGACTGAGAGCAAGAGGTCTCTTTAAAATGCTGAGCAGCTTGTGTTGGGCAGAGATGGATGATGATGGGAAAAACAGTGAGACAGATCTGGTAGGTGGTGAACTGTGGGTGCCTCAAAACACCCTGTCTGATTTGATCACAGCATTGTGTTTCTCGCATTAGAGGTGGCCACAGGGATTTGTCACGGGGCAGTGTCTGCCAGATATCCAAAAGATCCACAGCCATGTGGACACACTGACCAGGCTCTGGAAGCTGAATAACCACACACGGGCTTTGGGCTTGCACTGCAGGGCCTGGCAGTGTCAGCAGTGTGAGCTGGGCAGGCTGTGCTGGCACGGCTCGTTAGCATCCAGACCAGGCTGTTTGCACACCTCCTGTCCTGGGCTTGATTTATGGGAAGGCCAGGGCCTGCCTGGCTGTGCCTGATACCCAGCTGTGGGGAGGCCTGCTGGGGCTGCTCAGGGCTCTGCTTACTCTAACACAGACACTCCTTCTCTATTGGCTTAAACTTCTAGACACGCTCTGTCTGTAGCTTCTTCATCTGGGAACAGATGTTTTTCAGCAGAGTGGGCAGGCAATAAGAAATTTACTGGAAAACTATTTGAATGGATTTTAAGGTTATTGTGGGGTTTTTTTCCCTTATGTGCATTTGCTGGGCACCTGTTGACAAAAGTCAGTGTTGAAAAGATGTATTATGTCATCTGTTCCATCCTTCAGGCACTCTTGCTAATGGTGTAGTCTCCTAAAATTGCACTTCTATGTGATTCTGCGCTCTCTTTTAGGGAACTCTTTGGTAATGGTTAAAGTTGCAGTCAGGCATTTGGTTTCAAAAGAATGAATTGTTTGTTAGAATGGCTACTTGCAGAGATAAGTCACAGAGGTACTCTGTTTGGGACATAAATACATGTGTGTGTTTTTCAGTCCTAATAACTTGGATGTCAGATGACTCTTACAGTGTAGTAGAGGCATCTCAACAACTTGGTGTTTGTGGGGATTTGGTGGAAGTAGGCAGATGGGTGGAAAAGAAGGGCTGGGTCAGTGCCTGACAAGAGGCAAGGCTAATGATGTCATCCTGTTATATGTCATTGCAGGAGAAAGCCATTAGCAGGAACAAGGACTTCATTTCGATTAATGAACTATTTGTATCTCTGCTCTTAATTACAGAGCTTTGTCTGGCCTGCTTTTGAAGTGTTCTGTGTCCACTTTCCTGCTTGAAATACTACTTGTTAAAACCAGCAATGTTCAAAGCCTCTCAGCAAAAAAAAACCCCTTTTGTTCTTACAAAGATAAGCCAGGACAGCCACCAAATATCTGCATCATTTCAATTCCCAAAAAGCAGAGCAGCTGGGAATGCCAAGAACACAGACTAGCCTAAAAAACGTGGTGGAGAATCTTAGGGACTTACCCAAAGGGTTAAAGAGAGTGATCAGTGTATAATCCCTGCATACAGGAAGCCTGCTGCTGGTTGAGAGTAGCCCATGGCATTATTGACCAGACTGGGATGTAGCCAGCAGGTGGGAAGTGATTTTTTCACTGTAAACTGGGATTTTGTACATGGTTTTGATCTTGTCAGAGAGTGGTAAGGGGGTATGTGTACAAGTGATACAAAATTGCAGGGAAAGAATGTGTGTGAAAAAAATTGAGTGAAAATTACTTTTCTGCTCTTTCTTATTTCCTCTTTAACCATACTTGCACACCTCCCTTCTGGTTAGTTAGCACCTTCTCTGCACTGCCACTTGCAAACCTCTCCCCTGACTTGCTTGCACCATGATGTAAGTTTCTCTTCAATTGGATTTAGAGCTTTCCATGGGAATGTCACATAATTCCTTTGCAATTGATTTGTCTGTTACATCTGGAGTAGTTATAGGTGCTGTCGTTCAAGCTTATGGGTTTTTTGTTGTTGTGTGTGATGGAAATACCTGGATGTTATTTTGAAATGTCAGAGATGTAGGCATTTTCTGGCTGGCAGAATCTAAAAAAATCACTTTCACACTTCCACTTACCCTCTTAATTAACTCCTCATGTTCAGTAGCTGCTTCTTCCTCACGGCCCTAAATGAAAAGTGTCTTTAGTCACCACCGAGGGGACTGTGTGCTTGGAAAAGCAAACATCAAGGTGCCCCCGGTGCTGAGGAGCTGTCTGTGGAGGAGGAGGAGGAGGAGGTGGTGGCACCGAGCCCAGGGTGGCCTGCTCAGCAGGTGGCCCTTTGCCGCAGGGCTGGCTCAGAGCTGGTGGCAGGACCTGGGAGGATGAAAACGCTTTGGGTCAAATTACTCTTTAAGAGTAAGTGAGGCTCAGCATGTGCCCAGATTCCGGGGTGTGTCAATCTACTCTCTCCCTGTGTTCTCCAAACATTTTCAACTCACTTGCCAACCTACCTTTTTCAGTGCTTTTAGGTTTAATTGTGGAATGGTGAGCTCGCTAACTGATTACTGTGCTGCTTCTGAAAGCGTTCATTAGTAAATGAAATATTTTCAATTGTGTCTGAGAAAAAAAAAAACTTACAGGAAAGGCTAAAAAGGTTAGAAAATTGTCAGACAAAGGGGTCACAAGGACTGTCACAGGGAGCACTGGATCAAGCCTGTTTCATGTTCTGCCTCTTGCATTCTCAGCAGGGCGGTGGTCCCTGCTTTGATGAATGATTTCATTGCAGGCGACAGGATTACTCACAGAATCAGCTGCCACCAATATGTGGTTACAGGTATCTGCATACGACCTTTATCCAAAATGTTTCTGTGTAGAGGCACTCTGCAGTCCTCTGAGGAAGGTTACAATGCTGGTGTTGTTTCAGTATGTCATTTGTTGGCATCAGTATCACCTCCTTTTGCCAACATCTTTTGTGTGCATTTGGCTTCATTTATATGAAACCAGACACTGCATTCAGGCACAGACATCTTGCTGTAGAGCAAGAGCTTGGACTTCCACTGTGTCTTTTCTCGGAGTCTTTGGAGTTCATCAGACTCCACTGAAGTCACCAAGTGCTTGTCCAAGTAGGGATCTGGCAGAGCAAGGCTGAAATGCTTTGCAGTCAGATGTTTTGATGCTCTGCTCTCTTTCTTTGCAGGAGGCCTCCTCATCTGCTTACCACGAGAGCAGGCAGCGCGTTTCTGCGCCGAGATCAAGTCCCCGAAATACGGCGAAGGCCACCAGGCGTGGATTATTGGCATTGTAGAGAAGGGCAACCGCACGGCCAGGATTATAGACAAACCCCGGATCATTGAGGTGGCACCACAGGTGGCCACTCAGAACGTGAACCCCACGCCCGGTGCCACCTCTTAATAGAGATGAAATAGCTGTTTGTTTTTGAATAGATCTATTCCTTTATCATCCTACAATTTAAAGAACTGTAAAAAGAAAAGGAAACTTGTTGTGTCTGCACATCTGGTGGCCTTAGGTCAGTTTATGAGTGGATACAAATAATAAAATAAAATCCATTGCCTTTTTTTCCTGTTACATTAACTGAAGATGCACCTAATCTTGAGGCAGCTTCTGAGTTGAGAATTATATTGTTATCCAATACTGTTGATTCATTTTGAATCTTTAGACACTTATCTCTTGCCGCATAGGCTCTTTTTAAAGGTGCTTTCACGTAGCACAGACATTACCAGTAGTAGTGTCAAATAGCAGTTTGTGTCCTTTCATTATGTGTATATTTATCATGAGTCTACTTCTGATGCCTTGAGTGATATTCCAGAAAGGCAATAAATTGACAAGTGACACAGTGGGTTACCCAATAGTAAGAGGTTGCATGATTGCATTCAATCTTTGATTTTTTAAATTTTATTTTATTTTATTTTTAAATTTTTTTTTGTAAGGTTTAGTCTTACCAAGAGCATCTACGACCCTGGACATTGCTTGGTAGTGCACTCAGTTTAAACAGCAAGTGCTGACTTTTTGCATGGAAAGCGCTTCAGAGTCGAAGGAGTCATTTTGAATTTCATTATTTGTAGACCTGACAATATTTACTGTATTATCAATGATCATTTTCTTTATTGATAGTAAGGACAAATAAATTTTTTTTTTTTTTTCAACGTGATTGGATGTGCTATAGTGCAACAAAGGTTTTGCAGACCAAAAGGAGGTTACTGTATAATATTCATTTACAATTCACTATATAAATAACTACACAAATAATTTTTAAATATAATCAAACTAAAATAAACCTCTGTTCTGTGGATGGTAGTGTTTAATACATTTTATATTTTGTATAGTGATTACAAGCCTTTTTTGTTTCTTTAAAAATCAGCAGCTGTTTAGTCTAATTCTTAGTATTATTTTGTTCTTTGCTCAAATACAATTTTCTGCACGCTTTTGTGATCTGTGTTTAAAACCGACATTGCCAACAATGCAGCTTGAACTTAAGCTTGTTATTCAAAATAAATATTTAATTTTTTTTATTGCTCTTGTATAAGTGCATGAACTTTTTTGATTCCTAGCTGAATTATTCACTGGAAAGAGGAGAAATCCTAATTTTTTTAAGTTTTATTGCATGTGTGATTATGTTGATAATTGTGATCACTCCTTTAATCAGTTCTCCAAGCTGTGATGTCCAGTGGTAACCTTGAGTAAAGCTGGGGGCAAGTAGGTTATCTCCAAGTATATTACCCACTTGATTTGTTTATTTTACTTACCAGCACCAAGTATACAACATTTTGAATTGTTTCCCCTGCAAGTGCTCCTGTGCCTGCTGTCAGCAAGACGAGGGCTCATGAACAGATGCTGGAGCCCCTCTGTTCCCCACCAGCACGGGGAGCTGCCCCTTGCAGCAGCCTCGCTGCTGACCCTGCTCTGCCCAGACCCATCCTGAGTGTGCTGAACCAGCTCGTGAAGCTTCTCCCAGGTTCTGGAATTCGCTCCTTGATACTCAGACCAGCAAGAAGAAAATCTTGGATAATCGTTACTGCAGCAAGAATTACAAAGGCTTCTGTCTATGAAAAACGAGTCACTGCTTTATCTTCAGTCTTGTGCATCATGCAAGATTTAAAATTCCGGTCTTCCTCCTAATGGCATCTCTGGCAAAACTTGGCTCATCTTTTTTCCACTCAGTCGGGTTCTCAGCAGACACCTTTTACAAAGCTAGATTATTTTTTTTTGTTATTCCCCCTCTTGTGAGTAGCTTAAACCACATCATGTTCCTTGTCCTGAGAAAGAAGTCTGAGAGTTGTGGGTTCACCACAAACCCTCAAAAAAGCAGTAACCAAGTTTTTGACTTTGCTTTGAGGGGGAAAGATATTGTTAGGTTTTTCACGGCAGTTCTGAAAATAAAGTATCAAAAACCAGTTGTGCAAAAAATACTGATTTAATTTTTTTTTTCCCCCTGCTGTTTTGTGATGTTTGTTCTGTTCATTTTCTCTATGGTTATGGGCAAGACTGTCGCTACATAGTATATTTTATTTTTAAAAAACCCTAAGTAGATCATATGGGTGTAGAACAGTTGAGCACTTCTGCATGGAAGTGCTTGTTACAAAGGTCTGCTGTAGTTGAAACCGGCCCTGGAGGTGTCAGTTCCCCTCCGGCAGAAGAAGGTCCTGGTCGGTCGATGCTGTTGGGTTTTTCACTTGTTACGATAATGGGTTCATCAGCCAGGTGTGAAACCAACACTTGTCCTTCCCTAGACGTGCCCTGAATGGCAGAAGGTTCCATCGCCCAGGGAAGGTGTCTGAAGGAGCCTCCTTATCTCTGGACTTTCGGAGGAAGATTTCCTGTCGCGGCCGCTGGAGGCAGCTACAAGGAAAACCCCTCGGGTGAGCCGATTTAAAAGCCTCTCCCAATGCTTCCTGATGGCTGAAATTACATCCCAAAGGGCTTCCTGGAGCGCCGCTGAGTGGGTAATGAGTTGGGAAGTCCTCTGTGAGCACTGTCTTTGTTTACGAAGTGTTATGATTTGTTTTGCTAAATCAGACTGCAGATCACAGTGAGCTGTAGGAGGATATGTTGTAAGAGACTGGCAAGTCCTAAATCCTTCACCTTTAAGCAAGACGCTTAGAGATTCCTTTTATATGAAGGGTTTTTGAGATGCTGGTGTCAAAAAGCTGTGAGAAAGCAACAGTGAACAGTTGTTTTTAGTCGCCATATCCAGTCATTTATACAAACATAATGTACTCTGCACACACAGGAACCTCTGCGTGCACCAGCTCCTGTCCCTGCTTGTAAAACTCCAAGTTGAGAAAAGAGTGGAGAAGAAAAATTCTTTCTTTAAAAAGAAAGAATTTAATAATTGGAATATTCACCAGCCTAATCAATACATTTGATAAGTAGCATATATTCTTGGAAAGTTTGTAACAGTTGTTGCTCTTTAGCCTGTTGTTTTCCTCAGCGTTTTGCTTCCCCCCCCGCATCAGGGAAAAATAACAGTCTTAAAATCTGTGACAGTATATAAAGCCAGAAGAGTTTGGTCCTTTTTGTTGGGTATTATTTTGATTCCATGTTTTGCTCTAAATTCAGGACTGAACCTTTTCTAATTAGGAAATAATGAAAATTAATGTGCAGTGAGGGCAGCAAACCTGAGTGACCATGGGGGAGTGGATGGGCACAGTGGCTGATATTTAGTGTTTCACTGATTTTTCACTGAAAGTCAGGTGAACAGTTGGGAAGAGTCACCTGGGTTCACATCTGCATTCTGACCTCGGCATGTGATTGCAACCCCTGTGACTGGTGCTTGAAAAGGGGAAAGGTAATAAAATACCCTCTTGTTCAGCCTTTTGGTAGGTGTTTTTCCCAGCTGGGTGGTCATGAGGGAGAACGGGATCTCTCCAGGGAGCTGTGGACATCAACAGGAGCACCATCTCCATGACAGAGACTTCTCCTTCCTGGTTCACTGGCTGCTGAGGCTGGCTGGCACTGCAAGAGCCAACCACGATTGGGGGATTTTACGCTCTCTGCTCTGAGCCCTGGTGGATCCAGCTGTCTCTGGAACTTCCAAAGGGATCTGTGTCTATAAGGAGTGGGTGGGCACCCCCAGCTCTGAAGTTTGGGACAGCTGCAGAGAAGCCTGGCAGTAGCTCCTCCTCAGGATAGGGGTTGCCTATTGCTTGGAATTCAGCAGAGGCCATCAACTAAAGCAAAGCCCAAGGCAGAGAAGTCATCGAGACCCTTGGCCTTTTCCATGACCTTCGTTGCTATGCCCCTTATTTTGTTCTCTGTTGAATTCGTATCTCCCTTTCCCTCCTTCTCCCTTCTATGTATCCATAGAAGCCCTTCTTGACTCTTCTGGTGACGAGAAATGAACCTGTGCATTGGTGGTGGATTTTGTTGTTCTTGTTATTGTCTCATCAACATCTGTTTTCCTTGGCATCTCAGTTTAAAAAGCTAATTTTGCTGAGTTGGAGCAGCTGCCACTTCCCACCACAGTAAATTAAGCTTTCAGAAGACCTCATCTTTGGAATTACAGTTCTGATCATAATGTGGGTTTTAATAGTCAATTGAGATGCTTATTAAATTATAACACTGTGCATTAGGAATGTTCCTATGCTGCTGGAGGAATCTCAATCGTTTAGTTTTTATTAGTTTTGTGATTTAATGAACAGAAAACATTAAAACTAAAAGCCAAATGCAAACCATCTGTATAAAAATGTTCTATAAAATTCAGGAAACTGACAGACATAGCTGTAAAAGTACTTTGCAAAGACACAGCCTCTTAAATGCCATCCATTTTAATACAATGATTAATGCCACCATCAGGTTCCTTAACAAAGAAAATTTCTCCCTTGTTTCTTTTCCTGGGTTCATGAGATTCAGCCTGTATTTCAGTGGTGCCTATCAATGGATTTGAAAATTACTCACTCTGGACTGTTAAGATGCAAAGGATGGGGTTTTTTTTCACGTGTCCACACACTTCTAGTCCTAGGGGGTGTGGCTGCACCACAGGCAGCCCCCGTGTCACTGTGTGGTGCCGAGATCGATCTTTTGTTGTGTTGAAGTTCGGTCCATCAGCAGGAGGGTACAACTACAGGGCAGTGACTTCAGCCACTCGCTGCCAAGGTGGGCAAGGTGTCCTGAATTCTTTGGGGTGTCATGGAACACAACAGGGTGGTCCTGTGACATGGGAGTTACTGGTATCGAGATTGCCAGAGAGGCTGTAAGTAAAAAGGAATAACTGTATTTAATGCACAGAGATATTAGGGGGTTTTGAGGCTCTTCTTGTTTAAAAATGCTTATATTAGGAAAAGGTTCTTCATCCAGAGGATGGTTGGTCACTGGTGCAGGCTCCCCAGGGAAGTGGTCACAGCACCAAAGCTGACAGAGTTCAAGGAGCCTTTGGACAACACTCTCAGGCACAGGGTGGGATTCTTGGGCTTGTCTTGTGCAGGGCCAGGAGCTGATGGTTCTTGTGGGTCCCTTCCAACTCAGGGTGTCCTATGATTCTACATACATGTATGTAAGCATCTATTATGTATGTATAAAAGCATTGTAGTTCTCAAACTCCTAAATCAGTATAGCCAAATCACTACTTTCTGTTCAATTTTTTCAGGTATGAACGACACCTTTGCATAAGATGCTGTCAAACACATACCTGTGGAAGAAATATCTACCTTACAAACAGGTTCATGCCAGAACAGGCATGAGTAGTATTGTTCTGCTTCACATTTTTGATGGAGCTTTTACCTAAACTTTGAAACAGATGAGATTTATTGAGGTTCCTGTTTCAGGCTGGATTGTGAAAGCAATTGCAGCATAGATCTGAATTATATATATGCCTTTCAATGCAGTTATAGTTAGGAGTTCAATAATAAAGCTATTACTCTAGTTGCTATTTTTTTTTTTTTTCATTCTGTTCCCCCTCACTTGAACTTGATTTGAGGGACTTTTACTAACTTTCTGTTTACCTATGACTCAGGAGTCAAAGGTCTTATTTTGCTGGCAATGAAGGGCTGGGTGCTGTCACTGCTGCTGCTGTTGTCTCTTCACAGTGCCTGTACTCTTGCCTCTGTGACTACACAAAATCGTTTAGAGAGGGCTTTTTCCTGGGTTCCTGACCTTGTTTGTCCCACTTCTGTGAACAGCCTGTTGTGTTATGCCCCTGAAGGGAGTGAATCCACCAAGCACACCAGAAGAGCCATAAACACAAATGCACCACAGACCAAAGCAGAGCTGCCGTGGTTTAGTTCAATCTCTGGGAGTTTTGCCACTGAGTTTTAAAGGGAACCAGCTTCCAGGATACAGGTTGTGTACAGGAGCCCTTCCTACCCATGCCTTGGCTTCTGTTCATCTGCAGCACTGACATGAAGCTTACTGTAGTGACAGCTAAGGTTTTGATCCACCACCATGTCACCCCGGATTCCAGCAAAACCTGTTGTACAATGGGAGTTCAGCCTAAAGTAGCTGTAAGCAGAGGTTTTGTGCACACCCTGTCATCATGAGACTGTCTGGAGCTACTGGACACTTGTGATGGTGCCTGTTTGGGAGCAGGGCCTGGACTGCTCATGAACGAGGGTTTTATGGACAGCCTCGCAGGTGTGAAATCTGTTTTCACACTGGGGCCGCAAAGATCTCTCCAAACGGATTCATGGAGGGATGAGGTGAACTCTGGTGGTCCCCCCACAGACAGGAGATAAGGCGTCGATCCATGCCGGCCTCAGCCGTGCTCTGTGCCAAGCGCGGCTCTCCACACGCAGTCACGGCTGGCAGAGAACGGAAAAAGAGGGGAAGCGGGAGGACGAACGCAAAGAATTCTGCTCGGAGAATTCCGAGCTCTCTGTAGGCTCGGCCTGGCCTCCCTCAGGCCCTTCCCCCCGGAGGTGCTGCCGGCCCGCGGCTCCCGGCGCTCTGAGGGCGCCAGGGTCCGTCACGGCCTCCTCATGCCCGGCCCACCCGCCGGACCGCGGCTCCCGGCGGGATCCGGGCTCTGAGGGCGCTCGGGTCCGCCCCGGCTTCCCTCAGGCCCTTCCCACCGCCGTCCCGTGGCTCCCGGCTGACCGGGGCTCGGAGGGCGCTCGGGCTCTGAGCATGCGGCGGTCCCGGCTCCGCCCAGGCCGGGACAGCGCTGAGGCCGCCCGGGCGCCATGGAGCGGCTCGGGGAGCGCTCGGCGGCCCGGCTGGACACCATCCTGCGGCACCTCTCCCCGCGGCTGGGAGCAGCCCCGGCTCCTGTATCCTCTCTGCTGTGGGATCGGGAAGGGGCGGCAGCAGCACGTTGGCCCCCCGTGGCTCGGGGCTCCGCTTTGCCGCTCGCTGCCCGCGCCCTTGTGGGTCCGTGGTTTGTCCTACAGGGACACCGGCCTGGGAGGGACACGCAGGGCGAGTCCTGCCTTGTGTCCTGGTGCCGGGGACAGCACTTCCCTGACAGCCCCGACTGGGATTTTGGGGTCAGCACCCGACCTACCCGAAAAACCTCCCCCTGAGCTTCAGCCCCACAGCCTGTGGGGAACTGGGATGTGCATCTTGGCAGTGCCCCAGCACCGAGCCAGGGGCTTCCCTGCAGTGAATTTTCCTCCTAGAGATTCAAGGGGTTGGGGGAGATAAACTCTGCATGACTTAAAAATTGCGCGGCAAGTCGCAGACTTCCTTGAAAGGTACAGACTCGACTGGCAGAGCAGCAGCCGGAAAAACATCCAGGTTTGGTTTGTGAGTGGGAGCTGAGGTGGAAATGTTGGAGGCTGCCAACATCAGGCAAAGAAATCCTGGGTAGAAATAAGTTTTTGCATTGATGTGTCCCATGGTTCCAAAAGTTGAGACTGCTTGCTGAGAATATTTTTAAAACTGCTGTCATAAATGTTGCTTTAAAAAAAAAAAAAGCTGTTCTTTCACAGAGCAGGATGCTGACAAGTTACTTCTGAATTATAATAAATAGAAGATGTGATCAAACAGGATGTAGGAGTCCTCAAATCGATTAAAAATATGAAGGCAGATGGATAGTTGTTGAGTCAGACTGCCATAACACAAGTAGGAACACAAAATTAGGAATTAATGATAGGAAAAACACCCTGGTTGTAAAGATACAGGAAGTAAGGAGAGGTGCTGCACAACCTGTTTGTTTTTAAATCTGGGTCATGATGCAAATATCTTTGGACCAAAACATGACTAAGCTGGGCTGGAGCAAGAAAGGTGTGTGGATAAAGTAAATGACAGAATCTAATAAGAACAGATTTATTTGATATATTGTACATCAATTCACTGGCTTTGTTTTAATCTCTGCGCCTCTCGGTTTCAGTTGCCCAAGCAACCCAGACTTGTCCTCTGAGTGTTGCAAAGTGTCAAGAGCAAAACCAGTGAGAGGAGGAGGCACTGCAGAGCCTGGGAGGAAGGTGCCAAAATGGAGTCCAGCACTGGGTGGACTTGTCTGCTGTCCCCCCATTGTGGGACGTGGAGGTGCTGAGGAGAGTCCCACAGCTGAGATTCAGCCACTGCCTGTGTCTCCATCAGCTGTCTCTGGACATTTAGGAGCCTGAATGGTCAGGAGTTCCATTTTCACTGAAATTGGGCCTGAAATGTGGTGTGTGGAGCACTAGTGCCCTCAGTTGGGGGATTCCTTGGTCTGGGACCTGCTGTGGCGGTTGCCAGCCGGTCTCCCCATGTTCTTCTCCTTCTCTCTGTCCTCCATCCAGTTCCCAGCACCTTTTCCTCCCTCTGGCTCATCATTTTTACAACACATTTTTGCATGTGTCCTTATTCTTCTCCCACTGTGTGTGACTTTTGACCAGATAATGCTTAAGCTTCCTGGTGTGGGGACCATAGACACCATGGCTGTGATGAAACCTATTTCTTATTCCTGAAGCATTTGTGCTTTTATGAGCAGTAGAGGAAAGTCAGTGGTTTTCATAAAACTCTGAAGCAAACATGCATGTGCAGACAAAAGATCAGCATGAAAATGGTCTTTTTTTGTCATGGATGACACTTCAATACCTTGCACAAAACTCCTGTGAGGCCTCTTTAGCAGGTGGGGTTTAATTACCCTGTTGACGAGAATGTGTCTCTGCATAAGAGAAAACAAATGCTTTTTTAAAACCTGTTGAAATGAATTGAAGTGGAGGACAAGCCCAGAGCTCTTGTCTGCTCCTGCTATCCCTTTCATTTTGAAGGGACCTGATCTCTGCAGTAACTGGAGAGAAGGCGAGGGTTTGCACCACTGCACGAGAATGTGAAGCCTCGGGTTTACTCCTATTGCTTTATTGGTTTAGATTCTTTTCATTTTTAGAATATTTTTTATTATTATTTATTATTTTAGAAGCAAAATGAAAAATATGAATTGAGTGTCCAGCACAGCACCTGCCTTTAAGATGAACACCATTGTAGGGTCGAGGACTCATGCCTGTAGATAACGTTCTAATCTATTTTGCTTGATTGTATATTCCTTAATTCCCATCCCAGATAAGCGCTCCTACTTCAGCCCAGCTCAGTGTTGTTCCTCATTCAGGGAGGTTTTGGTAAGCTCCATCTTCCTTGGTAGAGATCAAAGCAAAGCAACCTTCAGAGCTCAGTTCTTCCCCCAAGCACACGTGTTGGTCACTAGACACCGTTAACGTGTCCCTCTGTGTCCCAGCTACACCCTGGACAACGATCTCCTGACCACGGAGCAGAGGCAGTTCTATGAGGACAATGGGTACCTGCTCATCAAGAAGCTCGTTTCTGACGAGGACATCGAGCGCTTCAGGTACGGGGCCCTTGCCTGAGGTGCTGGGGGGGCCTGTGTGCAGCAGAATCCCAAGGGAGCTCTGGGAAGCTGGAGATCACTGGATTCTCCCAACGTGGATGTTCCCTCTTTGCAGGAAGGAGTTCATAAGGATCTGTAAAAGAGAGGTGAAGCCACCAGGAGTTATGATTATGAAAGACGAGTCCCTGAAATCCCAGTTCGGTCAGTCGGAAAAAGTGGTTAATAAAGTGCAGGACTTCCAGGAAGATGAAGAGCTGTTCAGATACTGCACTCTACCAGAGGTAAAACAAAGGAAAATCCCATCAGAAAGGGGGGTGGTGGTGGAAGAGCCTGTATGAATGTATCTGATCCTGCAGGTCACCCCCATAAGCACACAAGTGAGGCAGGAAGATCAAGCCATCTTTTAGGAGTGTTCTGCATGAACAAAGGATGGATGGAGGTCAGGGCAGGAGACTTAAAGCAGTGCTGCTCTGCCCCTGGTGTGGAGCCAGTCAGGAATGTGACTTGGCCAAACCGTGCCAGGCTAGAGGGACGGATCAGCAACATGTTCTGAATGTGTTTTATCCAGGCAGACATCTGTCCCTGGGCAGGTGCAGCCTTGCGGCCAGTGGTCATCCTGTGTCAGGTGGCCGTAGCTCTGTGGGAGTACCCTCCCCATCTCTTCCAGCCCTCCCAGCAGCCTGCAGCACCATCTTCCCTCTTGGCCTCCTCCCACTGTGCCCATTTGTGTGCCATGCCAGATCCTGCCTCCTGTCCTGCATCCCTCCATCCTCCCTGACCTCCTCCTCCTGTACCCTTGTCCTCAGCCAAACATCCCGCTCCCAGTGCTTCCTCAGTTTTTCACTGTTTTTCACTGTTTTTCATGTTTCTATTTTTTTTTCCTGATGTTTTCTTCCCTGTAGGTACTCAAATATGTTGAGTGCTTCACAGGGCCAAACATCATGGCAATGCACACCATGCTGATAAATAAACTTCCAGATTCTGGTAAGGAAAACTTGGATCAGAGGGAAATAGATAAATTATTGTATGTATGCCAGAATTGAACTTAGTATTTTAGAAAAGCTAAAAAAAAAAAAAATTAAACCCAAATAACATTGAAAATTTACAAATCCATTTTGGTGATAGTTTGTTTTCTTTTTACCTTGGCTTAATGAGATAACATGAGAAAACTCAGGAGAGTTTTTGAGGCTGCACAAAGTCTAGATAGTATGGCAAATGAGGCAAGTGGAAATATACTAACTGTATCTGTTTAAGGAGCAAAATCAATGGCGAAATAAGTATATAAATCATATATAAAAGGCTGTTTTGGTGTGGAAGATGTTTCCATTTCCATGGGGGGAAAAGAAATAACAAACAAAGCGTCAAGAATATTTATTTTTGTTTGGACTTCGTGGAAGAGAGCCTCTAGGGTAGAGACTGTCTGTGGAGGCTGCAGTCCATAAACTGAGATTTTTTTTTTCCTTTTTTTAAAGAGAAAGCTAAATAAACATGAGCTGGGTGCAGCACAGACAGGGTTGATTCTGCTTGCATCACCAGCAGTACATCCAATGCCTGCAGACAGTACAGCTGTTAGAAGCTCTTTGTGCTGGGGGGGTTTGTGCAACACCGTGCTGGTTAAAGTTCTCAAAACTGGAGAGCAGCAAAAATGAATGGTGAAAATGAGTGGTGGTGGTGGTGAAGGCCAGCAAAAGGAGCCTTCTGAGGGGTCACAGAGCTAAGCAGCCTCCTGGCTTTCACTGTGTGACCCAAGAGCCACCACCATGGTCCATTTTGGGGTGGGGTGGGGTGGCAGCTCACCTGCTTGGCTTCCATGGCTGGGCTGGAGCAGGCACTGAGTACTCCAAGTGTCTCCAGTGGGAAGTAGCAGCTCCTTAGGATGTGCTCCAGTGGTTTAAGAGGAAGGAAAAGGCTGTGTCACGTTTGGTGAGGCTGGAGGTTTCTGAACCTGTGTTGCAGACAAACAGACTTTCCTGCACCCCATGCATCAGGACCTGCACTATTTCCCGTTCCGGCCGGCGTCCCGCATCGTGTGCGCCTGGACCGCCATGGAGAGGGCTCACCAGGACAACGGCTGCCTGGTGGTGCAGCCAGGGACACACAAGACAACCCTGAAGCCTCATGGTTATCCAGAGTGGGAGGTAGAGTGTCATGGAAGGCTTGGGAAGGGCATGCAGGAAGGGGATGTGTTTCGTCTGGGAAGGACTCACTGTCGGGGCAGGATGTGCAGGTCAAAGCTGAGGTTTTCAGTGATTTTTTTTTTCTGCTTATGCAAGTACTAACATTGATTTGGGAGAGAGTTTCTTGGGTGACCTCACTCCGTGTGACGTGGGTAGATTTGCCTCTGTTCCCACCTTCACCTAGAAAATGTCCAGCACGTCGTGGCATGACAGCATAAACACATGCCATGGTTTTCCACTGCTCTTGCCAAGTCTGAGGGCTCTGTCTCCTCCTGTCAACTTGTTCCTGCCTGGTAGCATGTGTACTGTCCCAAAGAGGAGAAATCTGACAGTAAACAACTGGATGGAATAAAATATCAGGTGGTATCTTCCTCTTAAGGGTGAGTGTTTCCTGTCCCGGACTGTCACTGGTGATGGTTATACGGGGAGCAGAAGGCTGGACTCCAGCAGTTGCCTCAGGCCACCCTTGTAGGATTCCCCAGTGCTCTTCTCTGTTTTCTTCAGCTGAGAAATGTTCCTAATTGTCCAAATCCAGCTGCAGAAAATACAGGAAGGATCATTTTTCTGTACCTCAGGCTTGAGGTAGAAGCACTAGTAGGCAATAGTCAGACTTTTAGCTTGGCACATGGAATCCCCTCTCCAGGGGAAAGCAGATCCATAGCTGTCCCTGCTGCCCTACTGGGCTCTGACAATCAGCACTTGTTCTAATTTTAGCCGAGTGATTTCAATTCAGCCTTTTTCTTTCTTAGGGTAAAACCAACAAACTTTTCCATGGGCTGCTTGATGAGGATGAGAAGATTCCCAAGGTTCACCTGGTCATGGAGAAGGGAGACACGGTGTTCTTCCATCCCCTGCTCATTCATGGCTCTGGGATAAACAGGACATCAGGTTTCCGAAAGGTAGGAAAAATGTCTTGATAGTTTTTTATATTCTTGATTAAAAAAAACCAAATTAAACTATCCCCCTTTCTATTTTTATCCCCCACTCCCTTTGAATCCTTTCCAAGTTTATTACTACGTGGACGAGTGTTTTAACGAGTTTTTATCTTCCTAATATACTTCTGCAGTCTCTTGTTTTTTTATTATTTTATTTTTAAACATCTGTCTTCTGCAAGAAGAGCATGTTGTGCAGCTGCCTGAGAAAAACAGAACAGGAGCAGAAATTAGATGTTGAATCCATGTTTGAAGCCTGGCTGGCTGTACTTACTTTTCCAATAGTTCCCTTTCAGCCATCCCAGATATCAGGACCTTCTCTAGCTTTCTTCCCTGTCTTGGTGTCCCATCTCTGGATAACAGGAGTCTCCATCATTCAATAAATAATACTTATTTATATGATTGCACAACCCATTTTTCTGTAAAAGATTTGTTAACGTGTCATGGTTGTTTAACCGAAACAGGCAGCTTGGAGGCCTTTGGAGGCCTGGTCCTGTCTCAGAAGGGATTCATCCAGGCACTGCAACACAGGCTGCTCTATTTTTGTTTTGGTTTGCCTGTTGTGTGGCCTGTTCTTTCAGCCCCTGTGGTGTTTTATTGGTGGATTCAAAGTAAGTGGGCTGTTGTGACCCTCTGGATACGGGACCTTACCACACAGGTCTGCTCCAGCCCTGGCTTCCCTATTTCCACTCCAGTTGCTGATGTTCTGAGATCAAGTAGTACAGCTCATGCTGAGGGAGTGAGGGAGAGAAGGGAAGGAACAAGAGCATGTCAGCAGCAAGAGTATTTCTCCAAGGGGACACTCTCCAGAGCACTTGGAAGGGAGGAAGGAATTTGCTGACATGATCTGTAAGGAAGGAGTGATGTGTCCACGGTCTGGAATGCACGAGGTTTTTTCCCAGCAGTTGTTTGTAGTTGATGTGACAGTGAGTGATGCCCAGTTTCCTCACACAGAGCATCAGCTGCCACTTTGCCAGCTCGGAGTGTCACTACATTGATGTCAAGAACACGACTCAGGAGCACCTGGAGAAGGAGCTGGAGGAAATGGTTCGCAAGAAATACGACGCGACTTCTGTGGAGCTCAAGGTGAGACTTGGCTCAGTGCCCTTTGTTACAGACCAGGTCAGTTCCCTTTCCCAAGTCTCTCGTGTGGCAGATTGGTGCTCTTTGCTCTGCCCAGTGTGGCAGATCAGGCTGTACCAAGCAGAGGTGCTTGGCAGGATAAAAGACCTGATGTTCAGAGGATGACTGGCAGGCTTTTTTACGGCCTTTTTTCTCATAATGCCTTGCTCCCTGGCAGCCTCTTCACATTCCTTGAGCTGCAGAAGTTCCTCCTGAAGCTCTGCTTGTAAATAAAAAGATGTGGTCATTTGCTCCGAATTCAAGAGTATAAGAAGTTGGAATAAATTCAGTGCTTGTCCAGTTTGTATGTCCACAGTTCTTACAGTTTCCCTTCCTAGTGGTGGGTGGATTTTCCTTTTAAAACAAGTAGCCACATCTGATTGCAATAACAAATGGAATTTTTTTGTTAAATATAATCCCACATCAGTTGTTTAGACTTGAGGCTACAGCAGGTTTGTCAGCAGTGATACACATCTGCCTCAAAAATAATAAAAAATGTGACTAATGGACTCTTGCTGAATAACTGAGACCATTGAGTAAAATAGAAAGCAAATGTAAATTCTTAAGGGATCCAGCCACTGAAAGAAAAATAAACCTTGTTACTGGGGCGAAAATGTTCTGAATGTCTTAATCCACAGCAGCTCCCAAGCTTGTGCACAGCCAGTATCAAGGCAGTAAAGTCTAGATGTAATAGGCAGCAATTTTCTTTTTAAAATGTGCATGTTTTACAATATCTGGGGCTTTCTGGAGGGGAGGACTTTCTTTTTCATCCTCGGCATTTTTGTGTTGTTCTGCTTGTTTCCCCCCAGTGTTGCCTGGGTGTGGTGGGGTGCCCAGCTGTGTTTTGCAAGCTGATCTTACATGTGTGTGTAGTCACAGTTTGCTTGGCTTTCAGTTCTGGGGTTATTTAGGTACTTGGTGAAATCCAGAGGGATGTGTAGCGAGGCTCTCTCCTTCTCCTGAGTGGAAATGAGGTTGTCCATACAAACCCCAGAGAAGTCTCTGTGTGCTTTTGTGTAGTTTTAAGAATTTTTTTTAGCAGAGTTGGAGTTTTCTCCCGGAGGAGTGCCCAGCTCTTATTTCACCTTCACAAGATGATAAGAACTAAGTAATCCTCTGTTTCCATCTCTGTAAACTGGAATTCTGCTCACTGTTTTTTCTGGCCCTCAAGGTGCTTTTCCTTTGTCTCATTTTTGTTTTGAAGGATATTTGGAACTTCCGAGCACGCCTTGTGCAAGGGGAAAGAATTAACCTGTAGAAGATCCTATGAAGAGCAGGATGGAAAACATGGGCCTGAGAATGAGCTCCTCTGGGGGAAGAACACAGACCCTGCCTGGGCAGGCAGAATTCCCTGTGCTTTGTTGACCTCTGTAATGGAAACTTAACCAAATGCAGCATTGCAAAATCGTTTTATGCTAATTCGGAATAATTGCACTGAGGTTGGACAGCTGATGTACGTCAAAGGAAACCTAACCTAGAAAAACAGATTTGCTGTGGATGTCTTAGACAATCAAAGAATTAAGGTCTTGAAAGAACACCTTGATTTTCTTGGTGTTTTCATTCTTGTTTCTTAAAAGTTTCTACTATGACACACCTTTAGAATGATGCTATATCAACGTAAGATTTTATGCAAGAATTTCCAGAATTTCCAACTTCCTTTCCTATGCAAATAAAAAATAAAAATTAAAAAAAAAATCAGAGTTTCAGACAAGCCCTCAGTGACATGGGGAGTTATGAGTGTAGCTGATGAAGATGTGGATGCTGGTACGAGCAGAATCAACGATGTAAGGAAGTGGATAAAGAGAAAGCAGCAACTGCTCACAGAGAAAGATGGGATTTCTGGACAGGAATATGGTTGCTGGTAGAGTTCCTCAAGCATGGCTTGGCGTGGCACTGTACCTGACCCAGCAGCTCTGGCACAGGTGAAATACAAGTTTGACAGTGTTGGGAGCTACTGGGCCAACAAAGCAGCCTCCCACTGGTCTTGTACAACTGATCCAAGGCTGTGTGAAGTGAGGGAATCCTTTGAGCCTGGCAGGTCTGGGAAAAGGTGCCTTTTGCTGCTGCCAGGTCAAGGAGGTGTTTGGATGCTCCCCGCCATGCAGTGGTGGCAGGGTGGAGTGGTGCACACTGAAATGATCCTCTTGCCTCTCACCATATTTTTCCTTGCTTTCTGAAAGATTCTTTTGCTTTCAGAATCTATTTTTTGAAATAAAGAATAAATCAGAGCAAAACTGCACTTGAGGGCTGTGCTGTGTCATTTCTGCTGCTCAGAAACTTGTGGTGGGGGTGTCATTGAACACCCCAGTGCAAAGCACTGACCCTCAGCTTGTTTCCACTCCCCGCCAATCCCCTCAAAAAAGGTGTCAAAACAGCACCAAAGGCTGCACTCTTGGGCTCTGCTGGCACCTTCTGCCCTGGTTTTTTTTTTTATTCTTCTTCCTGCAGCATCTCTAGGTTTTCTTGTTTGTTTGTTTGTTTTTTAAACAAGGTGAGGTTTGAGCACAATTTGTTGGTCCTACACCCTTGGTGCTGGAGTGAGGTGTCTGGGCTGTGGTTCCCACCTGGAGACAGACCTGTCCTCGCAGCAGCCTCTGGTTTGACCACAGCACCAAGAAAGCTGATGAGGGGTCACTTAGGACAGACACCCAGCCCTGCTCTGGGTGGTTTTGGGTGTTTTGGTTCCTGCCAATCTTCCATGCCCTCTATAACCCTGGCACTGATGCAGCTCCTGTGGAGAGCATGGGCCCAAGTGAATGACTTCCTGTGAATTAGAGATCCCTCTGCTGACTTTGCTGAGCTCTGGCTCACAGCCTAGCTGGTGCTTTCCATGGGATTTTTGTGAGAACTTGTGTATTCTGTCTGGTTCACAGCACAGGATTTATGGAGAGACTTCCCTGTCTGGCATCACTGGTGAAGCTGGGTTGACTGCAGAGGGAGCTGTGGCCAAAGGGAAGAGCTACAGGTGTCATGTTCCCAGTTTCAAGACTGAATTTCTCTTCCTGTAGCTAGGAAAGAGAAGAAAAGGAAGTTTAGCTGTGTTTTTAAAAATTTATGTACCTCTGCCTATGGATTTAGGCTTAAAATTCCCTCTTTCAGAAGAACAAACCTATCAGAGACTTTGGAGATCATCTAAACTCAGCAGTTGTCCCACCTGATGAGAGACTTGTGTCCTCACTCCTTTCCTTCCTATGCCTTGTTTGGTAACCACCCTCTTGGGCAGGCTGTGCTCGCTCTGCTGGGCAGAACACAGCTGGATGAAGCTGGAATCTCCCAGCATGGATTTGTGAGGTGCTGCTGGATACCTCCTCCGTAGCAATAATATCTTTGAGAAATAAACTTCCAGATCCATTAGGCAGAGCTCCAGAGACAGGGAAATGCAGAAGCTGTTGACATGCTTGGGTTGCTGTGTATTTTAATGAAGCAGCACTTATCCTATTAGAAAAGTTGCTTGAATTGAATCAAATAAAAATCAAAATATATTATTTTGATAATAGTGTGGTTTAATTTAGCCCTGTCTTGGTGGGATATGGTTCTTATAATTTGGTTTGCTGTAGATGTTCAGGTTGCCATGCTGGAGGTGCGTGTGTGCTCCTAAGTTGATGTTATACCTAAAACTTTCTTTCCAACTAACTTAATGTTCCTTGGACTATTTTTTTTAATAGCAGTATCCAAGTTTCAAAAAGGAACATGTAAAAATTAGACACCTTGCTGCTTATTTGGCCATCTGCAGTTGCACGAAGCACCGGTGTTTCAGACACTTTTTTTTTTGCCTTGACCTTTCCCAGGTGTTGAAAACAAAGGCTTCCTGGAGCTTGGTAAAAGACAATAAACAGAGAGAACACCTTTTGCTTAGGATTTATGTGCTATTTTCCAGACTGGCAGTTCAGAAATGTCAGATTTAGTCTGACTCCTGACCTTGCTGACAGCGGTTGCACGCTCAGTGCTTTGATGTGAAGACACTGGGTAGGTGCCAAAGGAAGGATTTTGAATCCTGGCTTTGGCTTCTAGTGCTGTAGATCAAAGTCTTACTTCATGCAAGAGAATTGGGGGGGAAAAGGAAGTTTAATTAACTACATTACAGTTTTTTCCAAGTAGATTTGACTCTATAAGCCGATCTGGGATGCGGGAGATCCTTTTCCAGCAGTCATTTGTAATCAAAGTGGCAGTGAGTGATGCCCAATGTCCTCACACAGCTGTCACCTCGCCAGCTTAGAGTGCTACTACAGTGATGTTAAGAACATGATCCAAGAGCAGCTGGAGAGAGAAGTAATTGAATTTGGACATGCAAAGTATAAAACAGCTTCTGCTCCAGACCTTGTGCTAATCTTAAATCACTACCTTATCTTGTAACTCACAAGTAATTTTGGCCTTTCTGCTGATAAGGCTTCTTGCTGCCTGCCTGTGCTGGAGAAGTGCCCTTGCTCCACAGACAGCCCCTTCACATCCCTGGAAATCAGCCCAGGAGCTCTGCAGATTCCTCCTCCAGCTCTACTCATCACCATTCCCACCTCGAGGGTGCCAAAACTGATTTCATCCACCTTCTTTGCTATCTTTTCAGTGCAAATCAACCCAGGTAGGACGAGCTTGTGCCAGCAGGTATTTAGGTAGGAGAGGCTGTTATTCAATCCTGTACCTGGATTTGCAAGAAGAGGATGTGGTTTATAAAAGACCCATCTGAGTGCCTTCTCTGCTCACGTCAATCCAATGAGCCTTTTGGCTTATGCCAAGCAGGGTTTTGTGCATTGGAGCTTGTAGCTTTTAATTTAATTTTATGTTGTCTGTACTTTTCTGTTTGAGACTTTGAAGAGACAGTGACTAATGGGTGTTTTTGTGGCCAAACAGATCAGCTCCTACCAGGAACAAGCAGGAAACACTGCATTCAAAGATGGTGTTTTCTGGGTTTGTTATTGTTTTGTGGGGTTTTTAAATGCAGGTTGTTTGGAAGAAATGAGCAAAGGTAGTGCAAGGAAAAAGAATCAATCTTTAAAGTGACCTCTAAAGACCAGGATGGAAAAGCTGTGCCTGAGCATCAGCTTCTGAGGAGCCAGATCCATGTGCTTTTTGCCCCCTGGGTAAGGAACTTGCCCCAAGTGCTGCACTACAACAGCATTTCATGCTAATACAAAATAGGTGCAGCAAGGCTGAACAGCTGATGGACTTCAAAGAAAACCTGACCTGCAAAATCAGATTGCTGCAGCTAATCTAGGTAATCAAAGATTATGATGAGTTGTGCATTACTTATTTTTTTCTGGTCTCTCTCTTGATATACTTTTGGGCTGATACTCTATTAATGTAAGGTTATTAATAATATAGCTAGGTAAAATCTTATTAATACAAAAGTCCATGTGTGATTACATGTTTAAGGTTTTTAATATCCTTTTTCTGTGCAAAATCAACCAGTGAATCAGTTTCAGTATGAGCTTACATGGGAAGTCACTGGTATAGCTGATAGAGAATGTGGATTTTATTTTATTTTTGAAATAAAGATTAAAATTTAGTAAAACCAACTTCAGTGGTTGCACTGGATTATTTCTGTGGTTCAGAAATTCTGTTGTGGCTTGTGTGGCTGAATAACCAAAGTGAACCCTGGAGAGGCTGGTGCTGGGTCTGAGGAAAACATCGGGGTGCTGCAGCTGAGTCACCCAAAAATCCAATAACTGCTGGGCCTGCAGGATGTTTGGGCCAAACCCATTTTGGAGACAGCTCTGGGCAAACCACCTGCCAGTATCTCCTCATCTCCTTGCTGTGACCATCCTGATCCCAGCTTCCCTTTTGTTAGAGCCAAGTATTCAGGCATCAGGGTAGTTGTGCGATCTCTGGCACAAGAAAGGCATCTCAAAAAATAGTGAGGCACATAAGTTCCAATACATCCATCTCTCCCACTCCTTGTTTACTGCTAGAGCTTAAAGCAAAGCAACTGGCTTGGTTTCTTCAGCCTATTTTTGCATACAAGCATTGCTCTCACTTCCACAGAGATATGTGTCTTACATAGCCCAGTCCTGGGGGCATTTATGAAAATAAAGCACTAACCCTCCTTTGACAATTTAATTTCTGCAGAATCTCCTTTCCTTTGGCCCAAGAGACAGGAACTGGAAAAAGTGTGAAGCTTTCAACATGCTGGCTGAAGGCTGATACCAACGTGGAATGTCATGGTGGTTTTGTGGACTCCAGCTGAGAAACTCCTGTTAAGTCTGAATGAGCAAATTCTGTGAAAACTGAAATTACAGACCACAAACCAGTCCCTTTTTGTGGGCAAACAAAGGTGTTGAGGAAGCAATTCATCCTCTTCCTCAGAGAAATACCATGCAGACCCAGGGAGTGTTTTATTCTGTACTCTTTATTCTGAAGGAGGAATCCACAGGAGATGTTGCCAAGCAATGTCACAGTTACTGATTTTGTCCCCTAGCAGTGACACCCCATTTAGAAAATGGTACCAACACGAGACTGAAATGAATGTTATAGGCCAAGTTGCACCAATAAATGCACCAGTAAGAGATGAGGGCTGCAGAATGCTGAGGTGCATCTGTCCAGTTGCTTCAAATGAAGTAACTTATTTCTCTTCCAGCCCCAGTGCAAGCAAACTAGAGGCATTGACAAGACCACTGGGACACGTGAGATGTTTAGTGGCACTTTGATTGAATCACTGAGGTTAGAGGGGTTTTAGGCACTTAAAAAAACCCTGTGATCCTACTGGGCATGAGCTAGGGGCAGGAAAAGGCTCAGGTCCGGGAAAAGCTGGTTAAATGCCCCAGGCATCCCTACAGAGATGTGCTTTCAGAAAAATGCCTGTATGGAGACAGCATTTCTCAGGAGCCACCTCTTGGAGGAAGATCTTGTCCTGCTTGGTCTGAGACACCTACTGTTCCTATTTAAAATGCCAGAAAAAGGGTAAAAGCTTTTAAATATAATCACTCAGCTCTTTAGAATCACTCACAAAATGGTACCAGGTTCAATAAAATGTTTTTCCAAGGGGGAGCTGCAGGTCTGTAGCCATAAGAGCACTGTAGTGTGGATGGTGCTGGGAGACAGGGAGCTCAGAGTCTGCAGCATAAACACTGCTGGCTTGCAGTGCCAAAGCCATGGAAGGGTTTTGTAACAGGTAAGCCAAGGAAAAACTCAGGACATGTTTGACATCTGTTCCTAAGAGTTCAGAGTGAGTAATTTTGAAGCCAGTGGAGAATGCTCTGTGCCTACAACCCTCTCACACCCCTTTTTGTCCAAGAGCTGAAGAACCTGACAGGTTGGCATGAGCACATCACAGTATTCATTTCATAAGTGCTTATGGAATCTACAGTCATACCCATTCATGATGGTTTGTCACTTAAAAGTCTGGTGAGGTCACTCTTGTGTTGTTAGTTGGAAAGAACAGGCATGAATGTGCATTTCACATGCAGTCTTATTCAGTCAATTAAAAAAAGATCAAAGTTCAGTATCCATGCAGTGGCCTGGTGGACACCTGGCAGATGTCCTTTTCATCAAGAACTGATTCCCCTACTGATTCATCCCTAAAACCTCAACCTTCTTGGCAGTCCAATATAAATGTGTGTTTCAGACACAGAAATCCATCCTTATGTTGCGAAAAAAATCAACTCCAGGTCACTTAAGACTATTTAGAAATTTTGGTTGTTCCTCTCCTCTTGGTAAAAGTGTTTCTCCACCAATCTTCGGACCCTTTTTCTCCTGGAAACACGAACCACAGAGAAAAGAAGTTAAACATGTGGTAGGTGTGTCCCAAACATTTCTCTGACAGAAGTTGTGGTAGGGATAAATTACCTGATAAAATATTGACAGACCCTCTAAGGACCTTGACATTCTGAATTCTTACAGCTTTGTTCAAAAGCCATTTCCCCACGGTTAAATAAAACAAAGCTTTGAGAACAGAAAGCAAAAGGTGGAAATCCACTAAAGGTGGAAATCCACAGCCTGCAGGCACCTGTGTGTACCTGACAAAATGCAGAGTTGCTTGGCTTTGCTGGGAGCTCGTAAGGGCACAGAACCAAAGAGGGGGATAAAAGTACCACGGGAAGCAGCCAGAGTGCTGAGGTGCTCAGAAACTGCTGGCTCACACTTACCTTTAGCATCCCATCTCGCTCCCACTTGAAGAGGCCACAGTTACTGAAAGATGAAGGTGGCAGGTGAGGACCACTGTGGTGTGTTTGCTGCCCAGTATGAGGGGATCCTAAAGCAGCCCCACACCCAGCCCGTGCTCCTTAGCACAAGGTCTTGTATTCCCCTTTTAGGGCATGGTTATGTGACTCACAAGTAACTTGTGAGGGGGCAGTACCTAAGCCCCAGACACGATTTCATGAGGCTCATTTTTTACCTGCAGGGCTTTTTTGGGAGCCTGTCAAGGGAAATGGCTCTGCTTCCGCAAGGACATTTGAAAAATCTCTTGATGGCATCATGCCAGAGGTAGTTGTGGTTATCCTGCACACAGGTCTCCAGAGGCTTGAAGTAGGTGTAATTACACTGTCAGGGAGGAGAGAGACCGTATGAGACCTCTACTGAGGGCTGGCGACAGCTGAGTGTTCAGAGGAAAGCATCCCTGTCCTCTCCCACCCTGAGGAGCCCAGCAGCTGGCTTTGCCACTGCTCCTTCTAATGCCATCCTCCCCTTGCCACCACCCTGTGGTCCTGCTCCCAGCACTTCACGAGTGTCCCTCTGTGCAATCCCAAAACAGGTAGGGAAGGCAGCAAGAGGGAAAGTTCAGCAGGGGCTGAAACTTTGGAAGTGGGAGGTAATGCTTCCTTTCCTCTCATACATTTGGGACAAGTCATAAAGCTCCACTCCTCTTCCTGATAGCAAAGTCCCTGGAAATGCAGATAGAGGATTCCCACCTGGTATTAATGTTTTCAAGACTTTGCTTATTTTGTCATGAAACGTGGGGAACTGAGGGTCCTGGTACAAAGCACTTCATGGAAGAAACGGAGAAATCCAGGACAGCAATACCCACAGAACCACTGGCTCAAGCATCGAGTTGAGATGTACAGCACAGCACTAAAGCCTGCCTTGCCATGTCTCAGTCACTCTGTGCACAGGCTGCTCTCAGCAGCAGGCATAAGGAACAAAACTGTCTCCATCAATCCCTGCACTGGACCATGGCCAAGAGAGTGACAGATGGGAGTCTGCAGGATAGTCCAGCACCATTGTGTGGAATCCATGTTCCACTCGCCTGCTGTTACCCTGGCTCCCCTCCACTCACCGTTTTACACGTCACAACTCGGCATTTCACTGCTTTAATGTTCCTCATCTTCTCTTCCAGTTCTTCCTTTTTCACCAGTGGCTGAAAGTATTGCTCCTGCAGTTCAGCCTCAGCCTGTGGGGCACACAAAATGGGTTGTGAGGACACAAAGAGGGGAGAAGCCACTCCATAAATGGCCTTAGGGCAAACTACCAGGCCTGTTTGAAGCAGACTGCAGTCTGGGAGCAGAGAAAGACCACATCTCTCTTGCTTCAAACAATCTGTATTGTACTCATGCTGCAGTTCACCAGCACTGAAACGAGCCACCTCTGAGATGTATGAGTGGGAAGGTTTACCAACAGCAGGAAATACTGAAATAAGCACATAACCCACAAGGACAGTGCAGAGAGAAGTCAGGTAGGCAGATGTAATTAATGGAATAGGTTCTTAGCCAAAATATTACTCTCCAGAAGACCTTAAAACAACTATGACTTCATGCCAATAAATGTCCAAGACAAGAGCCCTGTGCCATTGGAGGTGCTGTAACCCTGGGAATGTGCTCAGCAGAGACCCCAATGTGAGAAATTCAACCTCTCAGCTCTTCAGGGCACCTGCTGGCATTTCACAGCTGACATGAGTCACAGATGAAGGTGGCAGCTGGCTTTGTGTGGCCAAGTAATGAGGGACAAAATAGGCACATGTCTCATTTGATTTTAAGGCAGAGAGATTTCTTTGATTATCCACCAATCAAGGAAACTTCACTGATTCTTCCAAACACAGCAGAAAAACCTGATGGCAACTGGCAACTTGACCTTATCATGGCTATGGCAACAGTGCTGACTTGCAGGCACTGTGCCCTGTGTGCCCAGAGACACCCAGCCCTACTCCTTGGGACAATCTGGAGCCTATGACATGTTTGGGTGCCTGCTTCTTGCTGAAATCATGAGGAGTCCAGTCAGCTCCCCAGTTCTAAGCCCTCAGTCACAGCTGGATGGAGGCCATACCTCTTTCAGGACATCTGTGTGCTTGGACTTGGCCTTCAGAATTTTCTGGAACTCTTCTGACTCCAGATAGGCCAGCTGCTCACGCCGTTTCTTTTGGGCAGGTTCCAGTTCATCCATTTCTAGGGAGACAAAAAGGCTCAGTCCTACAAAACAAGGCTGTGATGTCTAAACTTGATCACTGCAGGAGATTTTGGAAGTCTCAGGTCTCTCAGGCAGATGTTCAGGTCAAACAGCAGCCTTTCATAGTTTGGGAACATGAAAACAAGTTCAAATATGGCTTCAGAAAAAAAAATAAAAGTGGTTTTTTTAAAATAGCATTGCATCTTCTCTCAAAGCACCGTACTAGGAATTTTCACATTACTCCCAGGAGTGCAAGCAGCGTTCCGTCACTGACTGATGAAGAAACTTTAAAGGGAATTAAACAATTCATCCAAGATCACACAGTAAATCACCAGCAGGCAAACTCAAGTTCCCACAAAAAATTCAGACACCTTCCCAGGTGGGATTAGTTCTTGGTTTCCCTTGGTGAAGTCAGACATGCACTGCAGATGCTCAAGTGCCAGAAGAAAGGGAACAGAGATGAGCACAGGGAGCTATCAGAGATTACATCTCACACTTTCTCCACAGGGTTAGAGATTTTTTTTAGTCTTTTCAACAAACCCTTGAAGTCCCAAAAAGACCTAACTTGGCCTCTCTTCAGCACAGCAATTAAGTCCTTAACCCAGCAACCACTGCTCTGTTCAGTAGGACAGAAGCATATTTTTTCTATTCTAGAAGCTAACAGTACATACCATTGTCTGCTTCTGCACCTTGTGGCTGAGCAACGTTTTTCTCAACTCTTTCAACAATTTCTAGGACATCCTCAACATCAGCCCGCTTCCTCTTGACACTGTTTGGGTCTGTTTTAGGAAGAATCTGGCCTTTTGCTCGTAGTCGTTGTATTGCAGCCAGCTAGAAAACAGGAAAGAGCAGGGGAAGTGTTGGTGACCTGTCTGGCTCCCATGCTCCTACTTCCAGAAGCAGCAGAGGAAGGCTGTCAAGTGGAAGAGGGAACATCCACTGGCCTGAGCACAGAGCTGGCTGGAGAGGGGCCCAACAAAATTCCCAGCTCTGCCATACATCTAATTCGCCACGTTGCCCAACCTCTCTTGACTTCCCAAACCATAAAATCACTCCTCCACAGGTGTTACCAGGCCTGGTATCTCTGCAGCTGTTCTTTACGTGCTTCACAAATCAGTAAGTTTTCCAGAGAAATCAAATCACTTGAGATTTCCACATAAATTGATAATAATTTGGAACTAATAGAAAATTGCTTACAACTATTCCTTCTCATACTCCCGGAATGCTAAAACTTCCTCATTCTAGCTGGAGCAGAAAAGTTTCTTTGAAAAACAAATGAACATATTTTTGCCAAAAAAAGATGGATTCTGTTTTGCCTAGAAAACAAACTTATCCAGACTCATGACACAACACAGCTAAACCAGTCGCTTACCTACCTGTCAAACAGAAAACACCTGCAGTACACTGCACTAGCAATGCCAAAGAACAAAGAGGCAGAGTTTAGCACTCCAGGGGTTTTCAGCACAAATCCCTTGCCTTAAGGGATTGACTAAAGGCATGGACTTTGGCACTAACAACTAAAAGGAACCACAGGTTTCCTGTGTGCTGGAATATAGGCCAGTGTGATCCCACAAATCAGAAACTTCACTAACATCAGAACTGAGCTGGGCCATATCTGACCAAAGACTCCTCTTCTACCACAAACCAAGGTTCCCATAACCTCTCTTTAATACTTAAAAGATCCAAAGAGCTGGTACCTTTTTGGCTTCTGCCAAGCTGTCTAGCTTTGGCCTTGGAGGTGGAGACTTGTCGAAGAAGAGGATATCTTCTCCTTCTGAGAAGCCTGTACCTAGCTTGGGCCTTTGAGGACTTGACATTTTTGCAGCTTTGGGAAACTCTGCCCCAGGCACTGGGGAATGGAGGGAGGTCTGTCTCGAGGAGGATGGGAGAGCAGGAGTGCTGGCTTTACCTGTGTTCTGGAGAAACCTTGCAAGACAAGAATAATTCATTCAATTAGGGACACAAGTCAGAGATAGAAAGGTTTAAGAAACAAATAGGAGGGTATGCAGAGTATGATTTTTTAGTATTTGGCCTTTAATTACTACAACATACAGCAATGTAGGCATTCAGGAGAGGAAAACAAGACTGGTAAAAACTTGCTGGGCACTGAAATCAAGAGTGACTTGAAGAAGGCACCAGAAGGAGTGACTGACCAATTGTTTTCAAAGCTAAAATCAGAGAGGCATCACACAAAGCTGGGAAATAAGAAAACACAGTTATCCTTAGGGCTACAATAACAGAACCCTTCCTAATTCTGCTGGTGTGTCTTACCGCCTCTGAATCTCTTCAGATCGCTTTTTTCTGGCCTCCAGCAACTTCTGTTTCTGTTGCTTGAGCAGTGCTGAAGCAGAGATAGACTGGAAATTTGCCCCTTGCTTCTTTTCAGCATCTGGGAAAAAAGAATAAACCAAAAAAAAAAAAAAAAATTCTTTGTTCAGAAGGAGGTAGAGTGATTTTAGGAGTGGGTGTTCCTTCAGGCAAAAGGACAATACCTGTTTTGGTCCAGTGTTTGCAGAGGTTTCGTGCTCCAAAAGTTGGCTGTGCCAGCAGTTCCCTGAATTCTTCAGAACACTGCATGGGTCTCTTTGCTGCACCTGAGTGGAAGAGGCAGAAATACAACAGATTTGCAGTGAGGAAGGGAAACAGTCCTGGCTTTCGAGATGTAGAGTTGTCTAGGTTGGAAGAAACCCTTGCAGGTCACCTGAGCACTTCCTAAAGCAAGACCAACCTTTACATTATATTTGGTTGCCCAAGGTCTTGTCCTTTGTCACAGACATGAACCCTTCAGAAACTTCATCACTCAGTTGCTCATCAGCCTTGGCTGTCTGTGTTATTCCCACCATTCCCATTTTTAGGATGCTTGAGAGTCCTGAAGCCTCCACACTTCATCCCTGGAGAATTAAGAGCAGCTAAAAGCTGCTATGGACATACTCTGTGTTGTCTGAAATGGAGGCCACTGATGGAACTGGAA
Organism: Edolisoma coerulescens; assembly: GCA_013397115.1. NCBI lineage: Eukaryota > Metazoa > Chordata > Aves > Passeriformes > Campephagidae > Edolisoma > Edolisoma coerulescens. The sequence continues at coordinate 1,114,042 of VWZW01004519.1, forward strand.
GATGTAAATAAGACATCTAAGTGGCATCTAGAACACAGTTTGAAATATCTGTCACCTGCTCTCCAAGGAGCACAAAGGTGTAATAATAAGTGTTTTACAGAAACAAAACAGAGGCAGACTGGTGACATCCCAGGGGCTATGAAAGGAACATGTTTTGACACAAAAGAAAAGCACTAGAAACAGGGTGGGTTCTCAGGAGGCCCCCTGCATTGCAGACCTGACTGATTTATACTTAGTATTCCTTAGCAGCTTTCAAGGTTGACAGAAGTAATTTATTTTAATCAAATAAAATAAATCTTCTGGTTCAAAGTTCTTAAAACTTCCAATTCCCATTAATCTGGCAAAGATCTTCTGTCACTGTCCAAAGACAGAACAGGAGGCTTAATTTGGGAGCACTGATGAAAAAAAAGATGCATGGAGCTACACAGTTGCTTAGTTACATTTGCCTCGAAACTGTGATCTCAAGAGGGAAGAGGAGTTTTGACCAGCTGAGGAAGCTGCCTGCAAATGACCACTTCTGCAGCAAAGTGACTGCCAGGTTCATTCAGTGAGCAGAAGGCCCTGGGACACATCTACACATCGAGCTAGAAACACCTAAAGAGTGAAGAGACTACTTGGTTAATTGGGTACCAATTTTCTGCCTGGTTTCCTGGACAATTGCATCAGCTCCTCTCACGACCAGGTTGGAGAGAGTGGTTTGAATCTTCCTTTTCGGCACAGCAGCTGCTGCACTAGAAAGAGGAAACAAATCCAGAACATCAGAGTTTTCCCATGCTTGGAGCAAGGACAGGAGCCTGAATACCAGCCCAGTGCTACAACAAAACTCCAGCCACCCCAAACGGCCATCTGTCTGTTTTTTGGAAGGATGTGAATCTAAATCCAAATTCCAGCATAATGTTTAGGATCTCCCATTTCTCCCTTTGTTGAGATATGTATTTCCTATGCATTAAAGGAAAACTAAACATAGATCATAGCTTTGCTTTGCTCACAGGTAGTTCCAGGGATGGAAAGGAGGTTGGAATTGCTTCATTACTATGGAGTCACACCAGGTATCAATCAGAGGGCAGTGGTAAGGGAATAAAAGCTGTGTCCAAGCACAGGGCTGGATCCAGCTGTGACTATCTTTCCACAGCTGTCTTCATGAGATTTGGATAAAGGACCTGGCTCCTATGAGATGCATACTGATCTTGGTCACTCCTGTTTCCTCATTAACCCATAGTGACACTATTATTTCAGCCAAGGAAGACATAAGGAAATACAGAATACACTGACTCTGGGATTAAATGCAGTGAGCCATAACAAAACACAGTTACAGTCTCTGAGACTTGAATGCTTGGGATCTCATGATCTCAAAGTTCAATAATCTACTGAAACACAAAGCTCACTGGCTTCACACCACAGTATGAATGTAGAGGTAAAAACACCCCATACCACGTCTTAATACTAGCTAAAAATTCTCCCATCAAACAGCAGCTCTGTTACCCCATGTGGCCAGTAGGATTATGCCAAATGTGGGGCATTTATTCCTATTTGGTGAATGTAGTTAAGGCAAAGGGTTCTCTAACTGAATAGACTTCCTTAGATATAGCTTCAGGCTCCCTTGCACATGTGAGGGAAATTCTGTTCAAAAGCAAGGGAAATAAATGGTTTATCTTACACTGAGGCTGCATATGCTGCTGAAGAGACTCCTCCGTAGTAAAACCCATCCTGACACAGCCTCTCCTTCAAAGTGGGATTTTTCCGACCAAATTTTTTGGGAATGCGGCCACCAGAAAAGGTGGACTGCAGCTCTGCCCTCTTTGAGCTAAGCTTCTTGTACTGGGATTGTATGTGATACTGACAATATTCACAGTCATTCTGAAAAGAAATGAGAGAAGCCTGTTACAGAACACCAGCAATCACAATTTACCTCATTGCTCTCACCCACATGCATCCTTGTATGGCTAAACTGAAGTAACATCTCTACTGTGGTACTCCAGCATTTGACCAACTAAGCCAAAATATGCCCACACTTGAGCAATGAAAAACAAAGCTAAAATTACCTATAATAATCACTGAAAACAATCTTGTGCATCAAGGAATTTTAAGGCTATTCCTTGAAGTCAATTCATATCCTACCTACGACATCTTGCCCAGATTCTGTATTCTTGACTCTACTCAATTTTATGTACTTTATGCACAGCCTCCTCCTGGAGTGGGTCTGCAATCACAGCCTTGATTAGCTACAAGTACCTTCTGTATCTGTCTTCTTCCCACTTCACACACTTTCAGCTCCTCCCCAGTTCTTCATTCCTTCATTTTTTTTCCTCCTTCTAAGTCATACCCTACTAATTACAACCCTACTGCCTCAGACAGGGTTCCTTTCAGCTATCACAGCATCACCATAGCCATGAAGTAACATAATCCACAAGTCCTGTAAACTAGTACAAGTCAGTAATGCCCTAAAAGAAGGATCCCAACACCTTTTTCTCTCATCTCATGCCCCACATTCAGGTGTAAGTATCCTAACAGCTTGCAGGGACACCGGACCAGGGAGCTCATTGGGTTAAAACCATTCCAAAAAACCAGCCATTCCCAAGAAAAATCTCCAGCTGTTTTACCCTGGATGAGATCTATTGTAAAGTGCATGGAACTTGCACTGGAGCAAAGGAGAGTGAAAGGGTATGGCAGTCATGGGTCAAGACCACCTCCTTTGACTGCAGCACCAGACTTGGATTTAGGGAAATCCCCTGCTGCTGCACAGTGACAGCACAGAAACAGCTCCTCTGGGTTAACCCACTTTAGTTAGTTGCAAGTCAAGATGCAGAAACAAGTAAAAAAGTCAGTGTCAGTACAAAATCAGCAGCCAGATTTTCACCAACAGGAATGCCCTGACTACTGAGATACAGACCAGATTCACAATCTGTGCACAGGGATCACCATTCTTCTTCCTGGCCTTGCAGGTGCCCATATCCAGAGCTTCTCCCATGAGGAGGATCTTCTGGGGATGGTCAACAGACAAACACACCTAGACAGAAATCAGAACACTCCTGGATAGGCCTCTTTCTAGATGTCACTGGTTTGTCTCTGATCTAGTTTAGTACCTCTGGTACTAACCACGTAGTCTTAAAATGCAGTCCTATTCAGATTGAGAAATGGCTCAGTTAAAAAGAAAAAAAAGTTAATTTATTTCTCACAAAAAGATGAAAGACATTTGAGTTCTATGCTCAGAGCCTCAGGAAACCAAAAAAACACCTAAGGCAGATCTAATTGTGCTGTAAATGGTCCTGTACAGCTGCTTGGCTCTGATGCCATCATGACCCCCACATCCAGCAGGGGATGGAAGGAAGAGCTGTACCAGGGCTCTCTGTCCCTCTCCAAATGTCTTGGTCCAGTCAAAACTGAGTCCTGTGCAAGAGGAGGGTCTGCTTCACACAACCAAATACACCAGGAACTGTGTCTGTAGCCAAGGGACAATTTCAGAAGTCACTTTTAATGTAGTAATAAATGTGAACATTTTAGCTAAGAAGAGACATTCTTGACAGTTAAATTCAGCCCTCCTATTAAATGTGGTTTGCCTTTCTGCTCACCAACGGGACTATCTACTGCTTATTCATGCTAATTTAAGCAATTATATCGCTTAAAAGACAATGAGATCCTTAATTTTTCTATTTGAAGAATTTAAAATGCAGAACACTACATGATCAGCTACTAGACTGAAACTCCCCTTGAAAGAAGTAACTGGAAACAGGCTCCATTTCAGTGCAATTAAAAATAAATTAATTTATTAGCAAAATGAAGCCATCTTAAATGTTTTGATACATACAGAGAAGAAATTCATCATGGGATTCTGTATTTCTAAAAAATCAATTAAACAAGTGAACTACAAAGTATCAACCAACTTATTTACATAATACATTGTTTGTTTAATAAATCATATATTGCTGCTTCTCAGTAGTGATTTTTGAACCAGAAACATTTTGCAATTGTATCTCATGCTTGAATTAGAAGAGAGAAATTAGGTTCTCCACCTTTTTCAGCTTTGAGAGACCTCTAGCCTGAAATCGTTGTTGCACTGAAGCAGCTGAATAAACTGAAATGAAAATACACTCCTTATATTTGTAGAAGAGCCAAGTGCTACCTGGAGCAGGTTAAACACTGGAATAAACTCTGGGTTTAAATACTTAATAGGACTTATTGAAATTCAGTCTTCCAGGAGGCCAGGAGCAAACACACACCATGCAACCACCTGAATGCAATTCAAACTGTTGGGCAGACTGCTGCAATTTCAACCTTAAGATGTGTTATAAAGCTAAATCTCAGCCAAACATGAGAAGGTCCAGCTGTAGGTTTTTATTTTCAGCTGAATGAAAAATCCTCTCACCTCGTCTGAGCCTTCTTTAGGTTTCATAGGGTTGGCATTGAGCAGGCCAATGACTGTGCCTTGGTCGGTCTTCCAGTGCTCCTTGTGGACTTCACCAAACAGGAAGAGCGAGACGCACTCATTGAGGTCCCGCAGGTCGTTCAGCCGCCAGATACTGAAGGTCCTGCCCTGGAACAGACATTCCCCTTCCTCTCAGCTTTGCTGCAGTCACGCTGACTGCATCCCCTCTGCTTCTTTTTTTTAAGGAGCTACTCTGATTTCACCCTCTCCAAGGTTTGTTCATTTACAAAAACACACTTTGTAACCTCATAGAGGTTAGATACAGTATCTCCAGCCATCCATGCTGCCGGTTCTGGGTTCTTAAAGGCCAAAACAGCACAGCAATACTGCTACCACCAAACTTTCTGGCATTAAAGCAGGGCAGCACACTTGCTTGTTGAGGTTTTTACCTCACTGAATATAAAACCACAGCATATCCAGATCTGTTTCATCAATGACTTTCTATAGGACACGTACAATACTGGACAAAACCAGACAAGCCAAGATCTTTAATACAAAAGTTTTCCATTAACTACATGGAGTTGGCTGATGAAGTTGAAGACCTAGGAAAGTTTCTCAGGCAAGACCACCAGCATTGCACTTGAACTGAGCAAGGGATACAATGAAGTTACTTACATTATTTGCGCTCTGAGGAGTGACCTTCTTCACTATGACTCCAAATGTTACCCAGTCTATTTCCGCCAGATTTTCAGTAGCAAGTTTGTTCTTCAGCTGAGACAGTCGGATGAGCTTCCTGTTAGCCATTTTCCTGTCCATTTCAGCTGAAGACACCCGGGGTTTTCTAGATCCAGTGAAAGCAGGTAAAAGAGAACACATCCATAGGCACAAGTGGACAATCAAAACCAACAAGCACTTTCGTGGGGAGACTACATTTAGCTGCAAAACACCTCTGTGCCTTACTTCACCCTGAGGTCACTTCAAACAAAACCCCCCATTATCAGAAAGCTACTGATGACACTGGTTTTCTGTCCAAATAGCTACATTGCAACTCAGCCCCAAGCCTGCATTAAACTCTGCTCATTTCAGAATAACCAAGAATGGCTGACTGAGCTGGGAATACAGCACGGGTTCTGCTGAGGACACCGTGAGGATTCAGAGTCCTCTTGTGGCCACACTGAGTATAGGGATGGTGAGTGGCTCCTACGTGGAGCAAAAACTGGCTCAACTGGAGTTCAGCTGGGCTTTGCACATACCTACTGCTTCCCTGCTCCACCACTGAGGATATCCCAGGGAAGGTGGTGCTAATAAAATTAGAGCTTTTGTTAGAAAAGAGCAGAGGTGAAAACAGAAACATGGTACTAAGCCAAAAGTCAACGTTACCTAATTACTGATCGCCAGCCAGTGCCGTGGCTTTGTGTTACATCCCCTGATGACAAGTGACCAATCTGACATGGTTAAACATTGTGTTTTCTCTGCCATTACTGGAGGGGTTGTCCCCAGACAGAGCTCAGAGTTGGGCTGCTGACCTTAATCTCAGTCCTGAGAAGGCTTCCACAGACACTGGCTGAGTGGTTGCACTGGAGCATGCAGGCACAAGAGAAGTCTTCTCTCTGGTCACCTTACTGGGTGTGTTCCCTGCGGCAGACTTGAGAGGCTGGAACGCCAGACCGAGGACTTGCCGTGGAGGAGGAATCTTGTTCTCTTTAGCAGAAAAAAAAAGGGCATAGTTCCCATTACAAAGAGTACAATAATTAACTCTAATAAGCTCTCTGCCATGGTGATCAGACCGCTCCTGGTGACCTGAGTAGTATGACACTGTCCTGGACATGTCCACACCACCGCTGGGAACGACCAGCTTTTGACAGAAGCTCAGTGTGTTTCAGTGAAAGGCAGACTGAGAATGGTACCTGCTGAGGATGCTTTTGATTTCTGCATTCCTCGCTTGGCTGGTGGTAAAGGATTGCCCAGCTGGGCTGAGAAGCTTGGTGACTCTTGCAGCTTCTGAACTTTCCTTTCTTTTAAGGGTGGACAGGGAGATTTACCTGGCCAAGGAAACAAAAAACTGTGAGACCTCGGGATCTGGACTCAGACTCTAAGCACTGCTCCAAACTATGTAATTCCTCAATAACAAGGCCAAGTCAGTGCCCCACACGGAAATCCTTCAGCCAAGTTGTCAGCTGGAGTGCAACAGCTGAAAACGCCCCAAAGACTCTTCCCCATGACAATTTCAAATGTCAGTGCAACCTCAAAGCTGTGGAAAGTAGAAACATCCCTCTGCTTCACAATTTTTCCATGAAGTTTCATTACTACCTCCAGCATGCTAGAGCAACAAACACAGCTGCATATACTGGGTGTACCAACATCTGTCAGTAAGAAGGGACACTTCCAGAAGAGTCTAGAGCACTTAGTCATGAAAGCTGTCCAATGTAGAATTAATCAATGATGCAGAGACCCAAACTGATTTAATCTGTAGCTGTAAGAAACAACCTGTGTGGGAATACACCAGACCACCATTGCTCCTTGCTACTTACTGCCCACTTCAGGATTATTTTGTCCTGCCTATAAATTCACATTGGTAAGCCAATAAATCATAAATCCATTTAATTAGTCTCATTACCAGGGTTTTTTTTCTCAGAGCCTGAACTGGATTGCTGCCCAAGAGCAGTCTTCTGCAACTGCTCCTGTAACGTCTTCATCTGTTCTTGCAATTTTCTCAGCTCAGCTAGGAAAGAAAGGAGAAGAAAAAGGATAATAATGAAGACAGCAGGAAGCCATTGCAAACAGGGATTTATGAGATCCCTGGAAGTCTGGCAGTTTTACTGCATCATGGAAATTTAGAAAATTAAGACTCGAGTCGCAATGCAGATTTACTTGATTCTACACAGTGACGGCAAAGTTTTCCATACAGCCTGGAGCTGGCTCCTCTCATAAAAATATTTTATTTAACTGTGGTATATTCCTTCCCATGTTGAATAAAACTTGCCTACTCACCATAAGACAATTTAAATGGCTGATGATTGCACTCCTTAGAATAAATAAGTGCTTCTGATATAATCAAATACACGGCCTGGACACAGGAAAGCTGTGACCAGCTCTGCTTCCACACTGACTGGTATGGCAGAACCTCCTGTCAATAAGCCCTGAGGGGGAAGGGACTGTCGTGCTGGTGAAAGATGACAGGATGATATCTGATGCTCTGAAGACTGAGGCAACATTGATCTTCATCAGACAAGGCACAGGTACACAGGCAACCTTCCCCATCCTGCTCAGCACAGCTGTGTTAGTCTCCCTGGCTTACTCAAGTCCTCTGTCTTTCTTTTGGGAAAAGAGGTTTGGTGAGTTTGGCCACTGAGCACTGAAAACTGAACTTAGAAACTTTCACAAGGCCCTTCAGTATTTCCTCTCCAGCCATCAGCAAGAAGCAGCAGGCCCTACCTCCAGCCTGTTAGCTCTCTAGAGACAGATTATACCCAATAAAACAGATCAAAGATGCTGTTACAGAAACCTTGCAGTTCTTCATTGGTTTTCTCCTTCGCCTGACTGGGAGCTGAAGCGGGGACAGCTTTCTCTGCCTCCTCCTCTTCCAGCAGGTCATCTACATCTCCGAACAGTGTAGCCAGGTTCTCCTTCTGCTCATCAGTCATGCTGTCTTCAGCATCAACCTCCTCAGTGTAGGACGCATCATCTTCTGCATCAAAGAGCTCATCGTATTCATCTGGTTCTCCCCCCTCATCCTCTGGAGCATCTTCCTCTTTGGGAGAATTCCTCTCCTCAGTCGCTTCATTTTCTTCCAGGAGGGAAGCCAACAGATCCAAGTCATCATCAGCTAAGGCAAAAATTAAACTCAGAGTTATGTCTGTCCAGTTAGAGGAAAGCTCCCAAGGAATAAAACATCCAAGACATCCTGATTCCAAGCTAATGACAACTGAAACAAAATCAGAGCAGCAAGCGGCATTTAAAAAAAACCACTTTCGCTTAAGGCATCTAGAGCAGATTCTGCTGCAAGGTCAGATGGAAATGTGGTTGGTCTCAGCTTGTGACACAAGATGGCAAGTCAGCAGAAAACTTGCCAGCTACTCAGCACTGGCTTTCCCTCCTTTTTCCTCCTGGCAGCTCCTTGAACAGCAGCTGCTGTTACACAGAAAAGCCTGGAGCCTGTAAATATGTAGCCAACAGAGACACTCATGTGGCTTTTGCCGATGGAAGGGGAAGAGGGAGATGCAAGGCAGGTAACAAAGCATATTCTCAGATATAGTTTGCTCATAAAAAACACGGAGAACAAAGAAATAGGGACAAAGGGACAAATAATAGAGAAAAGACAAGTACAGAGAGAGGAATGGGGCAGACATAGCAAAACTGAAATTCTGAACGAACCAAGAAAGTGATTTAGCCTTTGCTGCTGAGGAAAACATCAAACCAGGGAAGGCACAGAGGAGCCTCAGGAAAGTGACAAGAAGGAAGACAAGAGGCAACCTCAAGGACTCTGCAAATAAACTCAGTGGAATGTAAATTATTTTGCTAAAAGCCTTACCAGGTTTTCTGAACACTTGAGCTTATTAACTAACATGCTGACAAGAAGACAAGCTTCCTACTGAAAGTAAGAGAATTTTCTCCCTTACCGTCCATTGTTTCACCAGGATTTCTGCAGGAGCCCCTCGAGGCAAAATATTCTCTGCTACGGGGAGAACAAAAGTGATACTGTTAAAGTACATATACCTCACCTAGAAACATATATTGTGTTCAGGCTCCTCATTTGACAACTTGCAATCCACCAGCTTGGTTTTGTTTACAGCTGCAGACGAGGACTCCACTAAATTTAAAGCCTTCACATACATTTTCTACATCAAAAGTCTGACCTATGCTAAACTCGCTGCAGCATAAGGACACTATTTTTAGAAAAAAGCCCATTGCAGACACAGCATTTAAGAAATGCCTACCATGTTCTCATAGTAATAACCATTTCTACCTCATCAATCCTGCCCCATAATTACAATTAGCATCTAATTAGTTATTAAAGTCTAACAGTTGTTATTCTCAGAAGTGTACGTTCTGCATTTCTCACAGCTTCTCCCTTTCACGGAGAAGGGTCCGTGAAAAACAATCCGCACGGGCGGACATGAACGGCCCAGGAAAGCTTTGATAAGAAAGAGGGGATATCCACTGAGGCCGAATGAGTCACAAACCCAAACTCTAACTGTGCTTACAGATCTCCCTGCTGCAGACACTTTTGTTTCGCCCATAAACTCCACTTTTGATAGCTCTCTCTTGCTCCAGAATATTCATTTTCAGCAAAACTGCAGAACTCGCACGAGCAGGCAAGGCCAGTGACCACCGCGGACCCCGCGCTTTTTCCCCTCGCGGTTCCTCTCTCCGTTCGCCGCCTCCGCCACCCAGCGGAACCCCGACCTCCTCCGGGTCTCCCTCCCCCGGGGCTCCCCGACCCCTCGGCCCAGGCTCCGTCCCCCGGGGCCGCTCGGCGGGTCCCGGTCCCGGGCCCGGTCCCCTCACACACCCCGCTCACCGCCGCGCGCGCTCCCAGCGACCCGCCAGAATTCGGGCTGGCCCCGCCCCTTCCCGCGCATGCTCGTACGCGCCATCTTTTGTGCTGGCAGCAGCGGCGCTGCCCGCCGCCATCTTGGCTGTGGGCGGGCGGACGGGAAGGTGCGGGTGCCCGCTGAGGTGGGGGGGCGATGGCGGGCTATTGATTGATGAGGTTGGAATCATCCTTTCTGTGAAGAAATTCTTCCCAGTGTCCAACCTAAACCTTCCCTGATGCTGCTGGAGCCCACGTCCTTTTGTCCTGTCTCTGGCTGCTTGGGAGCAGAGCCCGACCCCCACCTGGCTGCACGCTCCTGTCAGGGAGTTGTAGAGAGTGAGAAGGTCACCCCTGAGCCTCCTTTTCTCCAGGCTGACCCCCCCAGCTCCCTCAGCTGCTCCTCATCAGATTTGTGCGCCAGACCCTTCCCCAGCTCTGTTGCTCTTCTCTGGACCCTCTCCAGCACCTCAGTGTCCTTCCTGAACTGAGGGGCCAGAACTGGACACCGCACTCGAGGTGTGGCCTCACCAGTGCCCGGTACAGTGGGAAGAATCACAGCCCTGGTGCTGCTGGACACGTTATTGCTGATACATGCTGTGGGTAAGCCCATTTAGCTGCAGAGTTGCTCGTGTCTGGGCAGAGTGGCCTCAGGGAGGGGTCACAGCAGGTGCCATCCCCATCTGGATAACCTAAATAATGTCAACACTTGTGTTACACCAGCAAATTCAATCCCAGTTATTGTCTGTTAAGTTCTGTCTTGTGGACAGAATTTTGTAGTTTGGTTCAGTAAATAATTCTGTGAAAAAAATATTTCTGAGGATGTACAAGCTCATTACTAGACTGCAGTTAGTAATGACAACAGAAAAATAATTCTCCCTGTAGCATGAACAGGTTTCAGTGCATTGTGGCTTTATTCTTTGGAGTTCCTTGCCCCTCCTGATATGTACTATTAGACCTACTCTTTTATCTTTCTAGGAAGACCTACTTCACTTAATGCCCATGTTTTCCTGTTAGTATTCCTGTGCTAAGATCCCTTCTCTCTGAAACCTCCTCACATGATTCATTTTGACTTGATGAATGCGTAAGTTATTCCCTCTTCGGCCTTTCACATTGATTTCCTGTGTTTTCATTAAGGTTAATACTTCTCAGATGAAATCAGCTCTATTATCATTCTGTTAGTTTGCTTCTGGCCTAGTAGCATTTCCATCAGATTCTGATCGTTGCAGAATCCATAACTGTCACAAAGCTCCATAATAAAATTGGATTCAGGGTAAAAAAAGCCCATAAATCCTACTGTCACAAGGAACCAATTAAAAGCCAGTAAGAGATTGCATCTGCTGGGACTACTTGTAATTGATGAAGATGGTTGCAACCAGGCTGATGAATACCTCTTCACAACAGTCAGCTCTTGTGTTACCTGAAATTATGGATGAAGCTATATATGAGCTATAATATAAAATAAGAATCCAGAGTCTACAAGTGATAACTAGAACAATGACAACAAGCAAAGTAAAAAAACTTACATGAATTACGAAGGACAAAAAAAGGATTGTCTCCCTTTTGTTGAGATAAAAACACCTGCGAGGGCAAGAACAGAACTAATCCACAACAGTTCTTTCTACACAAGCTTTTCAGACACAGGAATTTGCAATCCTGTTTCAGTCTCCCAAGTATTCAAAGGCATAGATAAATTTATAATTGTAATAGATTTATTTTGATATGTGAAAATCCACTATACTCTTTTAAAATTAGGTTACATCCATCTCAGTGCTTTCTACCACAATACTGTACAAGTTCAAATGCTTTTATTATAATAAAGAAAAATTAAGACAACATCATAAAAATTAACAGTTCTATAAAACCAAGTGACTTGAGTACACCAGGAGCTACATATATCAGACCTAGCTGATCCATTTTAAACCTTACCCACATCTGGCTAAAGCAAGAAGTTACATAAGCCATCAAAAATTTAACATCAGATTAGTATGGTCACAAGGGCAGCAATAAAATGGCCATCTGGAGAAAGAGCAGGGTTCACTTCAAATGCTCGATGAATACAGCACTATTCCATTTTGCTGAAAGCTTCTCAAACAGCTTTTTTCGTGTATTACTTTCCTGGTATATAGGGTATGAGAGATGAAGTATTTACAGTCTCACAGTACTTTGAGTTGATCAGCAAATATCTCATCTCTCCTCCGACTTCAGGGATTCAGCCCTGTTCTGCAGAGCAGCCATAGAGCAGAGCACTTCAGGGGAATGTTCCTGAAAGGTTTCATAGCAGCAGACACACTGCAAGTTCTGTAGCACATCCATGTTGTCAGTCTATGAAAACTCCTTCCCTAAAGCAGATTACAAGATTAGTGACTACAGGGCAGGGTAGAGTAACCATTTTCCCACTGGATTAATGAGAAAACCCCTGAAAAACTCCTTCACAGGACATAAGAGCTGAGCATTATTTGAGTAAGAAAGAAAGAAACCCAAAGTGTTTGGCAGGTGAAATTCTGGAAGATGAAGACTTGGAGGGCATCACTCAGTTAATGCAGTCCATAACATGAATCTGCAGTGTGTCCAAATCAGGTAGAATTTCTTCACATTTAGGACATGAATAAATTGAAATATTCCGCTGCTCTGGCCAGTCTTGACTATTAGTTCCTGCAAGCAGAGAAAATAAATGATTACACCTGTTATATTACCTGATTTTGCTCTGTGCAGCTACCCAGCTACCTGAATAGCCACAGGGAAGCTGCCTGCAGCCAAGCAAAGCTGGTTTAACCTGAACCTGACCCTGAGAGCTGGAGAAGGTGCTTGCAGTACCTCTTTGGACAAGGTGAGGCGAGTGCTCCTGATCCGGCATCCTGGCACCGTGGCGACTCTGCATCTCCGCTAGAGAGGCTCTGTGGAGAATAAACAAGTCAAGGGCTCTGAAAACAGACTCCTGTCAACTGGTCATGCATTTAGTTCACAACTGATGCTCAGAAAGAGGACGTAGAAATGCCACTGCTGTGTGAGATCATGCCAGAGGCCTGCTGAAATCAGGGTCATGCAAGTGACACCAGCAGCAGGATTTGGGCAGCCACACACCTAGGGATCTAGGGCACACTTCTTCTCCAAGGACTCTCAGCTGTTCAGGGAAAACTGCAAATTTGCTTGAAGTAGAAAAGCAAGTTATACCGGAAAAAGGGCTCAGTGTACAGTTAATGTGAAATGTAACTTGATTCAACTACCACAGTACTCAGAACTGTACTCACCACTGCCTCCTGGAGAAGCAGCAGATACCCCTGGCACACACGCAGCAAGATTAGCTGCAGATTCACTGCTAAAATTGACGCCAGAACCCAAAGAAACTCACATGGATCAACAGGGAGAATTTACCAAGCATGAATCATCTGAAATGAAAACTTACTAAGGCGCCCAACTAAGAACTAACACGCTTTACAGAGATTCTACCGGAAAATTAAAATGAGAAGTCAGCCAATTCACTTTTTTTCTCCTTTTAAATTCAGATTAAGCAAGAAATGTCTGCGAAGTTATTTGCCTTTCTACTGAGATGCTTGCAAGACAGTGTTGGTCAACTCCAGTACAGAGAGTAACAGGACAGTGCAAAGGCAGTTCAGCCAAAGTCTGCTCTCACCGGCTAAGATCTTCAAGGTTTTGCTGCTCTTTTAGCAGGTATGCCAGCTGGACAGCCAACTGCTCCTTCTCCTCATGGATCTTCTCTCTCGCTGCCCTCTCGGCATGGAAATCAGAACAATAAACCTCCATCTGATCAGAGAAATGAAATCAGGCTGAAAATCTGTAACTTTGACTGAACCATATTCATATATTACATGTCAAAATCACAAATCTGTATGATAATCTGCATCTACTCAAAACACCCACACACTGCAAAGCCAAGACCTGCATTTCTCATGAGGTGAAGGAGACCTAACAGCTTCTGGACTCTGTAAAAGATACTCTGAGTGTCTTACCTGGGACACAGCTATTGCCTCTGCTGTACAGAAGCAGAAACAAGACACAGACAAGCAGTGAGGAGGTGACTTGACTGATTACACTGATAAATCTGTGGCTCAGATAGTGGAACCAGGCCGAGATGCCATTCTGTGCCTTAAACGTGAGGCAAACCCTTTTAGTCACTTAACACATGCTGGTTTGAATAAAATCATCCCTAAAACATATGCAGTGATTCTTAAGCCAGTGGTTCTAAGTACACATCTACTCCCAACTTGTTTGTTGTACCAGACTCCAGCATGCACAGTTCCTCCTACAGAGCCCTAGAATATAGTGGGTAAAGGCTCTGCAGGGATCTGCAAAGCAAGCCAAGTAAGGGGAATCATGCTTTGGAGTTGAGAAAATGTATTCAGTATTCCAGAGTGAGCCATTAAATACCTCCTGGTTTCTGGATACTGGATCAGGGAAGTAGCCAGTTTGTGAAGAAGAGCTGATACCTGAGCACGGAGCACAGACATAGTTTCAAGGTCCTCCTCTTGCTTAGCAATTATCTGCTTCATTTCATCTATCTGGAGCTGCTTTGCAGCAAGGGCTTGTTCTGCCAACTCCACCTTTGCAGTCAGTTGTTCCACCACAGCTTTATCCACTCTGTCCAGCTGCAAAGAAGAACTGTGATTATGAGATGAACTCCAGATATGACCCTCCACAAAGTGAATGTTTGCTTCTTACTCCTCCTGTCCTTGGAAAAGGTTCCAGTTTTGGTCATCAAAGGAACCTGGACTAAGACAGCAGTGATGACTGTTATTTTACCTTAAAGATTAGTTTTGAGCTTTCAAACTACATTGTATCAAGTTAAAAGACAACTCCCTAGTTGACACTGTAAAAGATGTTTTCCTAGTTTCTGAAATTACACAGAACAATCTGGCACTTCCATGGTGGTTCAGTTATTAACAAGACTTCGCTGTGGCAGGCATTCTATTTAAGAATACAAAAATGTTTAGAGATTTACCACAATTTTATAAACGATGCTGCAGGAACACTGATGTGTCTATCACTTCTGTCTAAGGACAGGACTTGATGCTGCACTGCAGATTAGACCTTACCCCAAAAACACCACGGCAGTGCTGATGTGTGGATAAAGTTCTCTAACTGACAGCACAGGATCTATGTTTATCAGAGCAGTGCTGCTACGTTGCATGTTATTATGTAGAAGGGATGACAATGGTTTCCTGCCCAAATCTGATCCTAGAGATGTTCTCCCATCCCTTCCCGCTCACTCCTAATTAATTATGATTTCTTCTTGTGATGAGTTTACCTCTTTGAGTTTCATTTCATCAATTTTTTTCATTGCCTCAGTGAGTTCTGGAAGGAGTTTGCTATATGAATCCTGGAGGTTATTGTATCTTGCCCTGTTTATGACAAGAAAAGAGATGAAGGTTTGAAACAATTCTTTGAAATCTAAACAATGTTAGAACTTAAAAAAAAGCCACTACAGGCTTCTTGCAAATCAATCTGCATTTCTGGTGAGAAAAAGTCATGCTCCATGTCTCAACATCTCTCTTCCACCGAGTTGTGTGCTGCTCTATCCATGGATTGAGTGCCAATGAATGTCCTTACTGATCATCTGCATCTCATATTGAAGAATCTATCACTCAGTATTTTTAGATGAAGCTCAGAAATTCTGTTAAAAATGTGACACCCCTCTTAGGAAGACATCCAAGTCTTGACTCAGACTTCAGGTAAAGGAGAATTCATCAGAAGAATGAGACACAGACTCCAAAGATAAAAAGCAGCTTCTGCAGCAGCTGAACTTCAGGAAGTTCAGCCTCTCTGAACAGCTTGGACTGACATTTTCACACTCCTTACATGGACTGCACATGAAAGGGGGCAGGGAGCCAAAGCAAACAGCCTCTCTTTACCTCAGCTTCACCACACACTTGACTCTCCTAGAGCAAACATATTGTAGGGATTGCAGACCTCTTCATTAATGTCACTTTCCCAGCACTGTCACCACCTGACTTGTCCCTGCCCTCCAGGATGTGTCCGCATTTACCCCTGCTAGTCAGTGGCACAGCTGTTGTCACTTCTCTGCTTCCTCCACTGGTATGTTACACCCAGCTCTATTCCACCTTTGACTTTATGATTAAAGGAAGATACAAGTCAGAGCTGACAGCTCAAGTATTCCTAAGTGAGCAGTTCAGTAGATGAAAGAATACAGACTTCTACTTCATAATCTACAAACATAACACAGTTTCAAAGGGTGCAGGACACAAAAGTAGTACTTCAGATTCAATTTCCCTTTCACCAGGTTCCCTTGGACTTCGCTTCCTCACTGACAATACCTCCCTAGAATACAAAAGCAAGTCATACTCACTTTTCTTCATGTGTCTTGGCTTGTTCCAGCCTGACCTCTGCCTGCATGCTCTCCACCTGAAGTTCCAGCTTCTTGATGGTGTATATTAGCTGCTGCTTCTCCTCCATATCCGATGCAGCAGCCAGGCTTTTTCTTTCCAGTACCTGGCACCTGACAGAACAAGAAAAAAAGGTTGATCTCTCCTGTTCACCTTCTCCTGATGGATTCTGCCCACTAGGCATATGGCAAAAAGAGTATTTGTGTGGTTCACTTTAAAGGCTTATTTTGATGAAGAACATAGGAAGACAAAAATCAGTCTACACACAACCATCAGAAAGCACAGCTACTGAAACCAACACTTACTTTCTTACTATTATGAATCTCAAAGAACTGGAATTTGACAGGAAACTAAGCAAAAAAAGTGAGGGTCTTGTAACCACTTTTATAATCTACACAATTTCCTTCAAAAGCCCAGACAGCTCAAGTGAAAAGGTCATAACCAGTTCCCTTGGCTTTTTTCCCTGAAGCCAGAATAAGGATTGATTATATGAAGGAGAAAACAGAAAAGATTTGCCTTTACATCATGAAGGGTTAAAACCCAAATCTTCTAATTCAAGGCATTGAGGTTCTATTTGTAGAACTAGGTTGGCAGCTCAGATTGTCTGACAATTGCTTTATTTCTGCATTTCTCCACTTCAAAGAAGGAGCATTCTTTTATAGCACTTCTATGAAACAGTTATTTAAGTTGATATTTGTAGAGCTGGTGAGTTTCCCCAGGTGGGAGTTGTCATGTACTGGGTGCCATGACAGAACTTTTGCTCTTTGGAGCCTTACTTTTCTTGAAGTTTCTTCTGAATCAATTCTGCTTCTTTTAACTTCTCATGGGCTTCCTGGAGCTCTTTAAACAGAGCACAAACTTGCAGATTCAGGGTTTCTACTTCACTGCCAACCTTTTAGAGAAAAAAATAATGAAAATTACATATGGACAATTCAAGATAGTAAAGTTGCAGGCCAAGAAAGATAAGCAGGAAGTATTACTCTTTATCCAGAGAAAAGAGCCTAAGTCAATCTGCACAGTTACACTCTACACTCAGTAATAAGGCCCTATCTACAAGGCTTTACAATTATTCCGCACTGCCCCCCCACATTGTCCCACTAAAGACCTGCATTTTACCACAGGGACAGGTAACGTGAGTTCTGCTGACAACAGCCTCTGGAGAAACCCAACAGTGTAGATGGAAACAGCTGCCAGCACAAGCACAAGTGCTGACCTCAGTATGAGCACTTCAGTGAGGAGCTTTGGGCTCAGGGTGTAACTCAGGCAAAGTTGAGGTAAGAGCACTGGAAAGCATTCATTAACCGAGACATCATCTGCTTTCCCTAGGAAGGGCATCTCTTGGCCTGACTGCAGACTGGTCTTGTTTAACCAGCCCTGCCCTAAAACACTTGCCCTGACCTTCAGAAGGGCACAGGTCTCCAACAGGTCCCATAGCATATTTCCAAGTCCCATGCAGCACTTCAGAAACCCACACACCCCACATACAAGCACTCTTTGTTGCCTGTATTATGCAGTTGCACTGAACCAGCATGGATCTCCAAGGCTATGGGATTGCATGCTCACCTCACACAGAAGCTTACAGCTGCAGGCACAGAAGCTTAAGCATCTGACTGGAGCTGAATCCCAACCCCAGCATTCTTTCAAACCCTTCACTGAAAACATCAGGACTAAGTTTTTGCCTGGAACTGCATCTCAATCCAAGATAGTTATGCCCTGCCATTGTAATCCCACTAAAAATATGAACATATGAACAAACCTAAAGCAGGTGCCATATGAGCTCCACATTTAAAGTCTGTGACACATTTATGCTGTCACTGGATTCTGATCCAAAAGCTGACCTAGGCAGCAGTGAGGAAATTCACCCAGTCTAGATGACTTCTGGAGGTAGAAATTACTGTATTTCTCTCTGTTTACTGGGCACGGCCAGGGCAATGAGGTATAACTGCAGTTATGCCAAGCCTCTCTAATACTTGGCCACCAATCCCACCCCTTTGCAGTGGCTGGTATAATTTGGAACCACTTCTAAGATACGTATTGGAAAGTTCAAAGTTCACTTGCATTCCCTGTGCAGGACAATTGCCCCTTGCTCCCTGAGTGCAAGTGGTAATCTAGACCCTGAGGTTGCTGACCCAAACAAGTCAGCTGTATGTTGTAATATTTTGGCTGAGGACAGGTACTTACAGCTTCTGAACTCTCTTCTTCCTGTTCAGTTTGTGTCCCCCTCTCCAGGCAGCTTCTGGTTTCCTTCTCCAGCTTTGACAGTCTGGAAAAGAGAAGGAGCCAAATAATGATGGATTTGGCTTATGTTTCAGGTGAGATTGTGACTATATACAAGGATTTCATGCAAGTGATGTACTCTCTCTGTAACATCACAGCCACAAAAGAGCACAAGGCAGAATGGAAAGCACAGACATGCAGGAAGGCCTGCACAATCATGGGGGTTCTTGAAGAACACAGGACACTGTGTACATTTAATTAAAATGGATGGATAAGTCTGCAGGTGTGATGAAGGTCATGACATTCAGTCCAAAGGGATTGATCTTTGGTACAGTCCAAAACTGCCAACTCTTTGGAAATAGGTCAGTCTGTTCACTGAATCCAGTGATTAATACTGCCTCTGTTTTTCTGTGGTATTTTCAGGGGCTGAGGTCTCTAAGAATTGTTTGGTTATGGCTCATTACCTCTTCTAGGAAGACCACATAGAAGCAATTACTGTGACACCAACCTTTCATAGTAGATAATGTCCAGGAAGTCTTACTCTGTCTCTGTGGAGTGGGGATCTGGAACTGCTCGGGGAATTTACCACTCCTGAACAGTTGTGCTGATTTATACCCACAGTACTGAGCTGAGACAGACCCTCATGCAGGTCTCACTGTGAAAACTCTCTCTCTTAGACAAGTTTGGAATTAAACTTATTTTAGACATTTCTAATGAACTTTTGCAAGCTCACACACTGCTAAATGTAGCCTGCCAATATATCACGAAGAGGACTGTAATCCTGTTTTAGACATAGTGATTTGGTTAAGGCCCCACACAGAGATGATTCATAAAAAACCAAATAACTGTGGAGGAGTGAATGGAGAGAACACCCTCAACTAGTCATCATATCTTTCTGAATAACCTGGGGATAGTTCAAACCCAAGAGGAAATGGGCAATTTGCCTTGATCTTTGGCACTTCAGGAAATCAAAATAAAATCTCTTTTGCCCATGGAAGAGAACCTGTGGTTTATCCCTATAAGATAACCATAAAATTTTATTACAACTGAGTGCTCAGGAAATTCCCCATCCAAATCACACTGATATTTCAGCTTGTTGCTGATCATTCAGAGACTTTGTAACTGCAGCAGCCCTGAAAGAACACAGCTCCAAATGTTACAGTGCACCTACTTCATACCTCTCTTTGTGATCCTGCAGTTCCTTCTCAAGTTTTTCCCTCTTCTGAGTTTCATTTCTAAGGCAGCAGAGCAGCTGGCTCACAGTTAGCTCCTCAGACTCCAAATTCTTAGATTCATCTGCAGATTTGCTCCTGCTTCAAACCAAACCAGATGTAAATAAAAACAGCTACCCCTTTAGCAGTGCACTCCCTTAACCCTAATGCTGGGACCCAGTCTGAGAGGCCACCATTTCACACACTGCTGGAGACCAGTGCTCTGAGCAAAGGGCTCATTCCAAAAGCCAAGACCAGTAGCCACAGCCCCAGTGTGTGCAAATGAAGGGCTCAGGCAGTCCCCTTCCAGCTGGGGGAACAATTTAGCACTTAAGCAAGGAAAGCAAAAGCAGTCATGACACTACAAAACCCAATGCACTTATTCAGACCTGTTTTGCAGCCCTTTCTGCAAAGTGCTGCTGCCTGTTCCTACAAATATTTTTTTGCAATAAAACATGGAACATTTCTTATCCCTGCCTTGCTCCTTTACAGGAAAAGAAAGCATATCTTACTAAAAATGGTCATCAAAAATCACTTTCTTTTTCAGAAAAAATCTCTTTAATGTTTCACCCTCCTCACATTCTATAGCTCTTTTCAAAATCATATTATGCTACCGTAAAGTGAACCAGAACAAATACGAAGCTCCAAAAAATAGAGTAAGTGATAAAATACTGTATTACAGTACCTCCATTTTTATGGCCATCTAGACAGAAAGTAAAAATCTCCAAACTGTATGGAAGATAGGCAAGTTATACTGTACATTTCAGAGTCTCAGCTGTAAAACAGCATGTGTTAAAAACTTTGCTTTTACAGTTCAGAAAAAAAGCAAAGCAGAGTCTTCTGTGTGCTCCTGAAAGCTAGAAACCTCTGGTGAGCAAAATTCAATACCCAAAAGACAGTGTTCAGCCAGGATATTTTAAGTAAATAACTCTTATCAGGGGATTTTTAGTGCAGTTCTACCCTTACAGAAATAAATCCATCCTGAGTGGATCACATTTCTTTGAACCTGTTAACAGCACCCGTCTAAAGTTTCAGCACTGGACAAAGACACGTGGTGACACTGGAAATATTTTAAGAGGTTCATATGCCCCCTGTTCTTGTAGATATGGCCCAGATTCTCCTCCAAAGGTATGCAAGTTCCACAGGGAATGTCTTCTCATAATCAGTGCTCTCACAAGCCACAACTAACAACAAGCTTAATGCTTGCAGCCCGGTCTGTGGTCAGCAACTCTCTCAGTTTCGTCCACAACTGTAATGCTTTTTTTTTTTTACTCCTTTCAACTTCTTAACTGCATGCTGAGGGACAAGTTTCTATGATATTACATTGAAACACTGTTCTCCCTTGCAATGATATAGGAAGTGACAACTTGTACATGCAGCACAGCTTTCTGGCCTGCTGTGTCTTTAGCATTTTCCATATCCTTCCCTTTCAAAAGCAAAGGCACAGAGTAAATAAGAGTTCAGCCAAAACTACCGAGCTGCTAAATTGGGCAGTATCCAAAATGGAAAGTTTAACAGTATCAGATGTCTATGTCCACGAGGAGTAAAGGTTCAGCCAGGGGCAAGAAAGTCCCTTGTGTCCTAGAGCTGATGTAAAGATCAAATTTTGAGAAGTAACCTGAACAGAATGCTGGTATCTTAAACCCAGTAACCTGAAAAGCAAGGACTATATTATTGCACTGTCCACCCCATCATGGATACCCTTCATCCCAACCACACACAAACAGGGTCAGATCTGAAAGAGTACATATGATCTCTAACTCTTACCGACATCAGCATAATTCGGTAGAGGACAGATACTCTATTAGATGGTCTCCAATGATTAGAAGGGAAGAAGTCCCTGCAACCTCTTTGTCTTGTCTCTTTGGACTCCCTTAAAAGCCTGAAGAGTTGGCAAGTCAAAATGTCCATAAATGCCTGGCCAACTGGCCAGAATATGTGCTCCCTCTTGTCAGCTAGTAAAAATTGGACGGAAAAATGTCAGAAAGCTGAGGGTCTTACCACATGCTAGGAAGGCAGAGCTACTGCAATGGAGGGGTGCAAAGCCAAAGAAAAAGAGGATTTTCCAGTGCATTCCTCATAGAAAGAAGTTTTCTTACATGGAAAACGAAACCCAAGGCAAAAGTCTGAATCACACACATCATACAAGAACCTACGTACATGCAGACAGCATCATTACTGGGCATTTCACCACCATTCTGTTGATGTTCCTTTGCAGTTCTATTTATTTCCCCTTCCTAGGAGAGAAAAAAAACACTATTAGCTTGGTATTTGGACTAAGCAGGAGTTTTATTTATTTGAGTTAAAGAATGAAGAAAAACAGGGAGAATTGCTATCATGGCAATATAGATAAATAAAAAACTCCTACAGATCATCTTCATGTTTGGAAATTCTTGATTTAAATACTTCACATGCCTTTCCCTGTATCTCTTCCAGCCTGATCAGAGAAGAGGAACAACAATGAGATTCCCCCTTCTCCATTCATCAGCAACTTCCACAGCCACTCTCCCCTGTGAAGATGACTGGGCACCACACAGCAAGTCAATGGCACTGCAGGTGACTTTCAATGTAAGTCTAGAAATCACTCTCCTGCCTCCTAAAAGAACCACTCTTCCTTCCCACTACAAACCCCACTCCTTGATCTTTGTAGCCCAAGGGAGAATCCTTCTAGCAAAAAAAAGAATGCACCCCTGAGTTTCCTCTGACAACTCCAAACAAGTTTTAATTAAATTATTTTAATTTCTTGTTGCACATCTGCTTTCCAGAGAGAGGATATGCGGGATAGAGGGATAGCAGAAGCCTGCATTTTCACATTTCAGTTTGCCTGTGAGGATTTTCCAGATACAAGAGCCGTAAAAAAAGTACATATTTATGCCTCTATAGAATACTCTATAGAGTTTTGCACTTAATTTTGTTTGCCTGCATCTCTACCTATCTGTCAGTAGGAAGTAAGCCCCATTCTCAAAAGAAAATGCCCCCTGTCTATGCACAGGTGTTGCCCCTTAACAAAACACAGCACTGATGTTCCCAGAAATTCCAACTAAGAAAAAACTTAACATTTTTAACTAGTGCAATAGAGGCTATCTATGAAATGAATTTTCTTAGAGCTTTAAAGAGGAAGGACAAAAATTAATTCCAAGTCCTTTACCACTACATCTTGTAATACACTGATAATGTAAGAGACCGAAGAATCACAGAATTTTTTAGGCTGGTACCCGGCTGCAGGTTACTGTGTTCCTTTTATTCCCTTTACTTACATTCATCCCAATCTCCACAAAGGAATCCTCTGCTGAGATGTTCAGCTTGACCTGCAGCTCTGAAATGATGGCGAGCAGATCTGCCTTCTCAGCCTGGAGCCGCTGCACCTGGGACTTCAGCTGCCTCACTTCCTTCTCGGGAGCCATGCAGCCCTCCTGGGATAAACACACCCTGCATTAGCCGACCAAAAGGGAACACCAGCCAAGGAGCACAGAGCCTGAACATAACAGTGTCCTACATCCCTTCTCTTCTGTTCAGGCTTGCCTGGAAAACCCCACTGTACAGACCCCTAAACTATGTCTTGGTTCACTCAAGAGCAGAAGTCTGAACTGTGAAACCAAGTTAATCAAACACTGGGCATCATGCTGCTGGAAAACATGGGACTGGTTCTCTCAATGCAGAGATAAGTAGGATGTAAATTTTTGCCTAAATCTATACCCTTTGCTACCCCATAGGGTATCAGCCAACCTCCACAATTACTTCATTTTTTCACCTATATCCCTATTCCTCTTTTCCCAAATCTAACCAAGATTCAAGGAAGAAAAGACCAGTGGGCAGCAAGCTTTTCCACATGGCCCATTCTTAGCCCTTCCCCACCATATAACTTCTTTGTACCCCGTTTCCATGTATAAATCTCCCCGATTCCCTGACCTTCACACAAAGTCCTAGACCCCTTCTACAACGTCTCTGTTCCTCGCAGATTCTCCCCACACTTTTCTCCTTCCAGTCATGACCACCTCCTTTGCCTTCTGTCTTTTCCCTTTCTCTAGGATACTCAAAACCCTCTCTTAAGCTTCTACATGACCAGCAAGACTCATTTTTCCCTCTCCTTTAAATGCCGCTCCCCATTATGAAACTTTCCCTGTGAGTTTGTTTCTTCCTCATTTTGTAATCCGAGCCTTCCACCTCCTGGTAATGCTTTTATTACACCACATACCATCAATGCAAATTCTGGACAATTCCTGGAGTCTGAATTACATTCTAAGCTATGATTATGCCAAATCTCCAAATTATCTCTATGTTGACAGTGTCTCTCATCCCACAGTAGCACTCTCCCTCTCTGACCTGCTGCTGCCTCTGATTTTGTGCTTATACTGCAAGAGGATGCATTTAGAGTCAGTCCCAGTGAAGGAGAGATTTTAGATTCTCAAGCAGGCTGGAAAACTCTGGCAACAGCATACTTTAAGCATTCAAAGTACAAGAAGTTCTACAACAGGTAGAAGAATTATAAATCCTCTACTCTTCCTAAAAAAAAAATATTTCAGATTTAGGAAATTCTGAATGATTTATGAAATCCTGAATTTTCTTGACAATCCTGAAACACAGCTTTCAGTCTGTAAAGATTGTGTAAGTAATATTTACACAATCACACTATTTAAACATGACTTTCCTCCCCCTTGCATCTTCTGAGTTTATTGGCCAATTTTGACTTACATGCTGAAACATTTCTTACAGAGTTCCATAAAACAGTCAGGAGAGGAGAGTCTACTAGTGACTCTGTTGAAAAAAACCTTAATACACTCATCCTTCATCAGACAACAGAGAATCCACATGAGTTCTGGAGGTACCAGACACGAGAATGCATCAGTTTGGCTCTGCATGGAACTTCTTAAGTAACTTTTCACATGACCATGTGGGACACAAAGCAGGTTTTGTTTTGATCGGCTTTGCCCACAGACGCCTTCAGTACCACCTGCAAAATGTTGCCTGGCTACTGAGCAACCACCTGCAACATTAGAAATGATGTGTAACAGAGCCAAGGGCAGGACACACAGAGCAAGCTCAGACTCAAATGGAGCAGCAGAAGCACAGATCTAATCTGACCTCAGTAAAAGAGCTTTCATAAAAGAAGACTGATATAATAAAAATAGATGGCACATAATTTTTTTTTGCTTGTAATGTGTCAACTTCTCCCTGGAAACATGCTCCCGCAAACACAATACAAAAAGCAATTAAATGATCATGAGAGACAGGTAATCTAACAAGCAAAGGGAAGGATAAAGTCAAGAGATATCCAAGAATAAATGAAAAATCAGCAAGAAATGCTAATTCTTACTTATTAGGTAAAAAAGTTTAATTATTATTGTTTATTAAAAGTTAATGAAAATGTAAATTATCTCAGGTGTGCCAAAATTTTCTGCTACTACACTGTGAAAGGCCTCACTTTATACAGTAAGTCAGGTCAACACCATTTGTTAGAGCTAAGGATAAAAATGGAGATGTTAAAAAATCTCCAAACCTTCCAGTGTGACGAAATCCTAGAATCATAGAAGGGACTGAATGCTCCAGACTTTCAATTCAAAAGCATATCAATCTAACCAATTCTTTATTTACCATTTCAGCTCCTTCTTCTCTTTCCTTTAAGCTCTGAAGTTGCTGCTGTAGCTGTTCGTTTTCAATGCACTTGGCCTGCAAGCACTGCTTTGCCTCCTTAAACTTTAACTCATAAAATTCTCGTTCTTCTTTCTGCTTCTCTCTCCAGGTGGAAAGTTCCTCGTATCGGTCCTTCATAGCTTGGTTGTGCAACTTCATAGCTTCTAAATGGAAGCCAGAGACAAGACACTGAATCACATTAATACTCTGTCCATGAAACAGCAGATTTCCACTACACTGAGCTCAGCATTCTTCAGTATCAAATGGGTTGGCAATAATTAGGTATGAAATGTGAGCCTCTGTCTGGCGTACCTTAAATACCAAGCCAAAACTAAACTTATCATAGTCCGTTAGCACTATAATAAATAGCTTTAAATCCACTGCTGAGATCACATGCCCACACTCACTGACTTCTTTTTTCCTAAACCAAGAAGTCAGAAGGATTGTTCACAAGAGGTACCTGGTATCTTGCTGTGTGTGGTATTTACTTGATTAGCCCAAATGAAACTGCTGAACTGAGCTTCTGAAACTACTGAGACTTGGCAGGGAAAACATCCTGGACTGGTAAATTACTGCCTGGAAACAGATACAGATGCTATCAAATCAAATGTCTCAACTATGCCCAACAACGCTCTCCTCCAACATTTGGTTAAGATTTGATTGCAAGCACTGAAAAAATATACCAAACACAGCCAAGTCAGTTCCCTGTATGTAACAATGTCAGTATGTAACAGTATCAGTCTTACTATTGCAAAATGCTTACAAGATTCTTAGGCAGAGTCAATGAAATTATTTTAGACATGTTCTTTTTAAAGTAAACAACTCAAAGCTGGTTGCTTTAAAATCCTTTATACTTGTATATTCCAGTAACTTCCATTATGTCCTGATGTCATATTATAAACTGCCCATAAATCCTTCAGCTGATGAAAAAAAAATGAAGTCTGGAGAATGATTCTGCAAGTTATGAGTTACAGCAGCTGTAAATATGTCCCAGAACATTATCTTATATGATAAGACCTTTTAGCAAAATACCAGAGGTACTTCTACAAACAACTTTCCTCCTAGATACCCATGAGACATAGAACTTGGACCAGGTCCAAAAATGATTCAGGAATAATTTAAACACTAGTGTAAAACCACAATACAGCAAACATGTGATTTCATGCTCTACTGTCATATAAACAGTGAGATACCTCTGTCTTTTACACAGAAAATTCTCAGATCTCCTGAGTTTTGCTGTAACCATTTAAAGAAAAAAATAACTGATACCTAAATTCCTGGGATCCAGAAACAAAACTATCTCACGTGAAGGACTCAAACCATTAGGGATTTTCAGGGGAGGCTACTGGTTTCTCCCAGATGTACCCTGCCATAGCCACCACTCCTTTTTGAAGTATGGAAGGTACAGTACCCACCCCTCCTGATGCAGCTTTGGCAAAATGTTTGTAATGGAGCCAACAGTTCTACAATACAAACCAAAGAAAGCTTTTAGAGGCTGATGAGCGAAAAGCACATCATAGGAAGACATTTTTCATGTCACCTTCTAAAATCCACAGTGCTAGACTGCTTATATATAAAATTCTGGAGCAAGTAAATCCCCCTTACATTGGGCTGTTCTCCCCCTAATCTACCACACCAATTCAATTTGATGTGTGCTACCAAATACCCTATTGATGTGTCTTATCAAACTGGCATCGTCACTTGCAGAGTCGTTTATACAGCAAACACTACCCAGCAAGTGCAAATGAGCACAGAATTCATACACATAGGACAAACCAAACCCTTCAGAAGAGACTCAGGGCTCTCGCATTTCAAGACCAGCTCACATATGCATTCACCTTTTAACTCATTGTTCTCAGTGATTAGTTCTTTCATCTGCTGCAACATCTCTTCCGGGGTGTAGGAGTTAAGGGCTGAGGCAGCCATGCTGTCCACTCCATTTTCCATTTTACTCTTGGAATGCTCTCCATTTTCAGCAGGACGGCCCTTCAACTTGCTGGACATCTCCGAAGCAGCTATTACTAGGTTTGCCCAATTATAAAGAAAGCATAATCACACACTCATTTTATTAAGACACACAAGCCATATGCCTTGTCACAGCACACAGGCACCTTCAATCCCTCTGACCCCGCTACACCAGAGTATCCGTGAGTCTACGTTAATCCCCCACGGGCCTAAAACAGGACGGCCAAGACGTCTTTCGGGCCACCCAACCCTTCCTCAGGCGCCCATCCCTCTGGGAGCGCCCATCCCTCCGGGAACGAAAGGAGACCCCCGCCTCACCCACTCCCTTCCCAGCCCTGACAGCACTCGGGCCCCGCCGCCCGCCCGGCCCTGTCAGCGCCCCGGCGCCGCCTTTCACGCCGAAATCCCGTTTCCGCTGATTTTTAACTTTCATTTTCGCTTTCTTGTCCCCTTTTCCCGTTCTCCGGCACACCCCACCGCAGTGCTGGGGAAGCTACGGCGCCCGCACCCGCCGCTGCCCAGGCACGGCCGCTCCGTCCCTGGGCCAGACCGGCCCCCGGGAGCCGCAAAACGGCGTTTCCCCGCCTTGCCCTTCCTTCCCGCAGGCCCGCCCCGGGTCCGCCGAGTCACCGGGCGAGCCCGGCCATGCCGACCGCCGCCCCCCGCTCTGGGCTGGCCTCAGGGACCCCGTCCCCGCTCACCCCTCACGGCGCGCCCATGGCGGCGGCGGCCTCGCTCAGCTGACGGACGGACTGCCCGCCCTCCCCCGCCGTCCCCGCCTCCGCCGCCTCCTCCGCGGGGACTTCCCAGCTCCGCGCCTCCCACCTCCCGCGTACACAGCGCTCGCTGCCTTGGCGCTCTCCCGGCTACCGCCCTGAGGTCCGCGGGCCCAGCGGGAGCCAAGTGCTCCATGGAGCAGCAAGGTCGTGTGGGGAGCACTGTCCCGCAGGGGGAAAAATCCTGCGGGTCGATGAGGTTGGAAAAGACCTCTGAGATTTTCGAGTCCTGTTTATGACCGAACACCACCATGTCAACCAGACCATACCGCTGGCTGCCACGTCCAGACTTTCCTTTAAAACCTCCAGGGATGGTGACTCCATCACCTCCCTGGGCAGCCCATTCCAATGTCTAATCACCCTTTCTGTGAAGAAATTCCTTCCAATGTCCAACCTAAACCTCTCCTGGTGCAGCTGGAGGCCATGTCCTCTCATCCTGTCCCTGGTTTCCCGGGAGCAGAGCCCGACCCCCACCTGGCTGCACCCTCCTGTCAGGGAGTTGTAGAGAGCGGTAAGGTCACCCCTGAGTCTCCTTTTCTCCAGGATGAACAATCCCAGCTCCCTCAGCTGCTCCTCACAGGACTCATGCTCCAGCCCCTTCCCCAGCTCCTCTGCCCTTCTCTGGACCCTCTCCAGCACCTCAGTGTCCTTCCTGAACTGAGGGACCCAGAACTGCGCACAGCACTCGAGATGTGGCCTCACCACTGCCCAGTACAAGGGGGAGGAATGGCTTCTCCTGGCATGAGGCCTGACAGACAGGATCAAGGGGTGGGTATGAGGTGAACAAAAGGGAACATTATTGCACAGGGAATTTTAGTGATTTTTGCCACAGGATCAAATCAATTAAGGGGTTTGTCATGCTGTGGGGATATAGTCCATTAATGGCTGTAAAACAATGTGGCTGGATGTGGTATCTGGCCCTGGAAGCCTTTAAATGCCAGATTCCAGGGATGGGGTTAGCTGAGGTCGTTCACCCTGCACAGTCCCAGTGCTTGGTGACTGTACCAGGCAGGATGCAAGCCTGGGAATACTTCAACTGCCTGTTCTTAAGTAATAAAGCCAACCATGATGTTTTGGTTCCTTCATTTACAATGTGAAAAATTGTAGCCAATCTAGCTAAAATGTCAGTTTCCGATGTGGAAAATGCCAGTCTTTCACTAAGTGACCACATGGCTCGAAAATAAGCTCTTTTGATTTGAAAAATGCTGCTTTGCCGTCTCCTAGGAGTTGTAAACTGTGTGTTGTTTAATGAAATCGTGCCTTTCCACGGGCTGGTCTCCCTAGTTGCCCTCCAAGTGCCACAGCCAGGGATTCCCCAGCATGAGGGAGAGAAGGTGCCCGTCGGATGGTGTATGGTGGACACTGGCAGGCAGCAGTCCTTTTACAGGTTCAGCATTTAAACAGGGTGCAGCTTACAAATCTCCCAAGAAATAAAGCCAGCAAACATTTGGGACCACCTACATGGCAAAGAGCGGGTCTGGTAGCAGATTTATGCATGCTGAAACCATAATCCATGTGCTTTTTGCTTACACTGCTAATGAATAGAGTCTGTCTCCTTGTAGGTACAGTGAGATCTTCTCTGCATGAGGGAGTGTGATTTTGGAATGACTGTTGTCTCCCATCACTTCATCTGTGACTGGATGCTAGACAGCAGTGTAAGGGAGTTAGATGGGCAATAAAGCAACCTTCTGTGAGACTGAGGAACAGAATTACTGGCAGCTCATCATGGCTTTTTATTTGAGCTCTGAGCTAAGTTCTTGCAGACAGCAAGACCTTACTGCCTGTGCAGCAAAGAAAATTGAGTTTTACTTGTCAGAGGAGTTTAAAGAAGCATTTGCTATTTTTTTACACTCCTGATAGCTGTTTGTTCCCTCAGTAACCCCGGGTCTGGTTTTAGTACCCAGAATTAATTTTTGGGAATAGATCTTATTTAAGCCACAAATACCCAAGTTTTGGGGGAGCAGTTTAGCTTTTCAGTGTGTGATTCACTGCCAGAAAGATTTATGTATCTCACAATTTTTTGAAGGGATCCAAGTGCAAGAACAGTCCTTGCTTGCAGTTGTATAATGGAGGTGGGTTGCCTGGAAGCAGAAGTGGCTTTTTGAAAGCCAAAGAAAAATTAGAGTCCTTGTAGATATGGAAAGGAGATAAATAACCAAAGAGGCTTTGTGAAAAATAAAAAATATGAGGCAATTTGATTTATTTACATGAAAGAAAAAATGGCATCTATTTAAGGAAGATTAAAGTGTTTGCACAAAACTCCTGTTGCACATCAAGCCTTGTGGGAATACAAGGGACAAAGCAATTGTTTGGACCCACCTATTTTATTCAGATTTTTTTCCTCCACAGTTTCTCACGTGATGTATCCTTTTGTCCATTCTGCAGGTTACAGGTGACACGCAGAAATGAAACGTGTGGGTTCTGTGTAGGAAGGAGATCTGTTCTGGCTCTCCTGGTGAGTGGTCTGAACTGCTGGGCTGAGTTAGGAGTAGCCCATCTATCTGTGCTGTATGGCACAGATAATAAATATTTGGAGGTACAAGGTATAAAAGTGTCCAGTTTTCCCCAAACCACTCCATAACATTTGTTTGCAAAAATAGGCATCGGTCAGCTCTGGGTCTGAGGGCTCGGATGCAGTCAAGTTACTTAAAAAATTTCCTTGTGGCAGCTGAGCCATGGAAACAGTCTTTGTGTACACCCTTACTCCCTAGCAAATGTGGGATAATTCAGTTTAGCTGAGTCTGAAAGGATAGAGGATTGTGCTAGATTATCACATCGGTCTGGGCTAACAGCTTAGACGCTGTTTTTGCAGTTGTCTGGGAGCTGAGTCCTGAGAATCAGCCAAGGCTTGAACTTTGGAAAGCTTTGGTACGAAGAACCCCTCTCTATGAATATCTCTACGTATATACACTCAGGGCTTATGATTTATCCATCTCTCTGTCATGGATTATGTGGAACTCGTGCCTCTGACTCTCTTATGTTGGCTTTACTCTTCTTGTCTTTCTAGTCTCAGCGTTGCCTTCCTGACTGTTGCTGCAGTAGCTGCTGGAAACTCCTGATTTTGGCCAGGATCCCATAGATAATGTACAGACATGGCCCAAAGACTGACTTCTCTCTGAAGACACAAGGAATATGCACTAGCCCGGTCTGGATCGCTTCCTCTGAGCAGCTCAGGTGCCTAAAGAGGCATTTGTTTTATTCTGCCACAGAGCTATCTGCAGGTCTGTGGAAGAACTACTAACCTTGATTAATACCTGGGCCTCTTGCCAGCATAAATGCTGGAGTGTTTGCTGTGACTTCAGATTTGCCGATTAAGCTTAATTTCCAACTGACAGGTAATTTGAAAAACACCATAAATATATGTTCCTTGCAGGCTTTGAGCAGATTAAGTGGGGGAGAGGGGCTGTTATAAAGCACATCCAACTTCTGCAGTCAGCAGTACTCTGTGATGAATGTCACCATAACCTAGAGAGAAATAAGATAATGAAATGCATTCATTTCTTCCAACAATTAAGTGCTACCATGGCCTGGAGAGGGCTCAGAGCCAGCTGGTAAAATTTACATTAAGCAGTGTCAGGCCTTAGATTATCATCTACAGTAAAACAGCTACAAAGAGCATGAAAGTCAGATGTATGATCTGAATGTTTATCTGCCACTGACAGATGGTATGACATGTTAAATCTGGGATCATCATGGATTTTTGATTATCAGTCCAGTATTGAACCCATTGCTATTGATACTGTTCTTACCTTCCAAGGGAAAATCATGAAAAAGGAAGTCCAGGAAGCCAAAAGATGACAGAAATAAAACAGTAGAAAAAAAAGTGACCCAAGGTCCTGCTTTCAGTCTAATAACCCTGCTGTGGGCAGGATGTGTGAAGCAAAGGTAGTGCCAAAGAATGTGTCTAACTAACTGCTTTTGGCCTGTTCTGCGAGTTTAGTGCAGTGTGTTGTGTACCTCTTTCCCTCCCACACACAGCCAAATGGATAACTTCTTTTACAACTGCAGTTATATAACACTCCCATGCAATGACACAGGAGAGTAAAGAAGCTCTAGTACAACTTTTAGGTGATCTAATGCAGAGACTGCCGGCATGCAGGGAAATTGTAATATCATGGTTTTATTTTTCAGACTTTTTCTTCCTCAAGTAAGTTGCAGTTTGATTGTATCAAGTTGCTGGAATTCCTCACCAGCAGCCCTCATTTCTTTCTTGAAATCAACTCATTCTCTTTCCAGTCAAAAATATTATCTGTAATTTTTTTTTTAATAAATTTAGTGATTTGAGTCAAACTAGCAAAAATATCCCACTTTTCCTCAGTCTAGCAAGAGCAGCAGCCATGGAAGGAACTCCACACTATTTCCTCTAGGTACCTGGCCCTGCATTAGGAGCTCTGATGACAAAGTAATTTTCTGTCTATCAATAAGATGCTTTAGACCTTTTGCAGAGAAGAAGAGCGAAATGTTAACCACAAATCTGGTGGTTTTGTGATTCTGTCTCTGTCAGTGGAGAAGAGATGAACTGACATCCACAGATAGCACTGTAGAATCCTTGTTCAGGCTGTCTTCTGTGACCGCTGAGCAGATACTGGTGTCAACTCAGGATGCAGTACATTTCACTCAACAGCTGCCGTGCCAAAAATAAGATGGATAAATGTGCAGAAAAGCTAAAAACCAAACTGACCACCATCCTTGTTTTTTCTTTCCAATAGATGGCAGCAATTCTCTTTCCAGATCATCGTCGGTTGAACAGGTCAGGAGCTCCAGAATACCAGTAAAGTTTAAAAATATAGGCATGTATGCCCTTTTCTTTTGCTCTTTCTGAGCGTGAAGTTTGCACCAAGAAGGCAGCAGACTGAGAAAATGTCTGAAGCCCTTGGAATGTGGCACTGCTGCCAAGTACAGCCGTGGCAGGAAAACACAGGCAGATCAACGAGCAAACGTGACCCAGGGCTCAGAGATGGGGGAGGGAGGTTTACTTTTGCCTAAGGATGGTCAAAAGTAAAAGTGGGACTATTTTAGGGTTTAATTGAGAAGGAATGGGAGAGCCATGGAAGAGGGGAATGGAATGTGAGGATTCCAGGTCAGATGGAGAAGTCTCGGACAGCCAAGGAGCAATGACTGTGCATCTTGTGGAGGAAGAATCACACACAGTGGACTGTCCAGCACAGCAGACTCCCTTTGGAAGAAGTGACTTCTTAATGTTTATATAAATCTTCAAGAGGAAATTAAACCAGAATGGAGCTGAGGAAGCCTCTATTCAGAAAGTACTGTGGCAAAAATCTCTTGCAGATAAGACTGCTTTCTTTATCCTGAAATGCACCAGGATAAAGAAAGTGTTCATCATTATAAGAGAACAGCTCCACACCACCATATGGGCCATGGGGAGGGATGAGCCAGGCTCCCATCATACATTATGACATAAAGAAAGCATTGCTTGCTTCCTGGCTGCAAAGAGATGGTCAAAATAAAAATATTCGGGTATAACATTATTTTAAATGTAAAAAAGCGTTATATTATTTTAAAAACATTATTTTAAAAGGCACAACTCTCAATTATAGCCTGGAGGCAAATGAGTTCTTCATTAATTTTACCCCTTAAATCCTTTTTAAAAATCTCTTTCTAATGTTTTCAGTCATACACACCCCTTATTTTGTTTTTACCTCAAATGTCTCGCTAGGATTTTTGGTTGAAGAGCTCTTTGACTCCACAAGCTGCTTTCCTGCTAAATGTGGAAAATGTCACTCTGGTGGGTTGTGTAATTGCACTCATCACTATTTCTCTTTTTACACAATCTGGAGGAGGGAAGTAGTGCTACCCCAGTGAACTGAGCTGCACTGGCATTTTTGATGGAATGCAGCAAAGACAAACCACTAAGAGTGCAATTCCAGAACATTATGGAGGTTGTTACAATACAGAGTTTCCCAGTAAGAGACCCCAGATCACATTTCTGATAGGAAGTAACTGGGTTTTTTTCTAGAGCATCTTCTGGGTCTACAAGCCATAAACCCTCAGCAATACTCCAGAAGACGTGGGACCATATCCTCATCTTGCTCTTGAGATGCTGTGGCTTCTACTGTGTGGAAATGAAGCTTGCAAGCACGTGTCATAAACTGCAGTATTCCCTTGATCGTTTAAGGCATGTTCTCATGTTGTAGCCTTGGCTTGTCTTTGTGATGACTGTAGGAATACCCCAGCACACCTGGGAATACAGCTCCTGCAAGGAGGCTGGAGTGCAGTTTGTATGGTGTTTAAGCCTGTTTGAGACAGCACTGCCATTGAAAGAAAAGCAGGTGGAGACATACAGACAACCAGATCAGAGAGAACCAGGCCAGAGGTTTTTTACCTGGATCAGTTTTTACCTAAAACAGTTTCACTTGTGCTGACTCAAAACATGCTCACACAGTTTTGGTAGAAGGCTGGGGAGAAGTAGCCTTGGACCTGTTGGAACAGGTCCAGAAGAAGGCCATGAAAATTAACAAAGGGCTGGAGCACCTCTCCTGTGAAGACAGGCTAAAAGAGTTGGAGTTGTTCAGCCTGGAGAAGAGAAGGCCCTAGGGAGACCTCATTGAGGCTTTTCAATACTTAAAGGGGACTTTTAAGAAAGATGGAGAGAGACCCTTTAGCAGGACCAGAAGTGACAGGATAAAGGAAAACTGTTTTAAACTGAAAGAGGGTGGGTTTAGAGTGCACATAAGAGTAATTTTTTTTGCAAGGAGGGTGGTGAAACACAGGCCCAAGTCGACCAGAAAAGCTGTGGATGCCCCATTCCTGAAAGTATTCAAGGCCAGACTGGATGGGGCTTTAAGAAGCCTGATCTAGCGGAATGTGTTCCTGCTTGTGGCACTGGGACCGTGGTGAATACTGGGAATAATTTGGTTTGCAAAAAAAGTAGAGAAGGAGAATTTTTCTGAGGCTATTAGAGGCAGTAAACTCAGACTGAACTTTTGTCAGAAAACAAAGTCCTTTTCAGACAGCTGAGGGCGCTCAGCACTTCTTAAGTGAGGCTGGTGTTCTGCAGGTCCGGGCTTTAAGTTACAGCACTAAAATACTTGAATCAAAGGTAGTGCTGCCGGTGAGCAAAGCCTGGGTAGGGGCTCAGGGTCCCACATTGCCAATAGCCGAAAAATGAAAGACCCAGAGCTGGTTAAATAACACCTTATGTGCTTCAGTACAAGCATAAATCGAATGCCTTAATTTTAATGGAGCCTTGAAAGAACTCTTTGATCACTGATTTCCCCTTCTGAAGCAGCAGGGTTTTGTTTATTTATTACAATTTCAAGTAGCACCATAAAAGTAGAACTGGAGAAAAACGTTAGGCTCATATACCTGGATATTTATATTCTGGTCATCTTCTGTCAGTTTTCTCTCATCCTGGTTTTATCCTTGTCACTGAGATCTGCTTCTTGGCATGACACACCTTTGCCAGAATCATCACCTATATCTGTCCCGAATTTCCCAAGAAATGGCCTCTCTTGTGGTGGAATCTGCATTTTGGGCACGTCTCTTGAGGTCTGGAAAAAAAGACACACTGATTTCATTTCACCCAGACTATGATGCATGATTCTTTTTAGGTATTTTTAATATAAATCAGATTTCTCTGGATTCTCATTTATCTTGCATTGATTTCTCTAGCTTATTCAAGCTTCTTAAAATCGTTCTGTGGTTTTTGTTTATCCACCACTTTTTATTAGAAAATCCTTAATTCCTTAGTGCTTCTAAAGCTTCTTAGGACACGAAACAATGCTCCTGATTTGTTAACTCTTATTATTACGTCTAGTGGTATGAATAAAAATTAGTTTACTTTGATGAAATACACTTAATACATACACTTATTTTATTAAAGTCAAGTAATTACTGCAACTGAAGTCTTGCTTGGTTGGATACCTCGTCTTTAGAAGAAAGGTTAATCTTCTTACTGTGGCAGTCACTTCTCTAATTTTTTCAGCTCTAAAGGGACATCTTGGCTTAGAAAGTTAAGGATTTTTGTGTCAGTCAATTGCCTTGTTTTCATCCACAGAAACTTTGATTTGCATTTTCAAGCACTGGTAATTAAATTAAAGGACCTGTGACTTGCAAAGCCATTTGACATTGGGCATGGAACTCATCTCTCTTAGGTACTCGTGTGCATGGTGAATTCCCCCCACATGGAGATAAACTGTCTCAATTTAGGGTTTGTGTATGACAATGTGGCTGTGATAGTGTCTCCTAACTTGAGCTGTGCAGAGCCTCAAGGCAAGGTGTGGGCTGGCTCATTTGTTTTGTTCAGGTGCCCTGGCACCTAAGGCTCTACCTTGTGTCATGGAACAAATGTCTTCCTCTTTGTCTTCTGTGACCACACAGCCAGGCTGCAGCTGGCATGGGGCCTTCAGGAGGGATTTCCCTTTCATCCCTGAGCACAGGGCTTGGCTCCTGAGCTACCCAACTCCTCGGTTTCCCCACTGAGGGATGAAGCACAGAGAAATGATGCTGCAGAGAAATGGCAGAGCACTTTTCTCTTGTCCCATTACACTCTTCACTGAGAAAACATCATTTCTCAGTACTCATAATGTGGGATTCCCAACCCATCTCAGCATTTCCAATGAGATAAAAAATGGCTTTGGCAACACATAAGTTCCTCACGGTAGAGCCAAGCAGCACAGGGACCATCTATTTTCTCCACATGAAGAAATACCTGGGTATTAAAGGGAGAGACATGCAGAAATCAAGTCCAGCTGCCTCATGAGATGCAGACTGATACCCAGATGTCAAATGGTTGAATCCATGTTTCTGCCTGTCAGCTCTGCTGATTTCTCAGGGCACAGCCTGTCGGCGTTCCCAGAGGCAAGTGATCTCTCTGGGATATCTCCTACTTTACATACTGTTTATCTCTGGCCTTCGGGTGCTCCAGGCAGCACCATAACCATCAGACCCCGGGGGCTGTTTGAAGGGCACACACCTCCCGGCAGGTCAGCATCTCACAGGTGTGACCTGTGAGGTCTGTGGGATGCAAGAACACAAGACAGAGGCATTTTATCCCTCCTGCCAGCCTTTCTGCCTCCCTCTGCAACTTGTATCTTCTCTCTTCAGCCAGGATCCAGGTGGGGTTGATGGCCCCGTAACCGGCTACTCCACTGGAGCCAGACAGCGCTTACGGCAAGTCGGGGAGGGGATGGATGCCACTGACAGCCACCACTCTGACTCCCTGCTGCTTCCCAAGTGACAGCCAGCCAAGGAACAAAGCAGATGAGGGAGCAGACCTTATAATCAGGTTTACAATTTGATCAATTATTATCATAGCTGCAATAAGCTAGTTACAGAGATGGGAACAAGCTGGTGTCGTAGAAAGCCAGCTATAAAAAGTGTGTTTCTAGACATGCTGAGTTCTGTGAGGACAGAGAAACAGCCTATTAAAATACCTTGTTAACACACAGGTTGTAGCCTCAAAGCTGATGCTTGCTTTGTATGTATTTTATTTTACTCCTCATTTTCACTTACTTGTTTCTTTGCTGTCTTTTGTAAAGGAATATTGTTTTATTTGGGTAGATTATTGGATAATGTAGTGTACAGGAGGTAGACACTCATGGTTACTTCTGTTTGCTCAGCTCCCTCAAGGTGAACATGATGCAGACCCAAAGAGGAACTCGGGCAGTTTCTTTGTAGTAATTCCTATCGTAGAATCACAGAATATTATGAGTTGGAAGGGACCCACAGGGATCATCAAGTCCAGCTCCTGCCCCTGCACAGAACAAGCCCAAGAATCCCACCATGTGTCCAAGCACTTCTTGAACTCAGACAGGCTCGGTGTTGTGACCACTTCCCTGGGGAGCCTGTGCCCAACCACCCTCTTGGTATGGTGTTTACTGTCTCACTTGCAGCCGTCTCTTTTGATTTCTTTGTTTTTCCCCAGCTACCTGATTTTTCTGGCTGCCCACTGGGTTAGAGGGTACAAAGGAGAAAGGATGCCTGGCCTCAACTCAATGCTGAGGAGAAAGAAAAGTCAGTCTTGTGCTTGATTGCATTACATCACAACTTCTGTCTATTCATTTATGCAAGAGACTATGAAAGGGAAAGGAAATTCAAAGATTTTTAGGCACTTGCTCTCACTGAAGGTTTAAGATACTAACTGAAGATACTATTTGTTTGACTATTACATTATTTTTTCCTTATGCATTTATTAGCATTGCAATGTCAGAGTAGGGTTCAAATGACAGAGTTCCTGTCCAGGTCCCATTGCTTTGGTTTAGCCTATCATTCTCCAGGAAAGGGACCGGTGACAAAATCTGAGTCAAGCCCAATGTCAAATATCACTTATATCAAATATCACTGCCATTATTCCCAACAAGATTTCCATTTAAGAGATTGTTTTTACTTGCAGTTTTTCTATAGTGCATCACTACAGGGTCTGGGCTCCCCATGATGCTGTAGTAAAACCTTATAGATCTATACATGACCAGTTCTAACTTCTGCAGGGTTTGTTTCTTGGTGTGATAACTTTTGCTTTGAAACCATCTCCCTTTTTTATAGGCTGTGCTCTGGGTGGGGATTTAGTACAAATCTCTTTAAAAGCCCCAGTAGTTCCTCCTTGAGGCCAAATCTGAGTTGAACACAGGTGCTGCTCGAATCCCAGCTGGACATGGTGAGTTTTGGCAGCAATAGTGTGTTCCAGAGTAGAGAGAGAATGTGGGAGGGTGCTTTAGGGTCCTGGAGGATTTTTGTGTAGGAGGTGTGAACTTAGGGCTGGGGCAGGAGAGCTCATGAAGGTAAACTTCTTAAGAGGCATTTTCTCATCTTTATTCTTTGAAAGCAGAGGGCCATCTAAGATTTTGGGCTGCCTGAGACTGGAGCCAGTAAAGTACATTTTGGGATTGAGCAGGGGAAGACTGTGTTTGAGAGTGAGAGCTGGGTTAATATTACTTTGGTTTTGTCCCTTGTAAGCTCTTCAGTGTGGTATCCCTCCATACCAAATCTCAACTTCCTAGATTACAGCCAGCTCCTGTAAAGGTATCATTTGCCCAAATCATTACCCCAGACACATCTCATCCTTGAACCTGGGAAAGAAGAGTAATGTTGAGTGAACATAACTAGAGGAATTTAAAAGAGAAAAAAGTAACTTCAGTGGGAATGATTTTACACAGATTAATCTATTTCATGGGCCACCTGGATTTCAGGTGACTGAACCGTGTTGGAAGTAGATGCTGCTTTCTCCTTGTTCCTGTGCTTGCCACTTCCATTTTTCAGCACTTGTTCACCGCTAAGCTCAGGGACGCAAAATCAATAGTGCTCCAACATTAATAATTGAGCAAAGCAGGCAGCCAGCTGAGTAAACTCCATCTCACTTGAAATCAGAGCAGTTACTTCCAGCTTGAGCTAATATATCTGAGAATTAGGTGCAGGCTGAGGTGGAAAATGGGATAAAACCACCAAAATAAAATAAAAAAGCCAAACAGCCAGCTCCCCCCTGTGCTGTGCTGTCATGATTCTCACCAAAGGAGTGGCAGAAGTGAATAAGGATTGCTCACTTGAATCATTCTGTATCGTGATGCAATCAGGCAGAATGGTTTGAAAGCCTCTTTAGTTTGTAGGAACGATCTCTCCAGGGGTCTGAGTGCTATTTCCAGGTTTCATCCTAAAGCGTAAATCATGCACTTATTGAGAGCTGATC
This sequence comes from Edolisoma coerulescens, assembly GCA_013397115.1. Taxonomy (NCBI): domain Eukaryota; kingdom Metazoa; phylum Chordata; class Aves; order Passeriformes; family Campephagidae; genus Edolisoma; species Edolisoma coerulescens. Next base: position 1,153,741 of record VWZW01004519.1, read on the forward strand.
GTGTAAAGTACACAAAGAAGAAAAGAGTCTGACAAATAGCTTTTAACTTGGGGAGTAAAAAAAAAAAAAAGGCAATAAACACAGTACTGGAAGTGTTTCTGAAGGGCATTTGGATACTCTCACAATGCAGGGTGAGAACCCCACTAGAATGTGATGCTCCACAACATCCCCTCACTGAAATGCTGCCATCTCTGGAAAAGACTGCAATAAACTCCTAACACCCCTGGTGAAATTACATGGTGCTTAAGGGACAGGGTCTCTTAATCCCAGTAAACCATTCAGCAGTAGGATGTCACATCAGATTGTCATACCACCCTGGTGGCTTCTGCAGTTTATAGATGAAAGTTGCCCACATGATGACTTCTTTGAAAGTACTGGGTTTGGGAATTTCTAGATCAAACCTGCTCATAAATATTGAGAAGAGGGGGTTTCCCTGAGGGATAGTCTTGTTTTAATGGGGCAGAATAACAGTAAAGGCATAAATCATATCTGAGACAGCAGGATATAACTGGCAAATGAATTCCATGAGGATTAATGCCAAGATGTCAGCAATCCAGGAGATGCATGATAGAGCCCATAGATAAAAAATACCACGTGAACTTTTCCTTTCTTTCAGAGAATCTCCAGGGTTCCTTCTGCAGTGTGCCTAGGAAAAGTGCTCTGAATCCTAAGTAGTGTGAGGAGGCAGACAGCCTGATTTAAAGGTGTTAAAATATTGCCAAGGGATGGGAGCATCCACAAGGACAGCACTCTGGGATGGTGCTGAACTCCCTGCATCAGGGCTGCTAGGTGCGGTGTTGAGGACGAGCCACGTGATGCACTGAGTTATCCCATCAAGAACTGCGTGCCATTTCTGCAAGGAGTGAAAATTGCCTGCCATCTCTGTAAGGAGAAAGAATCAAGAAAACATTATGAACTGGTGCATGGGGGAATCCCACTACTGTCTGTCAAAGCTTCCTTTAAAGGGATGACACAAACTCCAGATGGGGACCCAGTTTGTTATTTGGATGAAGCCTGTAGGAGGGAGTTTATGAAAAGCTCAGCTGGTGCTGCATTTCCGCAGGGTGGAGTTTGTAGCTTTTCTCCCAAACAGCAGAACAAGATCAAAGCCTTTTATTTTCATGGCTTGCAATGTGTTTTTTTACTGTTTCTTTTCAATGGGCTGCAACACAAGAGATGCCGCACAAAGAGATCATGATATTCAGAAACAAATCAAACTAAAGATTTGCTAGACAGGGCCTGTCTGTATCTCCTCTCCGAGCCCCATCTTTCCCCTTTGGCTTTCTGTGCAGCAGTTGGCAGTATGTGTAAATCCAGAAAAGCCTTGCAGAGCCAGGGGAAACCCAGGAGGCAATTAATTCATCTTGAAACAGCACAGCCTAAACAGTAACCAGTGACCAGGACTGTCTATACAGAGAGTTTAGGTAATTGTGCTGCCAATTTGTCATCAGGGCTGGGTTTTTATGAACAATTTTTTGCAGTGAGCAGCAAATATTGTCTTTAAGTATGTTAGTGAAGGAGCAATTGCATGCCTCTCAGCTGCAGCAATTTCTTCTGGTCTTGTGGGTGCTGTCCGTCACCCTTTGAGACCAACGTGGCTCCAGCAGAGGCCACTAGGTTGGACAAGAATCTCCAAACATGAACACAAGGGCCAGAGAAACCAAAGAAGAGGAGGCTTGTTTGTCCCTGATGATCCATTTGGATGTGTGCAGCCTGGAGGTGTACAGCTGGAATGAAAAATAAGAACATACAGCATGATTCAGCTGATCCCAAACAAAGGTTAGGGGCAAGAAATTCCTATGTGAGCAGAGGGAAGGTTCGCAGGGAATTTCCCCTGGCTGCCTTTTAAAGTTCTGGCTGCTGCATATAGACCTCTGAGGCATTTGTTTAGTTTGGCTTTTATTTTCTTTTTCTTTCCTTTTTTTTTTTTTTTTTCCCTTTTCAGTTCTTGTCTGTTTTGTTTCTGAAAGGATGACATCCTGGCCCCTCACATTTCTGGAGGCAACACACACATTCCTTGCAGCTCTGTGTTACTGAGAGGACAGAAAATATTCTTCATAATTACACATGATTTGATCATTCCAGCATTTCTACCTCTTCCCAGAAGTTTTATTATCATAATTAATTTCTCTGGCATCTACTTACAGCTCTAGGCATTTTCCCAAACCTTTAAACACACAGTTAGCAGTTCTGAACATTTCACTGCTATATTTCCTTTCTTCAATTTGGTAGTTATAAATTCTTTGCTAGTCGTCTTTCCTGCAACGTGAGCTTTATTCATGTAGTCCCCATTACTGTAGTATCATCATACTCCAGGATCTCTGCTTGTTATCCCTAATTACAAATGAGAATCTGGGGTACAGGGGGAGTAAGATTCATCCTTTGGTGACTTGCCCAAAATGTCACAGAGGCAGGAAAGAGAATTACACTCTGGTGTCCCGACTCCAGCTCCTGCTGGACCAGCTAGGTTTTACTGTCTTACAATGTATTTCTCTTTCCTTTCCAAAAATAGTCTGCAATTTACAGACTCATCACTTTCTCAAATGCATTTAAGGAAAGATGAACCAAGAGGGAAGTGATCTTAAGAACCAAGGATTCCTCTTGAGAAATTGTATTCCAGCTTCTGGATATTGGACAGAAAAAGATCTTTTGCTTAAGAGAGATCTGAACTCTGATCTAAACCATGGAGTATTAATCATATCATATGTTCATCATATCTGTGTATGATTGCGCTTGTCCATAGTAAGTTTCTTGGATCTCAGAGTGATGTAAGAGAGATGATCATAAATAATGTTGAGTTTCAACAGCCAACCCAATTCACATTAAAAACATCAGTTTCAGCCTCCTGTTTGTTTCAGTGAGGGTTGGTAGACTACTGAAATGAGAAACTCCAGTCACAATCCAGCACAGCTCTTGGTGTGATTCAGTGTGATCCCTCAGTCACCACACAATGGGCAGAGCTGTACATTAGCCTGGACTGCATGTCCCCAGGAAAAGCCATGTACTGCAGTGGTGGAATTCATCCTACCTCTGTCATTGCAAATTAATTGTACAGGCTGACAAAATTCCACAAATTCTCACCTTTTCATCTGTTTAAACTCAACCCCATGTAATGCTCTTGACACAACTCCCAAGACCCACAGGTGTCCTCAGTCTGAGCACAAGCCACCTGTGTCTTGTTTGCTGGAATGGGAACAACAGCCCCAAAAGCAAAGCTGCTGGTGGAGACACCAAAACTGTGCTCTTTGTCAGACAGAAACTGAGTCAAAAATCAGGTTTCAACCTATGCAGAACTTGGCCAAACCTTACTGTTAATTTGGCTTCCAGCACAAGCAGCGCAGCACTGTAATATAAAACTCCCTTGGTGGGTAAACCATTTTCCATGTACTCTCGGATTATAGCTGAGTAGGATTAGAGATGTCCTGGTGTGGGCAGCTTTCTCCAATGTCAGAGTGAGAGCTGGGTCTGCTGGCTCAGCACCCTGACTCCTGGTGTGGTTCAGTGTGAGAAAGTGGTGAGCAATCTGGTAGGGTCTCCAGTCCCATCAGGTTGTGCTCCTGAGACTGTCACAGGAGGGAAGTGGTCACCAAGTCCATCACGACTGGAGAGAGGAGCTTGCTAGGCTTAGGCATGGTGACTAGTGGTACCCAACACTGTCCTGAATAATTTAACTGCGTTTACTCTAAATATACTTTTACCAATTAACTGGGCAAAGCCTAAGAACAAACAAATAAAGAACAACAAGAAAAAACCCAACCAAAACCCAGCCTCCCCCAAATCTAAAAAGGACTTCAAAGCATTTCACTTACGTTAATTAAGATATATGTCTATGTCAGTCCGTGTCAGCCAACAGACACTCAGCAATCCTTATCTCTGCACCGTAGAGCCTGATAAAGGTCTAATTGCCTGAGAAATGTACAGCCCTTGGGACTGCAGTGGCAAAAGCAATTTCCTTCTGCACAATGGAGCCTTAACGAAAACACCTCCTGCTTAATGAAAGCATGGAAGATTAAGGGACAAAGGTAGGGGTGTGGAGCTGGGCTGCAGCCAGATGGGGTCTGTGTGGGATGGCTGGGGGCAGGAGGAGCCCCAGGCAGAGCAGGAGGTGCCTGTGCCATTCCTGCTGGTGTGGGGGCCCTGCTGCATGCCCCAAGGACAGGTGCCACCGAGGGGCAGCCCCTGCCTCCAGGTGCTGTCAGTCCTGCTGGGTGCAACCAGGGCATGGCCAGCGAAAATGGACTCGGTCCCCATGGCTGCCTTCACTTGCCTGAGCAAAATCTGGCCACTTGTTGCAGAAGTGTTTGGAGGCGAAAGGATTGAGGACAGAAAAAGTGTTTGTAACAACAGTGTTTCTTTGTTTCAAGTTAAAGAGCCAAATTTAATGTAGGATGCAAAGCTGACCCCGGGGTGAAACATCACTGAGCGTCCTCAGAGGCTGCCCTCCCACGCAGGAGCCAAACTCAGAAAATCTTTGATGCATTAATGTTTAAAAGTGAGAGAGGCGGGGGAAAAGCCCTACAAATTGTTCTAGAGAGAGAATAAAACAGCAGAAGCAGCAAAGAGCGGTTAATGTGGATTTTGCAGCACATACTGATAAGGGAAAATTTCCCCATTTCCTTTCTGGTTTAGAAATAAGACTTCATGGACACAGAGAGTTCTGGAAGAGCTAAGAAAGCAAAGCTGAGTAAAAGGCACCATGTTCAGGGGGGCTGTTCACAACTTTTTCTCCCTTTTCTTTTTTTCTCCCCACAGTTAAAAAAAGAGGAGTTAACACCTGTGCTTGCTTCACTATGCCATTTTTCACATTTGCAGTTGTTCTCAGGGGAATCAAAGTGACAGATTTATGTAAAGCTGCAGTTTGGATCTTTTCTTGCCCCGGAGCAAGGCTTTTATCCAAGCTTTTCTTTCCCCCTTCATGAGGAGATGGTGAAAAGGAGGAATGCATCACACTTAACAACGGCAAAGAAAAATTTTTCACAGCTGTTTCCAGCAGCTGAGATACATTTAATCCAGACTAGAGATTAACATGCACTTCCCTGGAAGAGATATTTCCCTTCCCCCTGTGGTTGTTATCACCTGTGCAGAAGACAGGGCTCGGAGATGAACTTCAGCAGCGAACTCGTGGTGAGAGGATGGAGGGCTGCAATGTGAAAGCTAAGAGCAAGTGACTTTGTGCTCTTATTCCCAGAAATTCCTGCTATAGATTGACTCTCCAAGTAAGGTGGACAACTTCTTTGGGCTGTCTCCGTTGCAGGTGCCACTTCTAAGTGTTTCAGGACCTCACGTTTGCCTGTGCCCAGCTCTAGCAAGCCTCTGCACAGCAGGGTATCTGCAGAAAGCAGCTCTTCTCTAACTGTTGCGTTGGAGATGGGATGAGTAGAGAAGGTCTCTCCTGCTGTCTCAGTGCTACATGCACATAGATGCAAATGAGTAATGGTAAATCTTCAGTAGCACAAGAACTCCTGCTGTCTCTTCAGGGCACTGAGCCATGAGCAGCAGTTTGGAATGTGCCCTCCTATTGAGCACGTAAGTTTTATCTTCATTGCTCATTGTGCAAATGTCCTGAAATCCCATTCTTGAATCTGTAAGGATTTGAGAGGCAGAATGAGAAGATGAGCTATTAACGCCTGTATGGACTTTGCTGTGGTGGTTGTCTCCATGTTATCTGAGTGCCACAAACACATTAATGGTTGTGAATCCACAATCCCTTTAGGAGGTAAGAAGCTGGTACCAATGTGACCTACCGGGCTTGGCATTTTTGTCCCCAAATCTTATCCTTCCAGTCAATCTCCTCCATCCCCATGTTTCAGCGAGATATGGAAGTCTTGCCTTACTCACAGGAACAAAGTCTTCTACACAAGAGAAAAAAAAGGCACTGCTCTTTAGATGGTCCTGATGAAGAGACCATTGAAAACTTTGTCTACAGAAATCTCACCCAAGATAAGCATGTAAAATGTGATATTTCAGCCCAAACAATTAAGGCAATCGAAGGAGGAGCCAGGCAGCTCTGCTGACAGGCAATATAATCCAGCAAATCATTTGCTTTGGCTGCTGCTGCTGCACCTTATAGCCTTCACTGGCTCCAACATCACCTGTTTTGTACATGTGTCACCAGCCCCTGAAATGGTGGCCAGGGGACAGCTGTCCTGGCCTTGACGTATGACCCTGCACTGGCTGCTGTGTGTGTGCAAATGCCACAATCTCTGCACAGCAGCACAGCCGTCAGTCTCTGCCACTGGGTCATCACAGTTGTGTGATGAGTTTCAGCAGAGGCAGGTTCAAAGGTGGAGCTGTTTCCTCCTCCTTTGCAATTCTGATGGTGTGTTCGAGCATTTCATTACCAAGGAATTGGGGAGCAGGACTAAATTACCAACAGTTACCAATCAGCAGCATTGCCCTCATCACTGGCATTCAAGTGAATCCTTCATGAATGTTGGTGGCATTGCTGACCCATCTCCGGAGGAAAGAAATTCCCCTGAGCTGGGAGCACAGTTGTGCTCAGTACCAAGCCAGCTGATTGCCAGAGACGAGGAGGATTCTCTGTGAGGGAGCTGCATCAGAGCCCATTTCACTGCCCTGGCCACGTGCTGGGGTTAACTCACTGGGTTAACTGTAGCATTTTTATCCTTTGCAAAGGGTAATTTCTAAAATCCAAAGAAACCTGCACAATGGCAGGGGAATGTGCTTTCATGTCAGCTGCTCTGTGGATAGAGCTCTATTCTAGAGCATAGCAGAGAAGAACAAGACCTACTTAAGGCAGAAAAATACAAAGCCCATATGCTAATAGAGCAGGGCATTGACCCATTTTGTGAGTTTTTTTCTAGGTGGTTTGATGTCCTCTCAGCAGCAGTTAAAGAGAGAAACTTGCTGCCGGGTGGTTGGGGAGTAGGTGGTTCGTGGGGACTGGGCACATCTCATGTGAGTGTTGCTGGAAGTTGGTGGGAAGGTTATGACCCTGCACTGTCAGGGACACAGCTTATAAGGCCACCACAGGCAATAAAATTTACCTCTCTCCTCTTGGTACTTCATTTAAAATGAAGTACCAGAAATTGAAGTAGGTGTGAGGATGCTCATGAGAAAAAAGGTGGTTTGGGGTGATGGTGGGGCTGTGATGGGGCAGGCACAGCAGCTCTCTGGCTCCAGGAGGGTCAGGAGCACGGGGAGCAGCTGAGAGAGGGCATGAGGCAGGGTGAGACAGTCAGGCTAAGCCCAGATTTCTGCAGGACAAGAGGCAATGTAAGGTGGCCAGTGTGAGAGTGAAAGCTGGTGTTATAGAAGGTCTGGCAACTCCCGTGGGGACATACAGGTTTCTCTGATGAGAACTGGACACCTCCAGTTGGTGGCCATGTAAAAAAGAAAAGGCTTAGGATTCTCAATGTTCTTTTTTTCCTTTCTTGTCCCTATTTTTCTAGTTTTACCATATACTCTTCAATTAGTTAACTTAATTCCTTCATTTGCTCCTTCTTTGCTTAAAATTTTCCTTGACAAGCTGCTTCCCTCACTGCCTTCTTCTTCCTGTCCTGAGTCTCTTTCTCCCACTTCCTCTGCCTTTTTCCCACTGTTCTTAGCTTTCTCTTGGGCTCTGCATCTCTGTGTCTGCCTCATCCCTCATGTTATTTCCTATCCCTTCATCTGTGGGGCTTCATGGGGTGCAGGGGCATTTCTTACCCTGTGGTAGTCTACAGTAATCTATCACTCAGTAATCTGTGCTGCTTTGCCCCTCTTTCCCACAAGTCTCCCCCTCCAGATGTGCATGCACATCTGTACATGAGGCACACACAGCCCCAGAACCAGGAGACAGAAGTCAGACCCAGTTCAAGGAAATGCCAGCTTCAGTGGGATTGCCCCCTCCAAATCCAGAGCTCCTTGGGTGTTGGATGAGACATGGGATAGCAGGCAGTTGTTTTCGTTTTACCTCATCCCAGGAAAAATAATCAGGTAGTCCATTGATTAGTGCAGTTTGAGAGAAGAGAATGCTGAAAGTTAAGCATCTGCTGGTTTCTAATGGAAAGTATTTTAAATAAAAATGCTTTAAATTATATAAAGGTGTTTTGTAATAGACCTGTCATATACCACGAGACAACTTTACTAGAAAGAACATCTGTACTGAGAAGCAAATCACGCTGATTTGGGCTTGAAAGCAGGTTTCTTTGGGGTTGTGGGGACTCATTTGCCCTCCAGCAGTGGAAGAATTAAGATGTTATGTTTAACATAAACAAGAGAGGTTTAATCCCAAATCCTTGTGGGAGAGCACTTTGTGTTCTCTTAAAAGTTCAGTAATTCCATAAGCAAGATGGACAGTTGGGTTATTTTAGACTCAGTGAAAGCAGGGGAGGGACAGAAGGGACGTCAAAGGGAATTAACTCATCAGAGTAAGAACCCAGTTGTGAAAACTGAGCAGAGAGTGCATTCAATTGCATTAACCATACATGGTGCCAAGGTCTCTCATTATAAGATGCCCTTTTCCCCTTTTTGTTCTATCCAGGCAAACTGCAAGAAGAAAGTTCATCTCTGTGGGATCATTCCAGGCCAGGGCTGGGCAGGGCTGGCTCCTGTACACGAGTGCCCATTGCTGTTCAGACAGTAATGGCATAAGAGTAATGATTCTCATTTCCATTTGGGCTCTACACAAGATCCTCTGAGGGCAGGTGCTGGTTTCTGAGTGATGAAGGAAGAAAGGCTGCACAGGGACACTTGTTGTCTCTAATGACCTGTCTCTTCTGGATCCACCTGCACATCTTCTCTGCACCAGCAAAGACAGAGTGGGCTTTGGGAGCATCTTGGCCCTTTTGAAAGGCAACCCTTTCCACACCTCAGGTGTGTCCTGCTTCTCTTCTGCTGGGGGCACAGAGAGAAATCAGCCGCAGCAATCTGTTACCATTTAGCAGCACGAAATTCACTTTAGAAGAACAATGTGTCAAACATGTTACCTCCAGCTGTGATTCAAAAACTGAAGAAAATTCAACTCTTAGGAAACATAGGAGGGACAAGATATAAATCCAGAAAACTTGAGCAAAGACAAAACATTTCACATCTCTATCTTTTTATTTCCAGACAAGGAGCCAAAGTCCTACAATATGACTGTTACATTAGGACTTAAGATATGTAAGCATCACTTCCTTCATCACTCCCCTGCAGCTGAAGAGAACCAGTGTGAGTGACTGGGTGCTGGAGGGATTATTCCTCTGGCCCAAAACCAGGCCAGAATTGCCTTCACTTGATAAGTGAAGCTTGGATTGAAGGGCAAGTTGTACTTTGCCAATACCATTTTTCTTCAGGAGTGACCAATGAAAATTGTTCCACACTTGTGTAATGCTGGCTAGCACAATAAATGTGGTTCTTGGATGAAAGAGCAGAAAACCAAATAGATGTGGTGGTGCTTCTCTCTCCCTGGCTCTTTGGAGACCAGGTTTTACAATCCTGAGTTCATCTCTGGTGTCTGCTGAAGAAAAGAATGTTGAAAATCTGGGGCAATCAAGCCACAATAATGTCTGGTCATTCTGGCACAAAGTGAAGGAAAGCGTATTCAGTTTATTCAAGGGAGTACTTGATTATTGCATTATAAATGCCAAAGCTGGGTGAGAATTTCTAATAAGAGGATTCTTTTTCTACGTAGCAGACAACAGCACAACGTGAACCTATGGATGGAATCTGGAGCCAGGCAGATCCAGAATGGGAAAAAACATAAGATTTTAGCATGGGAACAACTGACCAAGGGATGACCTATCTTCTCCACCACCCGAGATTTTAAAGTGAGCATTGTGTGTCTTCTGCTTTCTTCTTCTAAATTCAGTAATGATCATGACACAGGAGTCCCTGGGTGACATCATCAGTGTGGACAGATTAGACTTTCCTAACAGTCCCTCTGCCTTTAAAACCCTTGATGCTTCAAAAGTGCATTCACCTGAGCCAGGGTTCACCCCAGGGACAGGGGAATTAGACATCTTTATTCCTTTCTCCCCAGCTGTGGGAATGCTCAGTTTGGATATCTTTCCCATCACCGTTTGTGTCAGTGGTATGTGTTATGCAGATGTGTGTCTACTGGGAGCTACGCTCAGACAGCACATTTCACATTGATTTATGAACAGACTTACGAGCGCAGCAACTTCTGGCCTCTGCTGACTTGGGCTGGAATCAGCTTGCATGTTGTTGCTATTCTTGTTCTTGGACCTGTAGTCACGGCTCACGAGCCAGATGCTGCAGAAACGTGGAGCTGAGGAAGTTCTTGCCTCAGAGCTCCTCTGTAAACAGTGGGTGGAGGTAGGTAGCCAAGGGAACCCAGGGAAAAGATGGGAGGTAAACATGCTCAGTCATGATGAGCTGGAAAAGAACTGGGTGTGGCAGTAAGTTGGGCAGGCAGTGGTGGGCCAAGGCTGGGTCTGCCCAGGAAAAGATGCTGCAGGACTCCAGGCATGAGACAAAAGAGCATCTTTGTTGTGTGAATGACTGAAAAGGGAGAAGCTACAGGGGAAATGTCAACAACCTTGATAATAGAGAGGGAAGTCTAAAGTGAGGATGTCATCCAGGTTGTAAGCCCAAGTGATGGATAAGAGAAAAACAGTTCCCCTTCAGACACAGTGGGTCTGAGATGAGGACCAGATGTCCCCGGATGTCAGGGAGCCAGGCTACGATGGGAGTTTCAGTAGGAGAACACAGCTAACAGGACAGAGGTCCAGATGCAAAGGAAACTGCATTTGAATTGATGAGGTTTGTCAGAGATCAGGGTAGAGGGAAAGGAGAGCAGGACTCAGTGACCACAGTGAGGGCAGAATGGAGAAGGGGGATTGGTTTCCAACTGAGAGTAGGTTTGTATTACATATTAGGAAGAAATTCTTTAGTGGGAGGTGATGAGGCACTGGAACAGGTTGCCCAGAGAAGTTGTGGATGCCTGGGAATGTTCAACAGCAGGTTGGATGGGACTTCGAGCAACCTGGTCTAGAGTAAGGTGTCCCTGCCCACAACAGTGGGGTTGGAACTAGGGAATCTTTAATGTCCCTTCCAACCCAACCCATTCTGTGACTCTGTGAAGATGGACAGGGGAAAGGGTAAAGGACAGAGGGGACAAGATAGGGCAGAAAGATACAGTGAAGGTATAGGCAAAGATCTCCATCTATACCAACTACGTGATCCTTCTACTTGCTTTTCTATTTGAATTCTAATTGATATTACAGGAAGTCTTTTTACTGCAGTGCATAAAGTAAATCTTTCCAAACTCTTTGAGGCAACAGTGTATTCCCAGCTGATCCCCAAAGACAGGTCCAGTTTCTTCATGGTCGTAATTACTCTTCAAAAGAAAAAACATGAAGAACTATGGCCAGGGAATGTGATTTTTTAAAAAAAATAGGAACCAGCCCAGTATTGGTACAAAAATAGTTAAATACAATGGACCAAATGTCAAACTATGAGAAGAATGACTCAAATTAGAGAAGCACAGATGGAAAAAGCTAACAAAAACATCTCTTCCTGTGAGGACACTAGCACAGCCAAATACTCATCTTTGTAGGTCACCCAGTTTAAAGAGGGGTGGGCAAAGAGAAAGAAATTTGGGTTTGATATTTTGTACCCTGGACTACAAAGGAATCACTGTGGATATATAAATAAAAGACAGCTGGGCTGAGGTTTCAGATCACCTATACCCATCAGAAAGGCAGCCAGGCTGAGCACCATGCTCTCCTTTTTGATACCTGGACTAATGCTCAACTCAGTCAATACTTTAAAGGCAAAAAGAGATAGAGCAGAGCAATGTTTTATTGAAAGGTTTAAATCACCTGCTATAGCACGCAAGCCCACACTGCTACAACCTGCATTGCCACAGAAACAGCAAAGAAAATTACATACCCCAGAGGGAGAAATCTTTGGTTTGAATATCTGAAAAAATGTGTGAAAGAAAAGGAAGAGCTCCTGCCTGGGAAAATCATGAGCCTGTCTCAAAGTCTACAAGACTACCTAAACAGAGGAAGTGAATGAATGACTGTGGCACATGCATGAGTGGCTGAAAGTGCAGCCTGAGCAGTAATTGGCTCTATTGGTGCTCCTCTGATTAGCTGGTTTTGGCTACAGCACTTGTCAGACCCACGCTGAGCTCACAGTACAAAAGTATTCACACTGCACTGAAGAACGTCTCAGATCAGCCGGTGGATCCCTGCAGAGAAACAGCAAACACAGATCTGAAGGATGCAGTCTCCAGGGAGGGCTTTAAATCCTTTCTTCACGTCACTAATTCCTTGTTATCTAGAGCTGGAAGAGAAAGGACTCCTGGAACGGATTCAGATGCTCCTGTTACTTTTCACTACCTCAGAAATGAGGGAAGAGAGAAGCAAATTGATGATGCTTCTGTGGAGAGAAATTTAAGAACAAAATCACATTAATCACTGAATGTAGGTGGTTTGAACTCTTAACCAAAATACCCATCTGAAAGTTGCTAATGAACTGAAACAGCAAAGGGATCAGCTTGTTGGGATGGGAAGGAAAGGTTACACACTGATAAATCTCCAGAGAGACTCCTGACAGGGAGAGGTCTCAGCTGGGGACATCTCACAGAGGGCACGGGACAGGATGAGCCACCCCAAGCCCTTATAGTGACAGTGGGCACAGCACCAGCAAATGTGAATGGGAGAGAACAAGGAAATCAGGCACTTCCAAGTGAGAGGTATTTTTCTGTGCAGACTTGCACCCCTACTGTGTCTGCTCCAGAGTTATGGCTAAGACCCCCTTTCAGCTCATTCAGCTCTGAAGTCAGCTCCATGGACACCTGCTGTATCCCCAAAATGCTGACATGACCACTCTGCAGAATGACAGAGAAATTCCACAGAACATTAATTATTTGCATCCACACTCTGGTAATCACCACCAAAAAGCAATTTGGAGAGCATCAGCCAGCACCAGTGTATGCCAGCAAATGCTGTTGTGTTTTCTGAGCTGGCTCACTGATTCAAACACTGGTCAAATAGTTTAGGCTATTAATAGTAACATTAAGGAAAGACATCCATATTTTGCTTGTGAGCTGCCTGTCCTTTCTCACCCTGTCCTCCCTCCCAGCTAAATTATGTTGTGTTATGTGGTGGCTAAATTAAATGTGAGGAACAGCAGAACAGATCACAGCTTAGATCAGATATTTCCAAAGTTGTTTGAGGACAGTTGACCATTATTTACTTGAAACACAGCGAACAGAGATGAAGGTTAAATGTGAGGCTTTTCTACCCAGAAGATTTCAATCTTGTGTGTATACACAGAGGAAATAGCAATTGCATGTCACACAAGCTGAGAATTTGGTTCCCAGGACAAAACCAACCAACCTATGGTTACAAACTTCTCATCAGCTTCTTGGAGCTCTGCCTCCGCAGTAGTGGCACTGAAGTAATAAAACACCTGCATGTTGCTGCCCACACTGAACACTAGATTCATGTGGGTGAAGCTGCCACACTCTGACACCAGTCATACTGTCTGGAGAGACATGGAGAGACATGGAAAGACCACCTTGGATGGGCTGAACATCTCTCCCATCACTTGCAGCACTTCTCTCTTTATTCTTTGCCAGCATCTCAAGATACCATTTCTCAATAGAAACCTGAGGTTCGTAGCAAAGCCTCCATTTGCACTGGATTGCACGAAATGCCTCCAAAACGGCCTCAGCTTTATCTGAAGTCAACATCAGCCTCAATTCTTTGTTTTACTCTTTATTTTTTTATTTATGTATCTAAAACCTACTGAATGAGGCTCTGAAACTTTCTCTACCACAGTTTTGTCCCTTCAGGTTCCGCAGCAAAAAGCAGTTTTTCCTAATGGTTAACATTAAAGAAATACTGAGCTGGTTGCTCTTTTGGGATTTCTTGAGGATATTTTCTTTAAAAAATTACGAATTTTCTTAACCTTTTTTCCTGAAAGTCGGAAGCAGTTCATTGATCTGTTGAGAAACAGAGGGAAAAAATTTAGGAAAACTCTATCTGTCATTCTGAAATGTTTGTTAGGAAAAAAAAAAATCAAGATCTTTTTCTCTTTTAGCAGGAACCAACTTTGCTGTTCTTCCATAAAACTATGATGAAATATATTGTGGAATCATGCCATCATGAAATATGAATATTCCTTTTTTAAACTCTTCAGCACACAGCTGAGTCTGATGAAACTATTCCAGAGGAAGACACTTGTCACTGAAGATGTTTTGTCTCACTATTATGAAGTTGACTCAGCATTATTTAACTGATGATTCATTTTTTGCACATTATTTCAAACCCCAGTTCTGCACAAGGACCCTCTTATACCAGGCACAGCATGAACATGAAACAAAGAGGCACCTTCTGCTTCCAAGAGCTCCTAGTCCTCGCAGAGGACTGGAGAGGCAGATGGAGACGGAGGGTGAGATTAAAGGAACCAGCCAGGACACGCTGTCAGACTTTGAGTAACCTTTACAGCTAGGGAGAGTTTTAACTGGGACTATGTCTCCATGGTATTCATATAAAAAAAAGCTCCAAAAGATTTTAAGCTTCCCATGCCCGTTCCTGACTATTATCCCAAGTGAGATCAGATGTGGAAAAGGAGAATACTGAAATAGAAAGAGCCTGTTGGAGGCTGTGAGTGGTGCAAGACCCCCAGGGATCCTCGGGAGAAGCTCCACAGCAGTTTGTATATGGGGAGAGGGTCAGTCTTTGAGCCATCTGCCAAAAAGCTGTTGAAGCCCTAAGCTGCGTCAGACTGTTTTAGGATGAAACAGTGGGAAGTCAAAATATATTGAGACCTGGCTTTTTACTTTTACCTTGCTCACCAGATGTATTTTGGAAAACGACTGCAGGCTGCTAGGAAGAGCTGCTCTCCTCTGCTTGCAAGTTTTTCTCCAGCCTCATTTGAAGTGGGAGAAGTGGATGACCAGGGTTACAAGTTTCTACACAAACACATCTTAAGTTTCCCGGGATTTTCTTTCCTAGGGGAGCTGTGCACAGCCCCCTGCTCCACTGGGACTCTTGCACTTCCAACACCCTACGAGGCACACCTTCACTTTCCAAAGCCCTGGGTGCCACCAATGCCCAGCCCGGGTCCAGGGAGTGTCTGGCAGCAGCTGCCCTCACCCCGGAGTGTGCTTGCCTTTCCCATGTCTGCTCTTTTACATCTTCCCTCTTTGCAGTCTCCGTCCTGTCCACCTCTTCCCTTTGCATTCCTCCTCTTTGCAACTCTGCCTTTGCATCCCTCCCCTTTGTATCCCTCCCTTTTCACCTCCCCCTTTGCACCTCTCTCACTTACATCCCTCCCCTTTGCCTCTCTGCCCCCTTCGCATCTCTGCCTTTTTCCATCCCTCCCCTTTGCATCCCTGCTCCTCGCATCTCTGCCCCCGTACCCCCCCTGCCCCTCGATCCTCTGCATCTTCACCCCTTCCCACCCCTGCCTGCTCGGCTCTCAGCCCTTTGGNTCGTGTACGCGCGGGTGCTGGCGCTGCACCCCGACCCCTACGGCGCCTACAACTACCTGCCCTGGCAGAGGGGCCCCCTCGGCGGCCCCCAGCAGGGAGCGGGGGACCTCTTTTACTCGGCCGAGATCGAGCTGCTGTGCGACCAGGCGTGGGGCAGCATGCTGGAGGTGCCCGCCGGCTCCCGCCTCAACCTCACCGGCCTCGGCTACTTCTCCTGCCACTCGCACACCGTCATGCAGGGCTACGCTTATTTCTTCTTCCTCCGGTGAGTCCTGGGGTAGGGGGAGCCCGGGAGGGGTTGGGATGTCGCATCCCAGCTCTGGGGTATCTCCGCGGGCGGGGGATGCGCGCCCGCCCCTGCCCGGAGGGTTCGCTCCGTCCCGCTGCCGCTCTCCCCGCAGCGCCTTCTCCTTTGCGCTTCCACCCGCAGTCTCACAGAGAAAGAGAAACCCAAAACACCAAATCCCCATAGTATTCCAGCATTGTCGGCCAGCAGATGCACGGGGAGCTGCCGCTGAGTAGCTTGTGGGTGCTGCTGCTTTTGTTTTTACGGCGGGACCGTCACAGAGCTGGAGAGAGGCCAGCGCCTGTTTGCCGAAGTTTGGCACGGGAGTTTAAAACCCATCCCCAAATACTCACCCGATAGCTTTCCATCGACTCTCCCGAGTCCCAGCCAAACCCTGACTTTGGGCTCATCGAAAGAATAAGAAAATAAACCACAATGTGGGAACAGAGCCATCACTGTGACCTTTCAATTCAAGAGCATTTGCGAAATACTACTCAGTGGCTTGTTTTGAAATACTTGGTATATTCTTACACTGGGTGCGTAACAAAACTCATTTTGATGCTGTCTAGGGCTTAGTCAGTAGCTACATCTTTAAACACATTTTATTGACAAAAGTTATTTATTGACTGTTTGAAGGAGTTCCTAAACTCTGGGCTCAAGGGCAAAGTGATGCAAATTCAGTAGAAACTATGGTACAAAATACAGATTTGCCTCCTTCATAGGATTTCATTTCACGGGTGTCTGGAGGGTGGTAGGAGCCTATTAGATCCTTACTGCTGCTGCCTGATCCAGTCGCCATGGTGGAAATTGTCATTTTGGTGACTTAAGTGCCAGGAGAGCTGAGAGCCACTTGCGAGCTAAAAGTCTGTATGACTTTTTGTTGAGCCAGGCTGAAGTATGACAGGTGAGTTCTGCAGGAGAAACAGTGCTGTTCATTGTCACAGTGGGCTGCCTATGCAATCTGTGTTCCAGAATGGATGAGAACTACATCCTCCTGCCACATGGAGTCAACTTCCAGGAGGCGATTTTCCCTGATACCCAGGAGAACAGAAGGATGTTTGCCAGCCTTTTCCAGTTTTCAAACTGCTCGCAGGCACAGCATGCGTTGAGCTTCTCCAGTGACTGGGAGATTCAAGAGGACAACCGGGTAAGGGATTTATTTGCTCTCCAGTGCTTATTTTCTAAGTGGGCATAGGCATTCCCATGTCCTTTGTGAACATATGTATATGAATGCAGAGCAGCAGGTCTCTGATTTTCCTGTTCCTTGGGTGGTATCACTAGCAAAGTAACACATTGCCGAGGAGATATGAAACTGTTTTCAAAGCTGACCTCTGTGTTAGCTCTTTAGCTTCCCGTGGACCTGAGAAAAGCTTGCTCAACTTGTTCATGAGCAATAGGTTGAAAATAGTATTGCTTGTGATCCTGTCCTCCTCCACCCCGATCATTCCTGGGTTTGCTATCTCTAGAACTCATTTTTTAACTTCAGCTGAAATGTTCAAGAGCAGAGCTTTTCTTTTGTACTTCTGTGTTCATCTTGTGTAGCGAGAGCAGTGCCTGGACCATGACAGACTGTAAGGGATTATTCTTGCCTGACTCCACATAACAGCATAAACATCTACTGAACTAATTGCCCTAACCTGCCTTTGTAGCAGCTGGGGAAAAATAGACTCTTGAGGGCATGTTTCATGTGAGCGACGAGGGCAGGGTTTGTCTGAGCAATGCCAGCACTTACTTCTGAACAAGACAGATGAAATGTCTCTTTCTCCTTTCAAGGGAGGCCACAGAAAGTAATTCTCCCTCTAGGGGATCCTCCCTTAAGAAAGTATGGAAAGTCCAAAGATGCACCCTGTTGGTGGCTTCTGAGCCCCTTTATGGGATTGTAGTGTGTGTAATAAATGCAGGATTTTAATAAATACTTATTTGGCAGAGAGAAGCAACCTGTTGTTATGTGTGTGCATGTCCTGGATGTGCATATACTTTTGAAAAAAGGAAACTTGAACAGCTGGTTTAGTGCCAAACCTTGTTTTGTGAGGCTGGTGGTCTCCCCTGGTAGCTGAGAACATTTTAAGCACCTCTCCAGGTCAGGATGGACAGGACAGGTGTCATTGCTTGTGTCTTCTGTGGATTCACCCAAGGCATGATGATTATGTATGACAGCAGATGTATGAGTGGCTTGTATGGGAGATGGATGGAGGGAATTCAGTAGCTGGCTGAGCCTTTTCCTTTCACCACCTGGCCGAATGCCAGCATACAAAGTTTGTGCTGCTGTGTGGCCATCTGGCCACTGACACAGCTCTTCTCCTTGGGATGCCCCATGAGCAAGTGTTTTCTTGCTGCTGATATTTTGGGGAGGGAGTGTGCAACGGTGCTGTTCAAATATATGTGTGGGGACAGCAGCAGGAATTGATGTTTAAGAGGAAATTAATCATCTTACAATTAAATCACAGAGCTGTAACCCTGTCTGGGCAAGAAGGAGGAGGTGGAGAGCCCTGGTCCCAGCCCTGCCTCCTCCCTCCCAGCCCCCCTTCCCCAGTGCCCCAAGCAACATACTTGGCAAATAAAGGTGCTGGTGCTGCCAAATCCATAGATTTTTGTCCAGGGCAGCAAAGTGGCATTGGGGGGACCACCAGATCCAACTGCCCGTGTCTGCTTGTGATGCCTCTGCGCTGTTTATTTAGTCCTGCTGAGATGAATGTAGGGGATCTTGATGGGCTGGTGCTCGTTTATGCCAGCAGTGAATCTCACCGGTCAGCTTTAATGGCAATCACCAGGCAGAAGCCTGCAGGGTAAGTTGGGGCAACCCTCAGTATATGTACCAAAAGTGCATTTCAGCTGTTGCACTCTCTGACCCGCGCAGCTGCGAGCAGACTGGAGGGGATTAGAGCTGCTGGTCCCACAGACAGGGGCTGGGGGCTTTACATGCTTCAACACCCACCCGTCCAGTGAACAAATTCAGCACAACTGATGGACACTTTGTCTCGCCTTCATAATGAAAAGTAAAAGCTTCCTCTGCACCAGTTAAAAATAGTTTGGGCTGACTGTGCTCCCATTCAGCTCCTGCATCTGTGTTTGCCCAGCCGAGCGCCGGCTCCCGGCGCCTGCGTGCCCCAGCCTGGGAAGGGGATGACATTTCTGGCTGCTGCAATATTAAGAATTTGTTTCTCAGCTCTTCCCAGGTACAGCTCTCTTTTGTGTTTCCCTCCTCTCTCTGCCTTGTTACATGCAGTGGTGGCTTTCCCAGTTGCCACTGTGTCTGCTCACATCCCGTCACAGTGTGAGCAATTACCATTTCCAAATGTGCTTGACCGAGCTGCCCCATGCTGGCTCCTAAGCTGAAATCCCTGGTGTATGCCAGCTTCAAGGCACAAAAAGTGAACGTACCTCAGAGCATTATTCTTGAAGTTTTTGAAAAAAACCTCTTTGGGAGCCTGGATACATCCAAAGGGGGTTTCTGTGATGGTGTCAAATTGTGGAGAGCTTGGATAGAGAGGGAAGGGTTGTCTCACACTGTAGTGAGGAGTCAGGGGTCTCACTAGCTGCTATGTACTGACATAAATTGTTACTTAAAATACATCATGGATGTTTTGTGCAGTCAGAGAGGAGAGGTGGAAATGTTGAGGTGTTCAGAGCAGAAGGCGGCTGGGATGTAGGTCTCATTCCAGGAGTTCATAGGTAGGGTCCTGCCTCCAGGTGTTGGAACAGCTGCATGCAAGGACACCTTAAAAAGCAGCACACCAGAGGAGGTTTGGAATAAAGGAATGAGGAAATTTTCTGCTTACAGCTGAATCCCATACTCTGAAAGACTTTTGGATCCTGCTCTTGATATATTTCTGGGGTGGACACTTTAAGGGAGGTTTCAGCACTGGAAGCACGTGCAGTTGCAATGGATAATTCGTGTTTGCAGCTCTGGGATGCTCAGCCAGAATGTGAGAAAACCCCATGATGGATGAATGTCTTTGCTTCATGTAATACTGCTCCCAGCAAGAGGTCCCTTCTGCAGGGTGTGCCTGAGCTGGCCACGGAGCAGGTGACCCAAAAGTGACCACTGGCACATTGTCCTCCTGCTTGGTCTCTTCTGTCTGCAGTGCTCCTTGCATGCAGGCAGCCTTGTCTGGGCTGCCCAAGGGGTGAAACGAGGAAAACCCTGACAGCACCTTTTCCTCCTTCCAGCAAATGTGTCTGATGATGCAAAAGAGAGCAAAGAGATGTGCAGGAACTTTTTGATGCACTGGGATGTGCCACCTGCCTTTTCCATCATCGGAAAATGCTTTTAATTTTCAGAAAGCCCCATGGTGTGTGATGAAAAGAGGTCAGACCCTCTGACCCACATCTCGTTGAATATAATACTTTCCTCATCCTGGGCCTGCTGCTCTTGCTGTAAGCGAATTCCAGCTGCGTTTTTAAGCCCCTTGCAGTCTGGGCTAAGAGCCAAATGCTGCTTTCCATAGTTTTCCAATAACCCCACAATCTCATAAATTCACTTAGGTGCTTGTTCTGGCCATTTCAGAGAGCAACGATAGCTCCTGCTGTTGTTTCTTTAGGCACTTGCATTTTGGCCTCCACATTTGCAGAGGCAAGTACTGATGTGGCTTCATCTTGACTTTTCTCTCAGCCCCTGAGTGATGTTTGCAGACCTCTTGCTTTACTCCAGCTTGTTGTTGCAGTGGTTCCCACAAGGCTGTTTCTAAAACCAAGGGATGATGCAGCACATTGGGGTTGAAATCTAGTCCCCCTGCAGAGTTTTACCATTTTAGTGCAAATCTAGGGGCTGTAATTTCTCCTCCTGGCCTTCTGCAGGGTTGTGTGATCTCATAAAGAAGACCTTGTTACACACAAGGGATTACATGAGAAGTGACTCGAGGTCTGGTGTCAATAAGGACAGTAGAAATTTCTAGAAGCACTTGTAGTTATTATTCAGAGGGGCTTTAACTCCTTGCTTTGTCAACAGGTTGGTAAGGAAATGTGCTCTTTTGGCCTCCCCTTTTCTGTATGCAGGAGAGTTGCAAAATGACCCCACATGCATCACAACAAGGGAATAATGTCAAGGTGTCAACCCAATCATGAGTAACACTGAGAGCACTGAGATAAAGTCCGTGGAAATTAAGGAGTCAAATAACTTCAATTAGGCATGGCAAGATTGCAGGGGGAAACTGTACCTTTTATTAAGCCTCTCTCACTGCATTGACTCTTTTCCTCTCAGACAGCAGAGCCACAACCATGCTGTTACCTCAATTGATTTAGATGCATGGACTTGCCTTCTGAGAGGCCTCCAGCACTTTACCTGGGTAATAATAGAGCTTTTATGAGAGTAGTTAGTGTCCCAAATAAAAAGCAAGTAATTAGTGGGTTATCCTGGCAGTCTGCAAATACCTGTTTAGCATCTTCAGGTCTGGATCTTCTTCTCTGGTGGCACCATGGCTGCTGCAACAACCTAATGACCTGACTGGGACACCTGGAAGACTTTGGAGCAGCTGAAAAGGGAACTGCGTAAGAAAAGCAATGTAATTGCATAAATGGCCTTGACATTATGTACAAAGCAAAAATTAAATTAAATTATATTCTTCCTCGGTGGAAGTAGAGGAAATGGTTTCAGAATTATTTGTATTTTAGCAACTGCTGTGTGCATGGATTGGGAGCCACTGGGTAGATCCCTGAGCTCTTTGCCTACCAGAGAAGGGCTTGTTCACATGATGTTTGCTGTGGGGACTTGTTTTAATCCATCTCCCAGGCAACATGCCCCTGGAGAGGGGGAAGGAAGAAGGCAAGTTGGGAAAGTCCCCATAATTTTTCAGACCACCCTGATTTTGGAAGTGATTAAATAGTATCATGTCCAGAGAGAGCCTGAGCTACCTTGGATGCATGGGCCAGAGGTCTTCCCGTGGTGGCCGAGATGGACATGGCTGATGCCAAAAGTGACTCTGCTCTGTGAGTCATGCAAATCCTGGCCACTAGGAAAAATAAGCTGGTAACTGTGTTGTCCATGTTATCCACAAAACTAAAATGAAAAAGTAGTATTTTTTTCTCTTCTTAAAATTAAGTGCTTCTGCTCTTGCGGAGTTCCCTCTCTGCTCCGAGTGCTGGGAGATGAGTTTCAAGACTGGAAAATGCTGGTCATGGAGTTCAGAGCCAGCAGTTTTAGGAAAAGAACGAGTCTGAAAAAGAGCAGGTAGCAGCCTGGCTTGGTGGAGACAGTTCTCTTTAATTCCCATGTCCTGATTTTTTGTATTTGCTTGTGGCATGAGCTGCATTAGGGATCCTCCCTTCTCTGGTCTTAAGGCACTAGGGAAATACAAAATAATCTCAGTTCAAAACAGAGCAACGTGACAAGGGGAGTACGAAAAGACCTCAAAATAGAATTAAAGTGAGGTCCAATATCTAGAGGTTTGAAAATCTTCTTTTACATGTGGTTTCTTGCCCTGCCATTGGTTAGAGGAGTTGCTCCTCCATGAGCCTAACAGCATGATAAAAAGTGCCATCGCTTCTGGGTTGTTTTCATAGTGATTTAAAGTGCTTTTGTTTTCTTCCCAGAAACCCACCCAGGGTGTAGCCCCTCCCTATGATCTGTGTTTAATTTGAGTACATGTAAGCAATATCAGATGAAATGGAGAACTGCTGACAAGTGTCTGGGACAAGGGAAGACCACGAGACAATTGATACATTTGGGTAACATCCCCACGAGTCTTTTGGCATAGAAATGGCATTGACTCTTGTCTGTATCTTCCCACCCAGGCTGTGGCAGGGGACCCCTAGAGTTCTGACTGGCATATCCCTGTCAGTTTTCTATCTTTCCACATGCACACAGGCTGATAAAATGCAGAATAAAAGATCACAAAGGAATACACAATAGCCTTATCCACAGGAAGTTTCCATTGCATATGGTCTTTATAATATTTATAACACCCAGAAGGTGTTCTGAGCAGTGCTTCCCAGGAGAAAAATGGGGAGATATCTCTGGTTTTCGGTTGCTTCTTAGAAGCATATTATTTCTGTTGGGGGTAGATTGGCTGATTTTCATATACAATGCAGGAGAGATGACCTGATGTAACGTGGGAGCCTTGGATTTGGTATAATTCGTCAAGAGTCAGAATTTGGGGTTGAAAAGGGAGCTTTTCCCCACCCATCTGAACTCTTGTCCCGCATGGCAGCCATGCTGGTGGGGAGGTGCCAAGGTGAGGTCCCCACTTAGCACCCTCCTGGTACCAACAGGGGAGCCCAAAGAGCGCCAGAGCTCCTGGTGAATGTGTCTGGACCATCTTGCTGCCTATCAGGCAATGCAGATTACTCCAGAGCACAGCTCTCTCTGTGTCTCAGAGACGTCCAAGTACATAATATCCTTAAAAATATCCGGTTTCCAGCCCTCCGAGCAAGGAAATGCCAAGACAACCAGGGGTATGTGTGTGTGTGTATGTACTGCTGCCTCCTCGAAGGGCGAAGCAGCAATCCTTCCAGGAACTGGCAGGGAACGGAGACCCACATGGCTCCAGGCTGCTTTTAATTATCCAGAGTCACACTTTAATGAAGTTCTGCCAAATGCACTAAATCATTCCATATTTCGTGGCACAAGGCCATCTGCTGCTGTACTTGAACTCAGTGGTGAACAGACCCCAGCCCCAGGACATCTTTTGGGTTCTCCATCAGGCTGGTGGCCACAGAGGCAGGTGATAGTTGTAGCCTGACCTCTGCATGTTGAGAGACACAAAAGTGGGGCTGAAGGGACCCTGTTGTCCCTGCTCTGTTTCAGATCCAAGGCTGTCTGCAGGGATGCCCTACCCTTGGGCTTTCCAGCCCAGACATGGTTGAAAGACTTACAGTGGTGCTGCTGGGCACAAATCCTGCTGCAGTTCTTTCTTAGCTGGATGAAGAATTCTTTGGGAGCTCCTGACCTTTGGAAGCCTCTTAGCCAAGGGCCAAGGCACTGTGTAGGTAGGAGAGGTGGGACTTTCACTGAGCTGGTCACACTCCCTCTAGGCTAGCACAGGCTGAGAGGGGTGACACCTCCCTCAGGGGAGGCCAGTGGGAAATTTGAAGCCCATCCTGAGCACCCACATGTGAAGGTGGACTGGGAATTGCAGCATTGTGGGGACAGGTGGACCTCTCATCCATCCCCCTCTGGAGATGACACTGTCATCGGAAAAGTGGCAGCAAGAAGACATGAGAAGGCTGACTTCTGTCCATTGTCTCATTCCCTGTGTGTGAGTGATACCTCTGCTTTCCTGCCCTCCTGTTCATGGCCTCCCCAGAGTGGGAAAGTGAGAAGGGACATCCCACCACATGTAGACTGTGAAGGGTGACGGGAGAGGTGCAGGGAAAGGGCTGGTGGGGATCTGGGCTGTGAAATTCAGTGGTGCAGGGCCATGTGTGCTTCAAAGAGCTTGTGTCCAAAGCCAAATCCCCTTCCTCCACACAGGTTTGCGTACTCAAGGTGCTCCCCAGATACCTGGGACACGGCCTGTGGCGACACAGCCAGCCACTGGGATGCCTTTGGCTCTCTGCTGGGTCGGCTGCTTGGGGCACGCGAGCCTGGGCAGGGAAAGCCTGGAGCTCTGAACTGCGGTGCCCTCGCCAGAGCAGGAGCGGCACACAAAAACCAACGAGGATGCAGCTTCCTCACCTGAGGGAGCTTCCCCCAGGCTGGTGGCCAGGCATGGAGGCAGAGATGAAGGATGGGAGAGGGGTCTGCTGCATGGGCTCCAGAGGTGTATTCTTCAGAAAGACCAGGAGCAGGAGACCAGGAACAAGGCAAGGTACAAGGGTTTTATAGTGGGACAGAAGGAGGTGGGGTAAAGNCGACACAGCCAGCCACTGGGATGCCTTTGGCACTCTGCTGGGTCGGCTGCTTGGGGCACGCGAGCCTGGGCAGGGAAAGCCTGGAGCTCTGAACTGCGGTGCCCTCGCCAGAGCAGGAGCGGCACACAAAAACCAACGAGGATGCAGCTTCCTCACCTGAGGGAGCTTCCCCCAGGCTGGTGGCCAGGCATGGAGGCAGAGATGAAGGATGGGAGAGGGGTCTGCTGCATGGGTTCCAGCAGTTTACTCTTCAGAAAGACCAGGAGCAGGAGACCAAGAACAAGGGAAGGTACAAGGGTTTTATACTGGGACGAAGGAGGTGGGGTAAAGGGTATAACCAATAGGGAAAGGGAACATGGGAGGAGTCGACAGGGGAACAGCCAATGGGGATAGAACAGAGGAGGGATTTACACAGACAACCAATGGGGTACTGAGGAAAGGGGAACATTCTAGAACATAATGCATATGGAACAGGGGAAATACACAAACATAGACTTATACATAGAACTAGGAGGTGAATACACAAACCAATGGGGCTGCAGGGGGCTGTGGGAGCTCGCCATAACTGAAAGGTGGATTTTAGGGGTTTGCACACTGCAACAATGGCCTCCAAGGAGAAGAGTTGAGGTCAGTGTTCTTAAGGTGGATGTACCATTTTACTAACCCAAGGCAAAAGAGAGTGTGCAGTCCAAAGAATCAGATCATGGGTATCTTTGGATCCAGTCATGCTTACAAGTCATACTTGTCCTAGGACGTTTCAGTCTCAGAGAGTGGAGGTACGGACTTTGCCTGGGAGCCACTGAAAGACGCTCAAATATGAGTCCTGGCATCCTGCTCACAGTAACACACTGGGTCTATTCCAGTACTTTTGATTGGGTTGGGAGCAGGAGGGGGAAGGAAACACCAGAGCTGGCTACACATGGCTCTTCACCTGTTTGGATTTGCCTAGACCTTGTTTTGGGCCAACTCTTTTGGGGAATACATTCAGAGTGAGTCTCAGGCAAGTTTTCTGGCCAAGGTTGATCTGCCAAAATGAATGTGGGAGGTACCCAAATTGTGTGTTGTTCAACCCAATTTTGGGAGCCACCACATCCTTCTGTAAATCTGTGAGTCTGTAGATGTGTTGGGTGGTTTTTGTGTGCAAATCCATACTTTGTGTTGGTCAGCAGGTGGAAAGGATGATTCATGTGGATCAGCAGTCCTGGAGCAGGATCTCTCCTTGATGCACAAGCTGCTCCTACAGGCACTGTGGGCAGACCTGTCCTTTGGTTTAATTGCTGGCTCCAGTTGACCTTGAATCCGGGGAAAGTTTTCTTTCCATTTCTCTCTCTCTCCTGACCCACCTGTGAGATAGATACAGAAAAAGATGGAGCAAAAACGTTTATTAAAATCAGCAGCCACCAACGTCCAGCTGGCAGACAGGACACCTGTGATGCTGCCTGTAACCAAATCAGCCATTGTGGCTTGAAAGGAGATGAGATCTTTTAATTTGGGACATATTTTCTCCCAGCCCATGCATTTTGATGTTTATTTTCACAAATGACAAGCCAAGTTGGCTCTGAGGCAGCAGGAGTTCGAGTCCCTAATGAGTCTAATGGAAGCTGCAGACGGAGCCTTTTAAAGCCGGTCCTGCCTCCACCCGCCAAGTACCTTTCCAAATTCCCCTGGAGAAGTGTCCTTGCCCTGTTGTGCTCGGCCAGGAGCAGCCATGTGGTGCCAGGCTTGGCTTGGCCCCTGGCCCTGGCAGCACTCAGCCCCTTGCAGCAGCTAATGTGAAGTGACAAACCAAAGTGCCTGTTTTCGAAGGACTGGGAACATACGGTTTTGGTGGACCAATTGCAGCTGGTTGCTGCTCAAATCATTGCAGGTGCTTCTGGCAGCTGATGCAGTGACTCCCTTCTTTTGCTGCTCCAGTCTGTCAACTTATTTTTGGAAGAAGGCTGCTGCAACTGTTAGTCGAGTTATCTGTGAAAGGAATGACAGCAGGGAAAAATACACTGAGGGAGAAACAAGTTTCCATGACACTGTAAAATACAAAGGGAAAATAATATGACTAAAAAGCCAGATCTGAATTTCTGCCCAAAAAACTTAAGAGCAAGCAAGGAAAAAAATATTTCCTGAGATCTGAAAGCACTTCATGGACTTGTTCTGCAGTATTTTTGCATTTCCTAGATCAGTAAGGAACCAGTAGCTACTGCAAGGGGGAATGTTGGTGCAATGTTTTATATTGAGACGAGATGTGGGACTAAATGCAAGCTGGTGTTTACATGGCTGTTAGCCTCAAACTGACCCATCTTCTTCACTATCAGGGGCAGCAGAACTATTTCCATTCTGTAGAGGGTAAAAGCAAGGCAGGTGTGTTGCGCTCTGTATCCCAGTCCAGTGGAGACAATTATTTTTGATCCTGGATTTATGCCCCCTGGAATTAGAAACAACTGTCCAAATTATTTTTTTACCTGTAAACTTATTTGTTGAAATCCTGTGCCCTTCCCCTCCCGTGACTTCCAGCCTTATTGCACAGGTAGTGCTGTACTTTGAGTAGGGACTTTTCTTCAGATGGGTGACACATGAGCAGCTGGGGTTTGGTTGATGTTCAAACAGAGAATGTTGGTGGAATGAAGTCTGGCTTCCTTCTTCGGGTGAATGGTGACTGGCATCCTCTTCGTTTCCTCAAAATGCAATGAATTTGTTGCCTTCGTGTTTGCTGTACACCAATTTCAGAGCACAATTGTTTGTTTGGGTTTCTTTTTGAGTTTCCAGAGCCTTTAAACAGGGTACAAACACAAATATGTTCTTCTGGATGTTGCTTATTAGATTTTTTTTATAGTGGAAAATTATTTAGTTGCTTAACTGGATGGTGGTTGGGGAGAGAAAGGAAGGAAAATCAAAGTGGAGGAACAGCTTATACTTACAATGTCTCAGGATAGGAATAGAAATTCAGATGCTTTAAGTCCTAATTTCCCTTACATGGGGAAAGAAATCCTGTTTCAGAGCCTTTGAAGCAAAAACACAGCAGCCACATCCACTCAAAATGCTCCATTTTGTTACAAAGTGAGGAAGCTGTTTTCCACCTTTAAAGCAACATCCTGAGGTGTGGAAGATGAGCAATAATGAGGAAAGGGCTTAGTCACAGTAACCGTAGAGCACCTCTGCCAGATACCTGCTCATACCTTAAAAGAGCTCTGAGGTCTGAGTTAGCTGAGAGAGAATTTATTCATGATCTATAAAAGTTGTCTTAAGTGAGAATCTCTGTGTACACAGAGTATCTGTGGGGAGAAAACTCGGTCTGTGAGTACCTCTGCAGGAGAGTCGTCTGTAAGTAGAGACAAAGAAAAAATAACAACGTAAATGAGAGAAAATTAAAATAACTCATGGAAATAGGAAATGAAGAAATAATCCACCAAAATGTGTGGCCAGCTAATGTGGTGAAATCTCCATTATTTACAAGGCTTGGGTCAAGCCGGGAGGTGGAGGTGGGTCAGAAGACATTCCTCTTTCGCTGCCTGCCTCTGGAGGAAGATCCATTGCATGGCTCATGACATGGCTCTGGGAGAGGCTATACAGGGTTTCAGAGCACCCTGTTGCTGTCCTGTTATTCTTCAAATTGGATGTCTGTGCTGGCAGTAGTGACTTGCTCTCTCTGGAGAGGGTTTATGTCCCCCATGCTGTGGCTGAGCAGCTCCAGGAGGTACCAGGTAGCATCCGAAGCCCACCTCCAGCTGGATTAAAAAAGACAACCTGGAGGCGAATTCTTCTGAAAATCACTTCCAAGTTCTGTGTGCCCTTCAGACAGCTACAGCCATGCTGGACACGAGTGCTGATGTTGTGAAAAGCCTCTGAGGACTGGAAACAAAGAATTTTAAGACGACCCTAGGGAAGGGTTGTTACTATGATCAATGATTGGAGTTTTTTCCTTTTACACGTTTTAGGCTCAGGCACATTTTTTTTGAGTTGAGTGAACACTTCACAATCTGTCCTTCAAAATCCTAATTGAGCCTATGTTTTCTGAAGTCTTGGTTTGAAAGGGCAGAGGAACAAATGTGATTCTTGGTTCTTTTCCCAAAGGTGTAGAATCATCAATTAAATGTGTCCTGGAAATAATACTTTGGGCTCAAATCTTGTCCTCTGTAATGAACATGTCTTGAAATCATATCCAGTGACAAAATCCTCCTATATTTAACCCATGTCTGAGAGCAGCTGAACTACTGATGGGAAATGTCCTGGTGCTTCCAAGTCCGTGGCACTCTGGAGCCACCGGAATGCATCCCATCCCTTCAGTCATTGCTCAAGAACACATTACAGATGTGGAGAATGTGAAGGAGCAGACTCCTTCCATCAAAGCATCAGGCCAGAGAAGGGCTAAAAACAAAATCCCAGGCTGGAGGCATCCCTGAGCCATTTGCCTGCCTGTTCTGTGTCCGGACTTCAGGACCGACCTGTGGTTCCTGCTCATTGTCAGAAACGTCTGAAACAGGAGAAGCCTCCTGCGGTCCCTGCTAACGACGTGGTGTTTATCACGCTCTGGTAATTGCATTTGCTGTGGTATTTACAGCACTTCCTATGTTTTGAAATGGAGAAATCTCAGGCTTGCCCAGGGCTAATCGTGTACTTTAACCTGCTCCTAAGCCCCCACGTATCTTTAAACATTAACATACACATTGGCAGCGTCCTGAGGCGGCCTCAACCCCACAACTATCGAGCTGGGAACGTGGCTATTGAGGTGTTAATGTTTGCTCTCAGTGTTTATCAGAGGCAGTATCCTTCCTCTTTTCCAAGTCGTAGGAAATTGTTTTCCTTTTTCTTTTTCTTTTCTGTTTCCTTTTTATTTTCCCTCTCCTTTTCCTTCCCCCGCAGTGTCAGCTGCAGTCAGTATTCCAGACTTCTGGAGAGCAGCACAGTGATTTGGAAATCCTTGCTCAGCACAATATGGGAGTGGAAAGACCTCCTGATGTTGCACCCAGTGCTGAGTGCAGCCCTGCAAATAACTGGTTTCAGATTCTGCTGGCCTTTGGGGCAAAGACAATATATTAATTGCAGAAACAGAGATCATTTGAGCTCACATTGTGGTCTGGCCTTGGCCATGTATGAACTTAATTTGTGTCTAAAAGGGACTGACCTGGTCCTGGGCCATTTATGCCACAACACCTTGACCACGACTATGGCTCTGTCTCACTGGCTTCTTTTACTGGATATAGCAGTTCCATCTTAGATTCAGTGGATGAGGAAAAGTCCAGAGCTTGAATCAAGCACTGTAGCATGCCTGGAGCCCTCCTTCTGTATCTGTTGCTGTGTGGAGCAGGTGGCTTGAATTTGGCTGGAGCTTATGATGCATTTTGGAGTCTTTGTCTTCTAGCTTATAAAGCCTTTTGGATAAAATTTGCTGAATGCATGAAGGATGTAGAGTTTTATTTTGTGGATTTAAATCCAATCTTCTAAATTGCTTTAAAGCAATTCCTTGTGTTTTGAAATTCTGAAACCTCTGTCCCCCTTTTTTTTAATGCCTGTGGTCAATCACAGACTGATTTAAGTAATGGTGCAAAATGTGTAAATGAAATTAAAAACCATTTTTTTAAAATAGTGTTAGGAAAAGAAAAAAGAAAGAGAGGACACATATGTTATCAATACTCTACCAAAAGGGACATTTTCTCTGACACAGAAAGCCTTAAACTCCAAAGCTTGCAGAACAACTGGAATAATCTTTCTAATCCAGTCAACATTATTGGAACCGTCATGGGGCTGTTTGAATTACTCCAACATCGATTTTAGGGATTTTTCTATTTAGACTGCAAGTATAGACTGTAGATGGGACTCTGAACATATTTTTTCTATGCATTTTATGACAAATATTCTGGCTTTGGATTGGCTTCTTGGTTGGATGTATTTAAGTATTAGTTGAATGGAGTTAAGGAGCATGTCTACTTCAGTATTGAACTTAAAATGTGAGGAAAGATTGAATTTCATTGCATACAAAATTCTAAAGTGCTTCAGCCAACAGCAGAGTGGGGTACAGGAGTCCTTTTGTTTGGTGCTTTAATATCAGAAGTCCTGAATTGGTGCAAAATGGTGGTTTTCTGAGGAAGTAAAGTAAAAGAC
Source organism: Edolisoma coerulescens (assembly GCA_013397115.1). NCBI lineage: Eukaryota > Metazoa > Chordata > Aves > Passeriformes > Campephagidae > Edolisoma > Edolisoma coerulescens. Next base: position 1,184,304 of record VWZW01004519.1, read on the forward strand.
TGTTAGCATTCTCCCCTGTCCCCACCCCAAGACCCACAGTATGCCAAGAGATACCTAAGTCAGGTACCCATGGAAGAGTACAGGAAGAGGGTTCTAGCTGATGCTCTCCCAGTCTGCAGTGTTTTCAGGTGAAGGAGTCTCTGTGGTGAAGTGATTTCCATATATTTATTTGTTTCTATATATTCAGTGACATCAATTTATCTCCCATAAAGCAGTCCAGCCTTCTCTTGAGAATCGCAACTTTTTGATTGCATTCAACCTGTTTCCTACTTTATTATCTGATACTCCCAGTTCTGCTAGAAGGTGCTGTCAGTCTCTATTTTCTCCCTCCATGGCATTCATGGTTGTGTAGACCTTTATCCTAAACCCTCTCACAGGACAGGACTCAAAATTACAGACCAAGGTTAATGTCTGAGCCTCAAAGAAGGTTGTTTCTCCTCTATCCTGGATAGGAATCAGCTACCACTAACACTCTGCAATGCAAGTCCTTGAGAAAAAACGGAGTGAAGCCCCTTCCCTGGCTGTCTGGGACCTCCCACTGCTATTGCCACAGGGAAATTTCAAAGTTTTGCCTAGACTGCTGGAAGTGCCAACAGGGAAAGCAAATATTTGTGTGTAAGACTTAACCCCAAGAAGATTAAGTGCAGATGAATGTCAATAGTGCCAGCAACCTGTGAGAGAAAGTGAAAACTGAGAAGGATGTAAAAACAGAACATGGTGTGGAAAAAAAATAGAAAAAGAAAGAATAAAATGCAAAACAGATTAGAGTAAAATCAGGGAGAAGGAAAATTTCAGTGGGGCTTTTGCTTTCCCAAAAAAAGGGCAGCATGAAAACCAACAAGAGGAGCACTGCAACAGGGGCTCATCAGTATTAGCAGGTTGGGAGATTCCAGGGGTGAGCATGAAGTAGGGAGGGGGTAGAAATGAGGGATGCAGCTTGATGGGATGCTACGTGAACAGTAGATGCCTTTGGAAATTGGGGAGGATCCTGCAGGTGATGAACATCTTGCACGGTCTTTAGTTCCCACCCCTTCAGTTCTGGAAGTCAATCGCTAGCCGGGGAAATGGTGATCCGTGGGAAGAGGTTTGGTTTTGTGAGGCTTGGCCCATGTTCTGTGGGAGGAGAGCTGTACTGTTTGGAAAGCATCCATCTCAGGAAAATCAAAAGTGGTAGGGCTGTCTAGACTAGTCAGGAAGGCGTGAACAAATAACCAGGGTAAAATAGAAGAAGAAGAGAAAAAAGTGTGATTCCTCACCTAGAATTAAATTAAGAAGTCAGGAAAAAAAGTGAATCAAGGCTTCAAAGGATGCAAACAGAAGATGGTCTTAACTGACTTTAAGGTTAGCAAGGAGAGGAAATTAGACATGCTCATTGTTGGATTTACATGTCACTGCTGGAAGCGGGTGGGGAGATGCGTGATAGGAATGCTACAATTAATTATTATAAATCTCTTCGTAACAACCATGTGGGCAGCATGCAGGTGTGTGTGAGGACCTTGGCAGCCTGACAAAAATGTAATTATCAGTTATGGAGGTAGCTGCGCTCACTCTTTGGCACTTTGTCAATCAGCAGAGTGGTAATTAGCCATTGCTAGAGGCCACCGTGTTTCTCTGAAGAGGAAAGTAGAACCTCCTCAAACACCTGGATGTGGTCTGGGTGAGAGCACGGGGGGAAGTGTGCCTTACCTGGGAGACTGCAATTACAGCAAGGATTTCCTGACTCAGAAATCAAACCAGAACTGTTCTGCCTTAAATCTTTTTCATTTCTGACCTGCAGCTTGAAACTGTCAGCAATTTGTGTCCATATAACCCAACCTAAATGCAGTGGTTTTTCTAAGTTTTTATCTTTAGTTTTCCAGGGGTCATGATGGACTTTCTATCACTGAAAAAGAAGTTGGATCTCTTTTCTAGGAAAGATATGCACCTGCTAAAGTCATTTGGTGAGCAAAAGAAATGACTTCCAACAGTTTTATACAGGAAGTCTGATATGATCTGGTTTAAAGAGAACTGATTCTTGTTGCCCTCATTGCCTTGTGTTGGACAGCGTGTTATTTTCTAGTATGTCTGACAGAAAACGTGGGGTTTGGGGCTATACTACAAATAATGGAGAATTCAGTGTCCTTGCCCCAAAGCCCATCCTTAGGGATTTTCCTCCCTGGGGGTCGTAGAAAATAACGTATAGCTGTGTTTACAAAGAAATCTGAACCACAGGAGTGATAAGAAGCAGCCTTGAGAGCAGGGTCAGAAGCTGTCCCAGGCACCAGTTTTCCAATTTCTACCGTAGCTGAAGAGTCAGGGTGAGAAAAAGCATTGCTGTATGGAGCCTTTTAAAGTTCCCCATCAAATGCAGTAAAACACACTATGGGGACAACAAGGGCCAATACATCTCTGACACAGCAGCGACAGCCAAGAAGTGCTTGTCAGGCCTGGGTTCCTTCAAAGATGTGCACTGAGCCCTTTCACACTCTTAGTGCTGTTTGCTGAAGAATTAAGGAAGTGGGAAGGCATCCAGAAAACTGGTTCAACTCAGCTGACACCGTGGGGTTTGAAAAGGAGCAGGAAGGAGATGAAGATCTGCAGCACACTGCTGGCCTGCCACCAGCTGGGGACACGGCCATGCATCACGCTGGTCCTGCTGGTGCAGACTGTGCTCAGAGGTGTCCAGCAGCTGTTGAAAGGGAGGATGGAATAACATCTGCTCACAGCTGCTGCAGAGTTGGGTTTTTTTGGGCCTGATGAAATAGGGAGACAGATTTTTGGGGTAGCCTTCAGGAAGCTCTTGACTTAGCTGGCTGTAAGGAGTGAAAGTGCCCCACAACGCTGTCTTGCCCTTGAGGACATGGACAGTCTGTAACATTGAATTGATTGTAATTTGTCAAAGTTGAGCAGAGCTGCGTCCTCTTCCTCCGAGCTTCTGCAGCCTCCCAGATGCTGTGTGAGAATTATTTGTGAGCTGTAATGCCTGTAGTGGTGAAGCACGTAGCAGACACACAGGGTGAAGATTGAGAAGTGCTCATTTGTGGTTGCTACAGACATTCTTTGTCATGGCCATTACTGTAACTTTATTGTAACTTAACCACATTTTTAAAGTCCAGGCAACCCACAATTGTAACCACTGTGTCACCACCCAAGATTCAAAACTCAGCTCAGAATCGATGAAACTATAACTGCATATAACCCCTTTGTGCAATTTAACACCAAGGGGAGCTGGCACGAGGAGACACTTACCTATCTTCTCAGGTAATGTAGAATTTATTATAGCACCCCTCCCTTTTCCTCTTGCCTTTTATGTGGTTTTTTACAGATCTCACAAACTACAAGTCATGCATAGAAAATAAAGTAATAAATGAGTTTGAAATATGAAGCCACATTCAGAATTTTTTGGATGAGAGTAGCTTTGTTGGTTTAGGGTATTGGTCTACTTTGGTAAGTGGTAGAGGTGGAACAATGCTTGTGAGCTCTTCTTTCACCTGAACTTCGAGCTGAGTAGTTGAATTGACTGATGTTTAAGTTGAATTATCCCTATAATTTTTGTGTTTCTTTATTATTGTTACATATGCAACAGTTCTAATTGACTGAAAAGTTTTTTGAATAATTAAGCTTTGAAATACCTGGGAATTATTCCCTCAGCAATCAAAGCATGTGGCATGCATTTGCAACAGTCTTCATTAAGTATTTAAGTCATTGACCCAAAACATGAGTTTACACCTTCCCACCAATGACACCAGCCACTTCAAAAGGCACAACTAAGCTGTCATGAGAAGGCAGCTTCTTTAGCTGCTGTCACATTACTTTTGATCTCCTTTCTGCTGCCATATTCAAATTGCTGTCTGGCCATGTAAGCAAGTCTTGGACTCTCAGCCTTGAGTCCATAGCAAAGCATCTTCTGTGGTCTGTCACTCTCCAGCCCCAAAAGCAAAAGATCAACCACATTTCTTGACATATTTTAGTAGATATGAACATCTGTGGTTTTTACTGAACTCAGTCCAGCTCCAACCTCATGATTCTTCTGGTTTTATCTCAGGAACTCACTTCAGAACTGAAGTGTCTAAGCAATTTTTACCTTGCTTTAAGGCATGGACAGTGATTAGCAGAGCTAGGAGGCAATATCCTTGTATCTACTGAGTTCTTTTTGCTGCTAGACATCCACCTTCCTCCCCACGTAACTCTGAAAGCAATATGCCTGTCTCTTTGCCTGTATTTCATGTGTGGTATTGTGGGGAGAGCTCATTACAGACAAACTCAAGTGTAGCCAGCGCTTAGCTGCAAGTGCAAACATATCATGAATGTCTGTATTGCATTAGGATCTTTCCAGAAGGCATTGAAACACAGCCAAGGTGGCTTCGCAGGCTCAGTGAACTTGTTGGTTCAACTGTTGTTAAAAACTGTAGGAGTTTGGGAGAGCATGGCTGTCAGCACCAGTAAAGATTTGCAGTGCATCAAGTGGCAGCAAACAGGCAAGTTGATTTAGAGCTGAGCCGGCCTCCTCTTTGCTTGAGCCTTCTACAGGAACTTCAGGGAGAGAAACGTAGCAAGCTGTGGCAGGAGATGACTGTGGGGAGCCACCAGCTGCTGTTTCTGAGTTATAATTGGATTACTCAATCCCAGAGCTGCGCTGCACATCCATCACCACCTCCTGTCCTCAACTGAGCTGTGAGGGGCTTTCACTAGCCCAGTGAAACAGCTCCAGAGACTGGAGCTGGCCCACCAGGAAGGATGGGAGGAAAATGTGAAACCAGTTGCATTGCAGGCTTTGCAATGGTTGTGAGGTCTCCCGTTTGAAGTTTTCCAAGCCATGGAGCTCAGGCAAAGCACCTGAGGGAAAAAGAGCTGTCTTCATCAGATGTGTCAAATCAGTGCAATCTCCATCGTGACAGGGAATGAGTCTGGTGAGTAGGAGACACGTAGTTTTGCTTGACAAATGTTTGTTCAGTTCACAGAGAGGTTTTGCTGCACAATGAGTAGATTTCTCTTGGGGGAAACACAGCCAGACTGCTCCAGATGTCTGTATGGTGTGCACCAACTCCTAATGGGACCATGAGGGATCCACAGCTGGTCCTTCACACACCTTCTGAACTCTTCCCTTGTCTGTTTGCTCACCCCAAACACATCCAGAGCTTCAGTCTACAGATACATTCCTCTTGCTCCAATTGGCTTGCTCATGTGGACACAGCCAACAGCCCCAGCCTTTTTGGGGTGCCTGAGACCTTGAGTTTTAGGCACACAAGTCTCACTGTGGGTTTCTGGAACTTTCAGTTGCTTGTGTCCTCTGCCTCTCTGCTCTTTCCTTTAAGCCTGTCCACCTGGCAACTGCTCTGGCCAACTTACTGTTCAGGCATGGCATACAGGGTCTGGCATGGCAAATGTGACAGAAAGGGTGGAGAAGTACATTATCCATGGCTTAGTGAGGGATTTCTGTGTCCTTTTGGTAGAAAACATGACCATAATATCTTCCAGCTGACCAGCATTGAACTGAATAATCTCAGGAGATCAGGAGCACCTTTACAGTATCACATCAATGCATTCGCTCTTAAGTTTTCAAAAGCGTGATATCTCAAGCAAAACTCAGTTTTGTTTTGTCCACAGTCAAGTGCCACCTCTGCCTCACTCTCAATTTACATCCAAAGCCTTAAAGAAACATGGGTTCATCGACATGTTCCTGAGTTTTTAGTAAGCTGGGATTCTGCTTTCTGACAGCTCTGCTTAGGCTGACATATGTTCCTGCCCTTTCCTTCTGTGCAGGAATGTGTCTCTTCATTTCCATGAAAACCTCCATGGTGAGGAGTTTCCTTTTATTCCTGCACATATCCTGAATTGCTTCATAAAAGTCACTGATGATGAGAGCTGGAATTATCTTCAGATTTTATAACTTGGCTAAAAAAACCTGGCTGCAAGCTAAAACTTGACACATAAATCTCAGCCAGGAAATAATTTAGTTTCTCTCTTTCCATCAAAACAGCAAACAACTCGGCCCACTCCCAAACAGTTGCAAAGTTCTCAATGGTAAAAGGGTATTTTAGGAAGGGATTAAATAAAGCAATGTTACTAAGTGGCAGAGTGTCTAGGGTGGGGAGAATGTGGAAGGAAAAACATTTGGAATTATGCAATTTCTTAGGATTATTTTTGTTTGTTTTTCTTCACTTGAAATGCCTCACAAATATCCGGAGGGAGCAGTGTAGATCATCAGTTTGATTGACTTTCAGCAATACTGGCTGCCAGGAGAAGTGCAGGTGCTGTATGCCAGTGCAGGGATGTACTTATTAACAGGGTTAAACAGAGCAAGGCAGAACTGAGAGATCAGCCTGGATGGGGCTCAGATTAAACAAATTGGTCATCCAGTCTTATCAGCTGGGTTTGTGTTGCAGTTTACGTGTACTAACCCCTGAACCACACCTGACAGATGAAGAGAGGCCTCAAATACCTTCAGGAAGGGGTCTTTACCGTTCCCTCCACAGGCTGAGTGCCATGTTCTTGCTGTGCTCTTCCAGATTAGTTCATACTCCCATTAATTTCTGACCTAGATGATGAGTGAGAATAAAAGTTTCCTTCCATTCCTATAAAAACCCCTTGTGTATCCTTCTGCTGGCTTTTCTGCTGGTTTACTGACCCTTAGGTACAGAATAATAAGAGGAGTGACCATTACCATGTTGTTGCCCAACAACTCACACCCATTTTGTTGGTGAATGGTGCCTAAGGAACAGGTTTGTATTCCATGGCCCAATAAAGGCAGTTGCTGGAAGTTGTCCCTTTGATCGTACTTGAAACTTTTGGTCTTGGGACCATGGACATTGCTCATGTGTCTGAGCCATATCTAAGCCACATTCACAAAGCCAGGATTTTCCCTTTCTTGGATAATGTGCACTTAAATGACTTGATAAGTGACACAGAAAGATACAATTTTTATATTGCAAATTTGTTTTGACTAAATCCCTCAATATTTAAAGCTCAGTCACATGGTCCAGTGATGGGCAATTTATCTGGGATCCTTACTGAACAATGTGTTTCCAGACTGCTGGAGACAAAGCTCTGGTTATGGGCAATGCCTGCCAGCACCTAAGGAAAAACATGGTTTCTGGGCTGATACTCTGAATTTGCAGAGAGAAGCACTGTGGCCATTCTGCATGCAAGTGAAGTATCTGCCCATGGGTCCTGGCTCTCCTATTGCTCCTGTCCCCTCACTGTTCAGGCTTTGAATATAGACCTTCCTGGATTAGATTATAATGAATCAGAAAATTCTGGAAGTCACAGATGTTCTGTAATACCCATTTTTGGAGACAGGGAATCGAAGCACAGGAAAGCTATTTACTGGACCTACTTTCCCCTAACTGGTTATTGCCTTCATGGTAGTGGAGACCTCCAGTTCCATTCCTCTGATTAGGACATACATTTTATCTGCCCTCTTTGATGAGGTGTGAAGTGCACGTGTTGCTCAATGAGAACAAGCTGTTCAGATAACACAGCTCAGAATGACAGAGATTTTGTTCTTCCAACATTATCATTGCCAAAAGACAGGGCAAGTGTCCTAATTATGGGACTAGACCGGAGCCCAGGTCCTGGCTTCCTCACAGTGGGTTTGCCATCTTGTTTTGTCTTTTTTTTTTTTTTAATATTGTGATGTTAGGCAATTTTTGTGGAGCTGTGTGGATGGTGACTGGTGTGGGTACTGTGATTGCTACTGCAGGAGGGTTGTGAGGCAATCCAGATCATCTGCTCTTCAAAGCTGCCCATTCCCTGGCCCTTGCTATTGCTAAAGTGATGCAATACAAAGCTGGTGAAAGTACGGATAAGTTCTGTGTCAGAGAAATATGAGAGAGGCAAAACAAATTCCACGGAAGAATTTTGGACTGATAGAGAAAATTAATTTCATAATCATGTTTAAAGCCCTTGCATACACAAACAGTAACACAGACTTACAGCGGGATGCATTTGCTGCCTGTCCCTAAGTATCTGGCCAGGAACAACAGCAGATTTTACAGGTAAATGGACATAACAGCAGGATATTATGAGATTTTTCAGACCTCGGGGCAGTTATTCACAAAAGAGCCAAACCCCAAGGCAGTGCATGATTGAACTGTAGCTCGAAGGTATCACCATGTGCTCACTGTGCAGTGGTGTGGCACGTGCTATGTAATTATCTCTCTCCAGCACAATTATTAACATAGGATTAGACAGTTGAGAGCCACCACTGCAACATTAACCAGCAGTAGGGTGTGTGCTCTATAATTAAGATGCTTGCAGGGGAGAGTTCACCGCAGGGTATCCACCAGCCCTGCGAGCATTTTGTCCTGTGTAACTGTGCCTGCAACCCTCCTTCTCCTGAAATGAGGCTGGAAAGAGTGCTCCAGCGCTCTTGTGTGTATGGGGAGGCCTGACTCATGCTTCCCTTATGACCTTATTTTCCACGGGCCCTGTGTGAAAAGCTTTTCCCTGTATAAGGCTGTAAGTCGTGCAGCATAAGGTGGGAATTTCTCGTGCTTCTGTGTCTCTATGAAATGCAGCAAAGCAGCAGGGAGAGACTTTGGCCATTAAATATGACACTGTATTTCAAATATGACCATGTACTTCCCTGACCCTATATTTCTGCTGAGAATTGAAATACTGGCCCAGGAATAGAACCTGGTCTGAGGAATTGTACTAGAGTGAAAACAGCACCTTTTGTCTCCTATAGAAACACTCATTAATGCCCCACCTCATCTTTCCACCTTGAAAACTGCTTTTTTGCCAGATCCTGCCATCCTCAGGGTAGCCTGTTGCCCATTTATCCCATCCAGGGTGGTCTGGGGCCCTTTCAGGATTTACAGCCCACGCAGCAGCCAGAGCTGTGGACAGGCTGTTCTGGGCTGCCTGGTGGGACAGGAATATCTGTGAGTAGCTGTGAGCTCCCGCCAGCCAGATGTTAGTGCTTCAGAGCTGCTCATTAGTCTCTCAGGCATTTGGTCCCTTTCTCGGCACTGACGTTAGTCAGAGAGCGCCTGCAGATCGCAGATGTTTGTTTTTCCATCCCTTTGTCTTTGCTTCTTCAACCTTACCAAAGCTTTTCCACTTCACCACTGTGGCAACCTGTGGCACTTCCATGCTTGAATGAGGGCTGGGCCCGGTCCTGAGCCCCGCTGGCTCGGTCCCCTCTCCCGAGGCTGCTGGCGTGGGGCACAGCAAACAGCTCCTTGCTGAGGTCTCCTCTTTGCTCTGGGCTTGCAGAGCAGCTCGGGAGCTGATGCAGATGCCCTTTGTCAAGCCTGTGTGTTTTATCCACCCTGACTTCAATGCTGCTGCCATCATTTCCATCCAGGTTTCACAAATCCCTTACTGCTTGCAGGGAAAGGCTTCATTAGAGCCTCTTGTCCTGCTCCTGCCACGACAGGGGCATCTCCACTGTGTGCGTAAGCACCGTGTTGGAGTTGTTTCTGTACAATTCAACTCAGTTTTAGTGCCTGATTCCCTGCTCTAAATTAGCTCCTCTGACTCATCCTCCAGAGGAATTTCTGTCTCTGTAGAAACTGTAGAAAAAGATCAGAAAGACAATGTTTCCTACCCAGCACTGAGGTTACGTATGTTAAGCAGGGTGATGCAAAGACTACCACCAAACACAGATAAATACAAGTCTGAGTGTGCCCTTTTCATTCCCCATGCTTTTCTGGACCCAAATGGACTTGGCAAATGAAGTGAAATGTCTCCAGAAGTTTCTATGGATGCTCAAGAGAGATGTGAACATTTCCCCTCCCCAGTGGCACTGTAGGGCAGCAGGTTGCCCTGGGGCACCTGCAGTTTCTCTTTGAAATCCAGAAGCCGTGCACAGCAGCAAGGCATGCTCAGGGCTTCCAGCTGAGCCTTCAGCCAAGGAAATCCTATCTGTTTGCAAAGGCAGCTGAGCTGCAGCAGCTTGTGTGCAGTGTGAAGCCAACACATCCAGAGCGGAGGGATTTATAGGGGAACTTGACTTTTATAGATGTTGCATTAACTTTACACATTTGCCTTTCTCAGCACGGGTTCTCCCGCTGTGCATACAAATGCCCCTGGGTATGATATATTTTCTGGGGAGGAGACACAGACTCCAATTACAGTAAATGTCCATTTCTTTGCTTTCTTGATAGGCAGCATTTAATGCATTGCAGTCACGCTGTGGCCGTATGCCAGTACCCACCCACAGCCCGCTGGGATTTCCTCTGCTTCTCTCTTTCCCCATTTTGATTTACAGGTGACAGAGACACAAAGGTTCTCTTCATATTATACATAGCATTTATTTTATTATGTATTTACTGATCCCAGTTCTTCCCTCCTCAGCAACAGAGGATGTAGACTCTGAGCATTTGCGCTCTGAACCTGCTGAGGGGTACAGGGAGGTCTGGCATGGCCTTACCCCCCAGAGGTTCTGAATTTGTTCAGCCCTTAGTCGACCTTGTTTCCATGTGCCCCCTGTTCTCCCACAGTCCACGTCTCCCACCTGTTCTTTTGTACCCCTTAAATCCATGTTTAAGCTAAACCTCAGCTTACAGATATCCCTGCAGCACCTGCCACACCAAACATCAGTCTCCTCTGTCAGGACTCCCAGGGAATTCTACGAGTTGTAATACGTTAGACAGAAGTAAACCATAATTAATGTAAACACCCCAAACCAGGAATAATACTACTTCAAACTAATATTGTTCTCATGCAAGGTAGTGTTAGTAAAGATAATTTTTTTTGCAATCTGATGCTGGTTCTCAGCTTCAGCTGCATTTGGGGATGGCATATTTGGATATACTGTACTTCCCTCACTGCTACTGTGCTATAGGATGCATCCTGTCTGCTTGACAGGACCACTAAAATAAAGGAAGTTTCTAGAAGCTGCTGTAACACAAGGTAAAGGTCAGTTCATTCAAAAAATCCAATAAATAGGAGCAAATCATAAGATGCTGTGCTGCTCTGATCAACAGTTTCTCCTTTCCCTGTGTTCCCACCAGTGAGAGGGAAGGAGACAATACACTCTGATTTTGGGTCTTGCTGGTTTATCCCTTCCTTGGTATTTAATTAGTTCTCTGTGTGTATGTGTGGGGGGAATGGTGATCTAATCCTATTAAAATACAAGCCAAGTAAAACAAGTTTAGATGGAGACATGGTCACACAGTAACTTTCAGTCAGACAACAATACACTTGGGGTAAGGTATATTGGCAAAGCAGTTTTAGGCATATCAGACCTAATTGGTTTTATTGTGAAAATAAGTATACTAGGTGGGAAAAAGCTGAGTTGAAAATTAAAGTGGATAGCAAGTTTTGGTAAGTTTGGTAGCTGTGGAAATTAAAAGCCTCTGTACATATTGCTGGGAAAAAAAAGCCTCTCAATGGAGACTTTTGAAGCCCAGCTGAAACTGCTACCGTAGCTCTGAGACTGAAATTAAAAAATAAAGAAAAAAAAAAGCAGTTACTCTGTAAATTTTGACATTTTTAGCATTCAGGCAGAGCAAAATGCAGATATCTCTGGAACAGCCTGTTTTGTGAGGTAGACTTGAACCTACATTTGCTTGTTAAAACCATGAAGAAAATATTTTGTTTGTCCTTCCTCAAAACATTTTCCTTTAAGCTCAGCTGGGCAGTGCACTTTAACGTTCAGGATCATTTACCTGTAACTGAGCAGCTTAATCCAGTTAGGAGCACTGTGTGCTCCTCACCAGGAACAGGACAGAGGTGTATCAGGAACAAGGGCAGATGCTGCGTTTGCTTGGGTCGTGTTTCTGCCTTGCCAACAGCTGTGCTGCAGAGTCTGTGAGCTCTCTGTCCTTGCAGTGGGCTCTGTACATCCCCTGTGACAGGGGTGGAGAGCAGGGAGTGGTGTCCTGGCTGCTGTCTCTGCTTTTGTACGCTATGGAGGCATGTGCCATCCCGCGGTTCCTTGTTCCACTGGCCACCCTGAGTGGTTTTGGTGGAGGGAGTCAGAGGAGGGTGATGTGAGTCTCAGCAAAGAGGCTGGCAGGGTTTCACGGGGGTTAAACCCCCGGCAGGCCTCCAAGACCCTCTGCTTCCCCAGCCCTGACCCATCTCCGCGGGCACACATTGCTGGAAGCTGGGGAGGTGCCGAGGCTGGAAGCTCCTGGAAATGCAGAAGGCACCAGGCATGGGGCAGGTGGGGCTGAGCACGGAGCCCAGGCGAGGAGCAGGAGTTCGGCTGCTCCTGCTAAACAGCTTAGGCTTCACCGCCACTCCCCTCCCCATCCACCGCCGCATTCCTGCGGCATCCAGGGCGAATCGCTCGGAGGAACGGGTTCAAAGCAAACGAGGCAAGAGCGGCGTCCCTCCGCCTCCCAGCGCCGGGGAGAAGCAGCGGGCTGGCGCTTGTGTGCCTCCTTTGCTGACTGCGTGGTCAGTGAGCAGAGGAAAGGAACTTGGAGATGCCCCAGAGTGAGGTCGTACCCTCTTGATTTATTTTTCTGTTCCTGGAGACCTTCTGTCTCCCACTGCTTGGGCAGGGAGTTTAGGGATTTACTGTCAGGACTGACTTATCTGCTCACTTGGCACGAGTGAGGTGCCTGTGGTAGGCAGTCTGGCTCATACCCTACACCTTTTTTTCCCCTTTCTTGTCTTCTTGATTAGTGTGGTTTCTATTCTTGCTAAACCATTGGCTATTTTTCCTTCACAAGTGTAGGGAATAAGGTGTTGATCCCTTTCTGGGCACTTGCAGTCACTGTGATGATGTGTTCCCACCTCCATTTCCAATCCTGGCAGAGATGACTTGGTGTGACTGTCACTTGGTATCTTTGCTTCCTCCCTCTCAGCAGCATTTCAGGCTTCAGGGCTCAAAGTGCCGGGGGAAAGCAATGCCCCAGGACAAGCTCTAGGTGTGGTTTTGGGGCCAGGGACCTTTTTTCAGGTACCTCCAGGGCTGAGGGTCTTTTCACTAGTCCTCAAGTGCCCCCTAATGACCCTGCATCCTCTAAAACCACCTCAGCTAGAGCAGGGGTGCAAGGGCTGTGAGACTGAAGGGGCAGTGTGGGGTTTTGAAATGGATGCCACCAGCAGTTCAGATACCTTCACACCAAACAGTGGTTGGATGCAGATCAGAACAAAGCTCTTTTTAAAGACCCCCAAATGCTCATGGACATGGATTTGGGTCTGTTTCCAGGGCAAGTTTCTCCAAACTCCAAGAAAATTTTCTGTATCCTGCCCTTGCAGCCTGCCCTGGGAAGTCAGTGCCATTCAGGTGCCATTTGATGGGACTCATGGTGGGATCCATCCCAGTCTGAGATAGTTATCCAGGCAGGAGACTCCAAAGATGGTCCACCAAAGGGAAATGTCTAAGATAGGCAAGAAGTCTCCTTTTGGATGTGCCCATTCCTCTCCAATGACTGTTGGGAAAGATGACTTCCCTTGACTAGCTGCATCTAAGGAGCTTAAAGAGAAAATCTGCTTTTTGTGAGGAGTGAAATGAGGATGAAAAACAGTGCTGAGAGCTGAGACACCTCGGGGTGGGTGTAGCCTGGCAGAGGCTTCCTGTAGGCAGTGCTTCATACCCCCAAAAAATCCCCATCTCTAATATTTTGAATGAACTGGAGAGTTGTGCTACAAACATTACGTTTCCCGTGGCAAATGCTGACCCAACATTCAGTAAGGTAACAACAGCCACAAGAATTTCTTTCTCCATCCAGGTGCTATGCATCTTGGTGATTCATATGAGGTCCTAGGGTGAAATCCCAGCTCATCTCCATTAATGCCAGTAATGTTGGATATGTCCTTGGGACCCCAATTCGGTACCTCTGAAAGGGGCTGTTCTTGCACCAAGCAAAGGGGTAAGCACTGCCATGCCCCCACCAGTTCACCCAACACGATGCTTTAAAAGTGCTGACAGGGACTTTTCCACACTTCAGCACGAGTGTTAGTCTTGGCTGAAAAATCCCAGTAACTGGAGGTTAAGTTGCTCCATCCCAAACCCAACACTCCCCACTGCCAGACCCCTCCTGCTATTCTTTGATTCCCCGTCTTTCTTTCCATGCAACATGCTCGCTCCCACAGGAAAGACTTTTAGGTAGTGGGACTCCAGTGTTTTTTAGCAGTGTTGCCATAAGGAGCATGGGTGAGGAGATAGCTGGGACTCAACATCTCTCCCTTGGGTAGGTGAAGGGCAAGGCTTCAGTGCCACTGCTGGGTTTTGAGTGACTTGAGTTCTGTAACACTAACTTCAACCACTTTTGGACATTTTGTGGTGGATGAAGACTACCATCACACCTTTATCCATGGCACCTTTATCCACGGCACCTTTATCCACTGTCCCATTCCAATCAAGCTTGTAGGAGGCAGGTGTGTGTCTGTCAATCAGACAAATGTATATCTGCATCAGTGGTGTTTGGTGAGGGGTTTGCATGCCTATAATGTGCCGCACCAAAATCAGTTTTTTTAGGTTAATGATTGGACTGGCTGATCTTGGAGGTCTTTTCCAACCTTAATGGTTCTATTCTATTTTATTTAGTGCTATTTCTATTCTACTCAGTGCTGATTTCTTTGGCAAATGGACAGATTTTGTAAATCTCCTAGATACGGTGAAACGTTAAGGTGGGTATATTTGTGATACGGTCTCTCAGACAAATACTCAATTATATTTAATATGCAGTTTCACAGTTGTAGGCTGTCTGGGATAAATCCTCAGGATCCATAGGGTTCTCCTGCCACCTTTCTCATTACATCTCCTGGTACTGCTCTGAATTTGAGTGTATCACTGATGAGGATGCCTTCCTCACAAAACTGTGGAACAAGCAGACATGCAGATAGATCTTCAGACCAAAAAACTCTTCTGAATTATGGGTCACTAGGGAATTCAAATTTTGAAGGGAATTTGGAAAATAACCTATAAAGTTTGCCTAAGGAGCCATTTCTTGGTCCTTCTCTTCATTTCCCAAGCATTCAAGTAGCAACATGGACTGATTAACTCCTCACCTGCTTGTTCAGCAGCTGGGTTGTTTATCCAGGCTGTGCTGAGCTCACAGCTGTCACAGTTACACAGCTCCCAGCACCAGTTTAAGGATAACTTGGTTGCAGGCAGGTGAATAACAGCCCCAGCAGTAACAGCAAGGGCAGGACAGCGCTCACACTTAAACATCATCATCATCATCATCCTCCCACCTGCAAAGCCCTGTGAAAAATGCTATTTGTAACCAGCCAGTGAGAATGAGAGGACTCCACCTTGTTATTTTTCCCCTTGTAGAAGAAACCAAGTGTTTATTTTCCAGCTGGTAGTCTTGCAGTTGCAGGCAGGCACCCAGTTATCAAGCTGGGCTCTTCCTATCACCTACCCTGTTGGCAAACAAAGCCATGCATGTCTGATAGTACCTCAGCTTTTTATAACTGTGCTGTTCCCGTGATGTCTCTGGGTATCACCAGATAGTTTAAGCATTAACTGTGTGTTTCAGACTGGAGAGTGAGGACTAGAGAGGCACTATAAGCAAATGAGCTGGCTAGCTTTTTGATGGTGTTTGAGAAGTTTCTGAGTGGCTCTGTAGAGCAGGTCTACCTCTGCTGAGAGAGGACCAACCTCAAAATGTTTGGGAGTGTCTCTGGGATGAGGATAATGCCATTCCTGATGTCTGCTATTTCCCCACCAGCCAGCCCAGACAGATGAAACACAGTTGGGTTCACACAACCTCCCACTTCAGCTGCATGAAGTGTTTGTTCTTCTGCATTGGATTCTGGCATAGGTCATGCCTATCACTGCATCCACGGAAAATGCAGGAAATCCTTCATGAAGTAGAGTTTCCACCTCATGTCTTCCCAGCAAACATATTTCCCTAACTCAGTGTCCTCCTTTATGGGGATTTAGAAGTGTTCTGCTTGAGGTTTTGCAAGGGTTTGGCAAACACAAAAGCCAAGATGTGCTGTCTGTTTTCAAAGAGCACTTGGAATGAGCTGTGATCAAAACCAAACTCCCTCCTTTTCAGCACAATTTCTGGCCCTCTATCTGTGGTCTCCCCATCTCCCTAGCATACATTTATAGAAGAGCCCTAGTGAGAGAACAGTTGGGGCAAGAATTTGCCATAGAGCAAAGCCCTGCAGTGTTTTTGCACGAGGAACAAGAGCTTCCAAGGGAGTGGAAGCAGTTGCTGTGTTTGTGTTGACTGGCCATGGTTTCCCACTGCTGGGGGTTTCCAAATCAAATGAAAGGTTATTCATCAAGGCAGGCTCCCTCCCCAGTTTTCAGTTATTGAAAATACTACAAAGATGGAAAGAAACATGTAATCCTTCACCATCGCAGTCAGGATTTTGCTTGTTTATTTAGATTCCCCATCTGTTCCAAATGTTCTGCCAGAGAAAGCCCATCCAGACTCCAGGAGTGCTTGACACACATAAAAAAATTTCTAGATGTATTTAGAAGATAAATCCAGCAGAAGACACTGCCTGTTCTTACAGTGCAGCAGCAAGATGAAAGTCCCACATGCACAGTAAAATATCTCCTGATGCTTTTTGTAGAAAAAAAAAAGGAAGGAGGCACCTGAGAAGAAATAGATTTGAATGTGGATCTTCTAAATCAGAAAGTTTTGGGTGGAGCTGTCCTTGAGCTCCAGGTACCTCTTATTTTTCTGCCTGGAAAATGTGTTCCAGGCAGGAAAAAATGGAACTTGGTGCCTTTGTAAAAGGAGAGGGTTGTGTTCAGAGAGTGATTCCTCTCTCTGCCCTAGGAAGAGGAGATCAGCCCCTCAAAGGGCGTCTCTCCCTGCAGACATTACAGGGCAAATAGAAAGAGAGGAGCCCTGACCTGAATCTCACTTTCAGCTGCTAAGAGAAGGCAGCTGAATCCCATCCCAAGTGAGGCTGTGTGTCAGGAACTGAACTCCTTTGCATGGAAACTACTCAGCAACCCTTGTAGCTGGTGTTTGTCATCCCACTCCTGTTGCTGCACCTACAAACAGGAAACAAGTGAGAAACGGGAGACCATAAACATAACCTTGAGATGAGATAGATCTTTTGAGCCATCCTAGGATGAGGAAGTAGAAGATGAACACTTGTCCAACAGATGTTTTGCATTTGGACCATCATCCAACCCAGTGGATTTGAAAAGCCCTGTGAGCTGCTCTTCCATCTTCTATCTAGTGAAGCCTTGGGGTCAGCACCTTTGAAACTGTCTCTCTTTTTTATTTCCTGTCTAAGAGCCACGGGCATGAGTGAGCATCAAGAGCTTGATGTCCCTTCTGGGGGCAATATTGCAGTAAGCTGTATAGGGTAGAGTGGGAGGATCAGTTTTCAGCCATTGACACCCTAAATAATAACTTCTGTTAACGTTATGGGATCATGGATGGTCCTAGGGACTGCTGAGATTTTACCCTTTGGGGTTTTGTTTTTAACAAGCCCATATAATGAGGTATATAAGACACCTCTGTTCTTGGGAAGGCAAAATAACCACTTCTGTGTTTGGGAGGTGCTGCCCTTATTTCACATGTTGACATAAAGAGCAAAGGGCAGGCTCTCGTCAGAGTCTGGGGTTTCTGAAGGGCTGCTAAGCTGAGTCAAAACTAGAGTTTTCCCAAAGTGACACCCCTTGACCCAAACTCCAGTTTCATACCAGAATTAGGGCAGCCTTTCTCCATAAACTCAATGTAGCCTCACTGTTTTGTCAGTTCATAAAAGTAATTGTGAATCACTGGTATCATTAAGATCTACAATTTTGTGTCTTAAATAAATCCAGAAGTGAAAGAGAGGGTTTTACTAAAAAAGATTTAAAACCAGAGTAAAAGTTCCCCCAAAAAAGCATTCTGCTTTTGAAGAGTTGAGAGGTGTTTTCTGGAATGCCTGAATTAACCCTTGCTGTGATAAATTTTCATGTAAAGCTCACCTGCTGCTGTCCCCACAGCTCATGTGCTCCTCGGTGCAGAAGGCCCTGTTTGAGGAGGAGGACAGAGTGAAGAAGCTGCAGCAGAAAGTGGCGACGCTGGAGAAGCGCAACAAGCAGCTGCGAGATCGAGTGAAGAAAGTCAAGAGGTCTCTCCGGCAAGCCAGGAAAAATTCCAGGCACATGGAGCTGGTGAACCGAAAGCTCAGCGAGAAACTTTCCTCTGCAGGTGGTCAAATCCCCTATATTAACTCTTTGAAGCAGGAGAACTCCCATGCTACCTACCTTAAAGTATAATGCAAGGGTAAGTGCTCAGGCCAATGGTAGTGGCGAATTTTGCCTGCATTAGATCAGGGTCTGGCCCTCACACCTTGTCTACGCTGTGCTTCAAACCTTGCATGGAAAATGAATCTGAACTTGCTTTAGACACAGTGCTAGTTTAAACAGGAATGCCAGCTGGATTTGGCACAGCCCAGAGCCATGTCCTCACTGTCCTCAGTGGACACAGGGCCAGACAGTCATCTGTGCTCCTCATCCCTCACTCACCTCCACCTCCACCACCAGTTTTAGGTTGTCTTTGATGGAAGTGCCAGCCCAGCCCCCTGAGCCATTGCAGGCACTTGACACAGGAGCTCTTCTTGCTGGTTTACCTCCTCCCCATGGGTTGGGCAAGGAAGGCTTGGGATATAGAGATGGATGCAGTGGAAAGGATGCAGTCATGAATGGCCTTTGCTCCCTCATCACCCCCAGGCTCTCAACCTTGCTTAAGCTTGACTAAAGTCTACATCCAGTGCCTGGGCAAAGGCTGTGTCTGAGACACAGTCAGTTTGTGCCTCTCTTCAGCGTGAAATATAGATGTGCCCAAATTGTCTTAAGACTGTTTCTATATATCCTTAAATACTCTAAATCAAATATATAATAACTTTTTTTTTCCAAGAAGTGCCTCAAGGCTCTCAGTAACTCCCTCAGGTGCCTTTATCATTGGTCAGCCAACCGGGTTGGAAACCACATCATTTTGGGACTGCGTCTAAGACCTAATCCTGCAGTCAGGAGTGGACTTAGCCCATGAATGGGTGTTGGATCTGGCCCAGCAGGCAATTTCAGATCCCATTCTCAAGCAGGTTTAATTTGCAGTGTGGACAAAGCTTCAAGTTTTGTAGTCACTGTTTGAGGTATAATGGAGGTTGCTGGGCAGCCTCAGTTACACTTTAAACCTGTAGAGACCACATCAATAGCAACAGGGCATTAAAAATTTAGGTAGTTTATATATGTATATATTTTAAAATCCTATAGAAAATATTTTTAATACACATTTGATATAGTCTAATTTCTTAAAATATGAAGTAAAACCTGTTTCTTGTTTATCTTGTAAAAAAGAAAAGTCCGTCATATCCTTTATTAGACATTTATAAACTGACTTCTGGTCAAGCAGTGTGGGTTTAGGCATCAGTATCCATGACTGATAATGTTAATCCTTTAAGCTATCCCTGCACTTGGAAAAGCCCATATCTGCTTTCAAACGTGAGCTTCAGTCCAAGCAGAACACAGGAGCTGACTCTCCTTACCTTCCAGTTTTGCTCCTTTTGGAAACACATTTTTTTTTCCCTCTTGGAATAATAGTGGTGTTTCTTAAGATTCTGACTCCTCCACAAGCTCCACTGGTTTCAAAGGCTCCACCTCCCACATCACCACAATTTGAATTGTTTTCTGCTGGAGTCAGCAATGCTATTTCCTGAGAATTACTACAGAACTTAGGCTTCCCTAGAAGCCATCAAGAGATTTTAACTTCAAAATTTAAATCCACAGAAAAGTAACTACTTTTTTATTGTTTTATTTTCTGGTTCCTAAACTGCTGTTTAAATAAATGAACTGGTTTTCCTGGGATAGGTATTAAAAGCTTGTGTTTTAATTTTTTGTTAAGAAAAATATTCCATCTGGTATTCATTCATGTTTTATAAGTGTTTGTATAATGCTGAGAAAGTATAATTAATATAGTTACACCTTTGCTATTCTTACAGATTTTCCAAACACAGTGTTGAATATCTTTTTCTTTTGGCTGGTATTTTTGTTGCTTGATGAAAAGATTGGAATTTTCTTCCTATTTCCCCCTTTGTCTACCTTAAAAAAAAAAGTAAAACATTTTGTTCTCCTTGTAAGTTTTGTGAGAATTTTGTTTACCCTGCAAAGAAAACAGAAAGAACCCCCCCAAATGCAAAGTCCAAATGCAACCCAAAATGCTCTCACTGGGTACAAAACCCAAAAAGGTTGTTTCCTTGTGAGTTTTTTCCCTTTCATTCCTGCTTGGGTTTGGATCATTTCCAGAGATAAGGACTAGCAGTCAGATCAGGTCACAAGTTAACCCTCTCGACAAGTAACAGAGGATGTCAAACCTAAATAAAAATGCCATTAAAGTGTCAGCATTGATTGCCTGTCCCTGCTGGTGACAGTATCCAGAGAGTCACCAGGAAGGCTGCATGTGCAGGAAACACAAGTGGAACAAGGAATGTGGGTTATGTCTGTCCAGGCTGGTACATGTCACACAGGGTCTGACACATGCTATAATTTTTAGACCCACTCCATAGCAATTTCAGGGATCAGCTCATCTGGAGACCTGCAAAAAGGGCAAAATTTCATGCCATTTCCAAGAGTAATGGGAAAGGCATGACTGAGCATGTTCCTCTTGGAAAGCTATGAGAGAGAGACTGAGGTGCAGAAATGAAGAGGAGGTCGGCATAGCTGGATGGGTTGGCAAGGGATGGTGTAGAAACCCGAAAAACATCCTGGTAAAAATAAAGAAAGACAAACCCCCCCCCCCCCCCCCCATTTGTTTAGAAACAACATCAAATGTTTCAGCCCCCCCTGAGAAGTTCAAAGATGCTTTACAAATTGGTAACATCTGCTTTTGCAAAACATATCAGGAGCTTGAAGGCTGCCAGAACATCTGCAGGACCAGTGCTAGCGGTTTTCAGAGCAGATGGACACAACTGGAGACAAGGATGGGATTTTTGGCATCTGTGTCCACTGTGGGGATGTTTTTGTGGACATATTTTTCCTGATGGATCCAGAGGATGACAAGAAGTGAAAGAGCAAAATTAATAGTAACAGGACAGAGTAATAGTAACAAGGACAGAGAGAAGAGAAGAGAAGAGAAGAGAAGAGAAGAGAAGAGAAGAGAAGAGAAGAGAAGAGAAGAGAAGAGAAGAGAAGAGAAGAGAGAAGAGAAGAGAAGAGAAGAGAAGAGAAGAGAAGAGAAGAGAAGAGAAGAGAAGAGAAGAATGGCAGAAAGAAACAGAAGAGGGGAAATTGTCCTCTTAGGGATTGTCCTCTTTTTACCATCAACACGTCCCTCTTGTACTATTTCAGTCACAACTTTTGCAGGATTTGTGTGTCTCACCAGAGTGTAAGTGGATAATTCAGATGGTGGTGTGCACCTAAAACCACCTTGAATTTTTAGACTTTACAACTGAATTTTCTGGGTTTTCTGAAGGTGGATATTTATAGAACAAAGAGCATCAAATAAACCATTCTCATAAATCCCAATATCATCCTGATTTAACAACCCTACCTGGATAACTGGGAAAGAACCACAAAGTAAGGGAGGATTTATGGAGAGCAGACAATGTTAGCAGCTTTCTTTGCTCCTTAACACCAAAACCATTGAGAAAAAAATTACTTCCTTATGTTTGAACAATAATTTAGGGAAATAGCCATGTTATTCTGTTTGGGTTGGCAGAAGGGGGTTTTGGAACCAAAGAGCACATCAGTGTTTCAGAGCTGTATCAGTAAAGCCCATTTCTAATACACAAAACTTTTCGCCAAGCTAGGTAATCTCTCATTAATGAGGCAAAGAAGTCCAAATTAATTTTTGAGAGTAGGAGAAAAAACATAGAGGCAAAACTGTAGAAAGCAGATAAAACTGAAAACATATGTCATTCATTCTTACAACAAATCCAAGTAATTGCAAGGAAATTTCATTTTCCTCCCCATTTAACCCCAATTATTTTCATTTAATCACAGAAATGTACCTAGTTCCCTCCAAACCAGCCTGCTTTGTGTGTGAAACATCGTTTCCAGCGTGTACTTGGGTCCAGGCATGTTCCTAATCCCCTAACACAAACACAGCGAGCAGGACAGCATGTCCCAGCACATGTGGCACTGCTGGGATGGCTCACTGGCCCCCTGTGCAGGAAACCAGGCCAAGCCATCCCAACAGGGATGTCTGGGAAGGCAGGCACAACAGGGATTTAGCGGGGCAGGAGCAATGCTGTCTTTGTGAGGAATCATCTTTTGGGGGATCAGGATTTGGGGCAGATGACACCAAGCTGGGTGAGTGTTGCTTTGCTTGAGGGTATCCCTACAGTGGGAGCTGGACAGGCTGGTTCTATAGGCCCAGGCCAATTGCAGGAGATTAAATAAGGTGAAATCCTGTACTTCAATCACAACAACCTCGTGCAGCACCACAGGCTGGGGGAAGAGTGGCTGGAAAGCTTCCCAGCGGAAAAGGACCTGGGGGTGCTGGTCAATAGCAACTGAGCATGAGCCAGCTGTGCCCAGGTGGGCAAGAAGGCCAAGGGCACCTGGCCTGTACCAACAATAGTGTGGCCAGCAGGACCAGGGCAGTGACCATTCCCCTGTACTCAGCACTGGTGAGGCCACACCTTCAACTCTGAGTTCAGTTTTGGGCCTCTCACTCACAGAAAGACATTGAGGTGCTGGAGCGTGTCCAGAGAAAGGAACGGAGCTGGGGAAGGGGCTGGAGCACAAGTCTGATGAAGAGCAGCTGAGGGAGCTGGTGGAGCTGAGCCTGGAGGAAAGGTGGTTCAGGGGAGAACTTATGGTTCTTTACAATATCCTGAAAGGGTGTGTAGAAAGGCTGTCCTTGCAGGTAACAAGTGAGAGTACAAGAGGAAACAACCTCAAGTTGTGCCAGGGGAGGTTTGGCTTGGATACAAGGAAAAATTTCTTCACCACAATGGTTATCAAGTCTTGAAACAGGCTGCCCAGGGAAGTNAGCTGAGCCTGGAGGAAAGGTGGTTCAGGGGAGAACTTACGGTTCTTTACAACATCCTGAAAGGGTGTGTAGAAAGGCTGTCCTTGCAGGTAACAAGTGAGAGTACAAGAGGAAACAACCTCAAGTTGTGCCAGGGGAGGTTTGGCTTGGATATAAGGAAAAATTTCTTCACCACAATGGTTATCAAGTCTTGAAACAGGCTGCCCAGGGAAGTGGTGGAGTTACCATCCCTGGAGATATTTAAAAGAAGTGTAAATGTGGCACCTGAGGACATGGTTTAGTGGTGAACATGGCAGTGCTGGTTTAACTGTTGAACTCAATAATCTTAAAGGTCTTTTCCAACCTAAATGATTCAATGATTCTATGACTTGGTTGGTTTTCCATTAGATGGGCTTGGTCACCACTCCTGAGGTGCCTGATGGTTTCTTCTGGTCAGAGTTTCCTAGCAATTGCTTGCTGCTTTGTTTAATGTTGATTGCACATAATGGCATCTCCTCCTCTGGTTATCTGACTGTGGATAGGAATTTTTGTTTTTACTGAAATTTTCCACAAACAAAGAGCCATTTCTCTGAACAAGATTTTGGTAGTAAATAATTGTTTTGCAATGTTAAAATATAATCAGTGAAGTGACATTTTCTTTGGCAAACTCCCACTTTGGAGTCATGACAAAATTTGGCAGAAGTCCCTTCTATGCAGCCCTTGCCCCAAGAAAAATCAGCAGGAGGCCTTTGAAATGTTTTGGGCTTGCAATGCACACATGCTCAGCAAAGTCTTTGTGGTGCTGCATGGCTAAAACCACAGCAAATGCACTAAATGAACCTTCCTGAGCCTGTCCCTTCCTGACAGTCCAGCTGCCATAGGTGGCAGCACAGACAGCCATGCCAGGACTGATAAAAGCAGATTTTTATTGCATCTCCAGCTCCTGGATGCCTCTGCAGTGCCCAGGGGTTTGTGTACATGCTGGGGGTGGTGCCATAAGGAATGAGGATGCTCCAATAAGCTCAGGAAGGAGATGAGGAGTAGTTAGAGGAGAGACACTGCAGCTGGGAATACTCATAGGGCCAGAACTGGTCTTACAGATAGGGTCACCAGTACCTGGATTGGAGACGTGGAAAAGGTCCTGGAAAGGGAGAGCCATTTGCTGTCCATCAGGAGTCTGTGTAAGGGAGCCCAAAGGTCCCCACTGGAGTGAGGCAGCTTCTGTCACTCGTGTTTTGTATCAGCAGATGGCCAGGAGCTGCACAGCTCCAGCTTTAGCTCCAGGTAAAGAACCAGGCTGGAGAGCAATGGATAAGTGATTCCTTCTGTGGTGGGAGTGGCCCAGGCAAGCTGCTGACCTGGAGACATCGCTTTTGGGTGGCAACCTGGCAGCATGGTGAAGAGTAGAGGTGAGCTCAAGCCATTGCTGTCACCATCCAGAGCACACAAAATGGCCTGGCTCCTTTTCTTCATTTGTAATTGCTCTTACAGACTCTTAAGATCTTTTCTGCAAGAGAGGCAGTCAAAAGGAAACCGAAAACCACATGGTTTTGGAGGGTCACCAGCTGCCAACGTGCAGCCTATATATCACAGTCTGGGGACAAATGCAACAAAATACTTCACCCTTCCACTGACTACACTGGGTCCTTAAAATGCTCTAAGTAAGGCTTTGCATGATCCCCCTCCACTCAAAGTCAAGCAAAGGCAGCAAGATGCATGTAAATCCCTTAACTCATGTAGCAGTCCAGTGGCAGGCCTGCATAAGAGAATTCAGGGGCCTTGACTTTTGGCACCTGCCTCAGTTCCTAGAACTGTCACCTGCTCGAGTGGGGCAGGGAGGGGAGGTGCCAGCACATGAGAGATGTAGAGCCTTGCTGAGTGTGAATCAGAGCAATCTGCACTAATTGCCAAATTTTGGATTGTTTATTCAGACAGGAAAACACCTATATCAACTAAAGGGGTGGGGGGGGGAACAATGTGTGGCTGGAGCAAAGCCCAGAGAGGTCTCTTCTGCTTTCCAGTGTCAACAGCTCTTTTGACAGCCTTTGACTATTGAAGGTTTTTACTAAGTCCCCATAGAGAACACGGGTCCTTCCCCAGGACTGCCATGATCTGCCACTTCTCATACACCCAGACTGCCTGGAAGGAGGCAGACCGGGAAATCCTTCCTGATGTGGCCATGCAGGGAGGATGAGGAGCACCTGGGCAGGTAAACCTCCACCTGTAGCATCTCCCCATCAGGTCTCCCAGTGCTCCACAGAAAAGCTGAGGTTTGAAACCCATTGCTTTTTCTCAGTGTTTCCTTGCAGAGTTGACATGCTCTTCAGAGAGCAGAGAGGATTGTTGACACTTCTTTTCTTCTGTTCTGTTTGCTCTAGCAGATAGGCCATAATGCAAACCCTAATTTTTACAGGATTCAGTCAATCCTGTCTGAAGTTTGTAAGTGTCTGCCCTGTCATCTGCTCTGTTCCCTCTGCCCATGCACACATCCCCCAGGCTCCAAAGGAAATGTTTTTATCTGCCAGGGCTTTGCTCAGCTGAGTCAGTGCTGGAGCCCACATGTTCAGGATTTTCCTCTCTGGCCACAGCCTCCCTGGCAGCCCTGGACCTGCAGCTTTTTAAACTGCTTGTTGCTCAGTAAAGCAAATCTGAGACCTCGGGCAGAAAAATGGCCTCAGAGGTGTTTGATGAGCTTCCTGCAGAGCAGTGAGTGAGTGAGCCTGTGGGTTGTCTCATGAATTCATAGAGTAGGGGAGGAGCTGCTGCCTGATGGAAAAGCATTTCAGTTCATTCATAGAATCACAGAATGGTTTGGGTTGGAAGGCTTAAAGCTCA
>VWZW01004519.1:1209982-1220835 GCA_013397115.1 Edolisoma coerulescens
GTAAAGAATTTCTTCTTATTATGTAATCTAAACCCACCTTTTTTTCAGTTGAAAACGACTCCCCCCTTGTCCTATCACTACATTCCCTGACAAGAGTCCCTCCTGATCTTTCCTGTTGGCCTTCTTCCAGGACTGGAAGGCTGCTATGAGGTCTCTCCAGAGCCTTTTTTCCTCTCATCTAAACAACCCCAACTCTCAGACTGTTTTCATGCAGGAGGTGCTCCAGTCCTCTGACCATTTCCATGGTCCTCTTTTGGACACGCTCAAGCAGATCCATGACTTTCTTATACTGGGAATCCCAGAGATGGATGCAGCACTCCAGATGGAGTCTCAGAACAGCTGACCAGAGGGGCAAAACCACTTCTTTTAACCCCCATAACCCAATTTCTTCATCCGTTTCTCACCCAGGAGGTAAGAGTGAGACTGATGGGCAGATGATCCCATGGGGTCACTGGTGGCTTGGGAAGAGGTCAGAGGGACCCTGTGTTGAGCTGTGCCAGGGCCCACCAGGGAAGGCCTGGACCAACCAAGAAGGGAGGAGGAAAGTGCAGCCCAGCAGGTTGCTCCAGATGACATTTCTGTTCCACTTGCCGTGCCCAGAGAAGAGCAGAGAGCCTCCAAGGCCAAAGGCATTTATTTATCTGCCATGCCAGTAAACCCCAGGCAGAGAGGATGAGCCTCCTGGTCTCTGCTCTCCATCTGAGGACAAACACATGGCCACATCAGAAGGGGTGCTCATTTGAACTCTTCCCATGCATTTCCATGGGAACGGGCAACTGTTTTGTTTTCCTCTCTTTAATATTTCTCTTATGATTATTTCTGAAATACTCTACTTGCCGGAGACTTGGCCTGAAGAGATAAGGAAGACAAAATGTCACAGACTGTTGTCAAGAAATTATTTTTCCCATTTCTTGATGCCAGGAAAAGCAGTTCTTGCTGTAGGAAAACAGATCATGAGTTATGCTATCTTCAAATTATTTGTTTCAGAGATGTTAGAAATTGCAATATGCACCTATAAGTACAGTGTGTTAGTTGGAAGCTGGCAGCAATGAAAAACTACTACATTTCTGTAGTAAAAGAAAGTATCTTATAACCTGTTCTCTCTTTTCTTGTCCATACAGAGGTGATTCAGGCTCATTTCAGGATTACAACCTATTCTTTTTCAATTCTTCATTTTGCTCCCCATGAACACAAGATGAAGACCTAACTCCTGCCTTAGGAAATATATCTTATAATTGTGTCTGGAAGCAGCACAGCTGGCCAGGAGAGTGGGACAGTTGTGACTTTACAACATTTTCAGTAGCTGTGTTGACTCTGTTCAGGTTGACAGTTTCTGTGCTGGTGCTGGTCTCTGCCTCAGTGCATGGAAAAAGTAGTTTCCAAACTGTCAACTATTTGCAACTGAAAAACATTTTCTTTTTCTCTAAATATTTTTGTTGATTTTTTTACCATCACCATCTTTGGAGCAAAAAACTGCAGTCTGATGTGGGCATTTTTATATCTAGTCTATTACTACTGTGGAAAATCCACACCAATTCAGGCAGGTTATAATGAATGGCTGAAAATTCTTCAGCTGCAGTCAGCCAAATCTCCTTTTAACCACTGGTCACTGGTGGATCCCCAGCATTGTACCATGGTTGGGTAGGACAGTGCAATGTGATGGTCCCAGTGGTGCCACTGGCTAACAGCTTCTGCCAGAAATCACCATCTGTAGGTACATCCTCATGTCACCTGGGAAGTCCATTCTGTAGCCACACATTTGACACCTCACCCTACAGAGAGAAAAACCACCATTAATCTGAAATTGCTCCAAGGCAGAGTGCATGGTCAAAAAATAAGGAAGAAATTCTTTCTTGTGAGGTTAGTGACACATGGGCACAGGTTGCTCAGAGAAGCTGTGGATGCCCCATCCCTGGAAGTGTTAAAGGCCAGGCTGGATGGGAATTTGAGCAACCTAGGATAGTGGAAGGTGTCCCTGCTCATGGCAGGGGGACTGGAAGTGCAGTCAGAGCTGTGGGCAGCCTGGGGACAGGTATTGGGGCTCCAGATTAAACCCTGGTCAATAGAGTGTGGTTAGTGCTGCACTTGGAGTACCCGTGGCAGGTACTTTGTTCTGTGCTCTGACTCAGGGGCTAAATGGGCTGGAGAAAGCAAAATGTAATCACACTGTTTAATTAAAAGATAATGGAAGCTTTCCAGCCACATCATTACAGCCCATGCAGAGACAAAAATCCCTGTTCTCCTAGAAGGATAAAATAAAATGCATTGTCACACTGGGGATCAAGCTGATCTGAACTTTGTATTCCTCATCTGCTATGTTCTTAATTCTCATAGCTTTTAATTGACTGCAGATTTTCTCCGGTTTCGCAAATTCAGTTTTGAAGCAGATTCCTTGTATTCTTTATGGAACAGGCTTCGGGGTATATGAGCAGGGCTGGTGGGGGGCTTTGCACTGCTGGTAAGTAATGATATTTTCTCTGCAGCAGGAGCCAGGGTCAAGTGAGATGCGAAGTACGGTGCTCACTGATGAGCGGGGAGTGGGAGGAAGCAGCATATTTCCAGCTATAAAACAGGGGGACATCAAGAAGTTACAGGCAGCTTTGGCAACACAGAGCTCATTAGCCCAGTGGGTAGAAAATGCATTGCAGATGCAGCAGCCTTGCTGGAAATCCAGAGTGGAAGAGGTGGAAAGGAACTGTGCAGGCAACAGGTAGCTGCCAGTGGTGATGGAGGGCAGCCACAAGGGCCAAAGCTGCTTCTCGTGAATGTCACAACACACAATAGGGAGAAAATCGTCCTTCTCACAGGTAGTGCTGAATCCTCTGCCTAAAATATTTGTCTGGGCACCAAACTGACAGCAAAGAGAACGAGGCATGAGCCAAACTTTCGGGGACTTGATGAAAGACCTCAAAACCCACAGAGATTTGGGGTCCCAGTGTGTACTCTAGCCACCAGGCTGAAGTTCAGTTTTGGCATCTAAGTAGGTTTTTAGGTCTTCTCCTAAATGACTTGCATGCAAAGTTAAAGGAAATCTGAGAAATGAGAACTGGAACCCAGGTTTTAGCTTCACATTTTACTGGTTTTTTTCCTTTAATTCTTCTTCTGTGGGGATGTTTGCTGAAGCGCTAAGTTTTCTTTTTCTGAGAACATGTATTTGGAGGAAGAGCCAAGGACACTGCAGATTGATTTTCTGAGTTTTGCTCAGACTCCATAATACAAGTGGCAATTTAGTAGGATAAGCTCATTCCTTTTTTCACTTTTATGGATTTCATTAAGAAGCATGAACAGGCAAGAATTCCTCTAAGCAATCATATTACCAGCCTAATTTGCTAGACTTTCATTAAGGCAATTAAAGATAGAATGATGCAATGACCCAGTTCAGGACCCAATTAAGACTGAATCAATAAATCAGTAGGTTTAAATCACCACCATAAGGCCACAGATAATCAAAACAAGTTACGAGGCTGAAGCTGAATAGAATTACTGTATTACATGGCCATAGGAGAACTTAAAGAATTAAATACTTTGCAGTTGAGGTGCTCAGCTCATCTTACTACAACCAGCTTAGTGGCAATGGGCACAGCGTGGTACAGGTCCATCAGCTGCTGGGGACCATGGCCTGGGTGCAAGGCAGAACAGCCCTGCCAGGCCATCCATAGCTGTAGGTATCCCTGGACATGGTGACTTCCAGAAACACGTGTCAGGACCCCATCCATCTGTTCAGCCACATTTGGAGCTAAATCATCTCATCAGTCTGTCACCACCTTCTTCGCACAGATAGGTGAAG
The DNA here is from genome assembly GCA_013397115.1 of Edolisoma coerulescens. NCBI lineage: Eukaryota > Metazoa > Chordata > Aves > Passeriformes > Campephagidae > Edolisoma > Edolisoma coerulescens. The sequence continues at coordinate 1,213,770 of VWZW01004519.1, forward strand.
CCCCCAGGTGTCCTGCTAACAAACCCTTCTTAACCAGGGCTGTTGGCTCTTTCCTGAAGGTCTCTGAGTTTCCTCCAGAGGAATTGCTGGTCAGTTGGTTCTTTCCATAGATTTAATGGGAGCCATTGGTAAACTCGAGCACAGGGTGCCCTCTGCATACTGCAAATACTTGGAGAGCGAAGAGGAGCTGGAAGTCCCTCAGTTCAAGTCTCAAAGGTGGTTGTCAGTGGACTCAGCAGTGAACTTGTTGATGTTTGGTGGCAGCAAAGCTGCACATTGTCTTCAGAATTCAGCCCTAGTCTGATCATAGATGAATTCCCTCTTTAGATATTGTGACCAAAAAGTAATTGAAATACATGGTAAAATCCTATCATTTGAGTACTGACAAGGCACAGCAGCCTAGTGGCAACCTTCAATTTATGCCATGTTTCCCTCTGCTTTGGTCTGATAGAGACACTGTAATAATAGAATACTGTATAATATAATATAAGACTGCATTGTATTACATCTATTACAACTCCAAGTGTGTGTCCATCATGTACCTGTGTTCTGTTTGTTGAGAACAGGAGTTTTTTTGTCAACTCCCATTGAAGGTCAGTATGGGCTCACCATGACTATAACTTTGGTTTTTCTTTGTAGTGGGATCTGATCCACTTAGGTGCTATGTTGAGTTGCACTGGGTCAAAGACTGGGAGGGAAAGTTACATTTCAGATGCTACTTCGACCAAATGCAAACTTGAAGATGTGATATGTGATTCTTTAGTATGGTTGGTACCTGCCCAGCTGGACTGCAACAAAAAGAAGCATTAGTTTGAGATTTATTATGCATTTCTGGTCACTGTTAGACTGCAAGCTGAAGCACAGATGTGAACACAGCTCTTGCTTCTGCCCTAAAGAAACAAAATGAAAAACATACAAGGGTCTGTATGGCGCCAAAGAAAGCACAAAGTTCGTGAGTTTGATGGGAACAACAAATTGCCTCTCAGCTCTATTATTATTAATTTCCCTAAACAAAACACTTTCATGAAGAAGGTAAACGAATCATTAATTGACCGTAACTTTATCAGAATATTGCAATTATAAAAAGAAAAACCCCGAAGATTAAAAAAGAAAAGAAACTTTTGAATTCAGGATAAGCAAACAAAGTTTGGAAGTCAGGAATTTAGCCCAATGTAATCCAGAAAGCCCAAACACCAAACAATCTGGAAATACTCAACTGAATACTTGCAGTGATAATCCAGATGGTCCTTCTTCCCCACTTGCAAAGATATAAAAAGTGGTTATCACCACAACAATTCATCATGGTTGAGAGGGCTCCCAAACAGGGACTCAGATGTGCTAGGCAGGGCACATACCCATGGTGATGTTCTCCCTGATGTTCTCCCTGAGGGATGCCCAGAGGTGGGAGGAAGCATAATACGGTGGGAACAGGACATCCTCTTACCCCTACGACATCTTATGGTGTCCTGGGATTGCTTTTGGGCAGTGCAGGCCCATGTTGTCTCCCCATGGAAAGATCCCCAAAGGGATCCTTGCAAGGCTAATATGGTTTTGTGGATTCACAGACAAGCTGGGAAGGTTTGGCCTGAAGGAAGAGATTCAGTGTAGGCATAACCATGGAGGGTAGGACTGCTTACACTGCTCAAGTGCTGTATTTGAAAGCCCTGTGCAGGATGTCTCTTCCTCAACATCACCTGCTCCTGAACCACAGGGTTCCCAGGTATCCCTGCTCAGGTTGGATGGTCCTCAAAGTTGTGCACCTGCACCTTCTCTGCTTCAACAGATATCACTCATATGGCTGTGAAAGAAGAGCTGCCCACAGCCCACTGGAGCCCTGGTTCTGCTGAGGGACAGTGCTGGAGAGCAGGAGTGAGAAATGGGGTTGGTGTAGCATGAAGAAAAGCTGATGTACGGCATAAGCCGGACCCTCAGTGCATTCCAGCACTCTGAAAGCCTTCAAAGTAAGGACAGACCCCTTCCCTCTAGTGCAAACATGGCTGTGGATTTTGGCAAGGTTGCAAGCAAAATATTTTCTACAGTTGCATCTTGGTCTTGTCCCTCTGGCTTCTCTGTACTGATGTTTTATCTCCTTGTTGCAAACAGCCAAGAATTTGTGGCTGAGCACACAGCAGCAAAGAAAATGCACAAAGATCAAGTAAATACTGGCATGACATCATCAGGATGTCATGCATCAGGATTTCAGTGGTCCTGGGGTGATCTTCTGCCCAGTCTCGCTGGGAGCTTGGAAGAGTCTGGTGCACTCTGAGTGACCACTAAACGTACCGAGGAACCCATGACTTTAAAACCAAAACATGAGGACGTTTTCCTGGCTGAGACTTTAGTTCCATGGTGGAATGTGGGATAGACCTTCATCTCCTCTAAGTCTGCAGAATTTGAGCCAAATCCAGCTACCTTACACACAGGTGGGAGTGAGGTCCTTACTCTGAAAGGAAGGTCAGAGTTCAGGCTTATGGCATGAGGGAAGACTGTACAGTCTTTCTACAGGATCTGCTGCTCCTCCTGACACTGCAAATCACGTCTTTGTGCCTCAGTGTCACACACCACCTCCAACAAACTTCCAGACAGCATTTTTGTACATGGATGTACTTTTCCAAAGATGAACCTTGCCATGCATGTGCTTTCTCCAGAGCACAAATCAGAGGTTATCTCACCTTCCTGGTACAACCCACCACCAAATCCTAATTCTGAGAACACAGTTGCACACCACAGCTTTCAAATGCTTACCATGTTGGTTCTGGGGGTTGTTTCTTCATTTACAAAATAAAAGCTTTATAAGTAAGTTGCCTTTCTCTTTATATTGCTATCAGTTATTGCTATTGTCACTGCTGTTCGTTTCAGCTCTGTTACTGAGCCAGATGTCTAAAACTACCTGGCTTTGACCTCAAGCACAGGCCCACCTGCCTGCTGGGCACATTGATTTTGCCACTTATTTTAAGGGGGGAGGAATTCTTGTGTGCCAGTGAGTGAAAACCAGAAAATAAGAAGTTAACAGTGGAGAAAATTAAGAGGAAAATGCAGAAAAGCAAGTCCTAACACACGCCAGGAACATGGTCTGAAGAAAATTAAGCCAATTATAGAGCACACACAACAGTCCCTTGACTGCAAAGGTACTCAGAAATTCTCACTGATGAAAATCCTGTCTCCTTTGATGATTCCCACCACAGGGTGTGTAAGTCACCAGGATCAACTCAAAGGTGTAGCAGTCTCCAACAAGTATATATCTTTTCCCCAGCCCTACACAGATATTCTCAGTGCCCAGGAGACAGCCATGTCTCCATATGTTGACATTCAGTACCATTTCCATTGACAGCTTTAGGAAACATCTGAAGGACAAATCATCCTTTTTATTCATTTCCCTATGGAGTGAACTGGGGAGAAAGAAAATCTCATTATTCTCCTTTGGGACATAAAGGAACATCATTGCATAAAACACAACAGGGCAGTGGAGCAGCCACAGAAGTTATTCCCTCCCTTTCTTGCACGTGGGTGGAGTCTCATGCACTCAAAATCATCAGACTTCACATCAGGCTGATTTAATTGGATTTATTGGAGGAAAACAATTATTCATCCCTTTAAATTGTCGTTATGATAGAAATCTCGATATGTATACATGATTGTCAAGGCAGAGAACCACTTGCGATGTAGCCCCATTAACAATTTGCAGAACTGCAAACTCATTAACGCAGATAAAACTTTTGCGATGCCTTAATACATGCATGGAGTAAATACACATTCTCCCTTCTTTTTGGACATGGATGCTGTTATGAACTTGCATCAATCACAAGACCTGCAATATTAGGCACACTGACATTCCTTGATTAAGATTTAAGCCTTTGTAGAAAACATGCTTGCATTTTCATTAGAAGTCAACCGAGGGATGTTCTGCAGTTGGGGATATTTGGGGAGTCACTATTCTGGGCAGATTAGGCTTTTTTTCCCCACTGTTTTCTGACTCAAATAAAATACCTATCTAAAACAAGGCCCAAACAGACCAAAATGTTGTTTCTCAGCTAGAGGTCAATGTACAGCAGGTCACTGATGTGGCATTGACCAGAAACATGAGTGGCCCCGACTGAGCTGCAACCTTCCACACTCTTCACTTTGGGGGTCATGTTTGATCTAAGAAGACTCAGCATGTGTGATGCCATGCTGGGCTCAGGGGATGCAAGATGAGAGATGGAAAAGCTCAGAGCTGCTCTGAGCAACCCCCTAGGAGCTCCCACCCACCAGGAACCACAGCACACATCCACCTCCTCATGGAGCCTCGCACCAGCTGCTGCCTCAGCAATCTGAACTCAGGCTTTATAGTTTACAACTGTAATTGATGATTTCTTGTGCTGCCATAGAGTGATTCAGCAATGGCACAGCCCTGGCTGAGCACCAGCTTTGAAGGTGGGCTCAAGACTTCTTGCTGTTTTCGGCCACCATGGAGCATAATTTCCAAGGACTATGCCACCAGCATGGTGCTTGCTCTCCAGCCCTGCTGCTTGCTGTGCCCTTGCCAGGAACACAGAGCAATTTCCCAGTCCTTTCAGATGACTCTGCTTTGAGTGTTGGGAACTCGAGCATCTTCCACACAGCAGCCATTCAGGAGCTGGGACCAAAGCCCTGCTGATGCCCACAAGAGGTTTGGGCTGGAGCTAATACAAGTACCATGGAGCCATTCCTGAACCCTGCCTTGGAAAGACCTGCCCAGATGAAAATGGGTCAATGATTAAGAGAAGAGAAGGCAAGGGCGTGGTTTCCATGTGGAAGAAGAAAAAGTACCACATCAAAAATTAATGAATGTTATTAATTGGAGCTTCAAGGATTAAATGGTAGTATTTAGGTGATGATGCTTTGGAAAAGGTGGGATAGTTTAGCTCAGCTCTCTGTGCTATTTTGTGCAGGCAAAGAATCACAGCATCTTGGTCCCCAAAATGCAGTTCATTCTGCAACAGGTGAGAAAGAGCTACTGTGTAGGAAGAGAAAAATACTAAGAATTGAGTGAACCAATCTGAATTTTCACTAGGAAAAACAAACCAAAAGAAAGAAGAAAAAATGAAGAGACACACCAACATGTTTCTTGGTAGCTCTGAGCATTAGTGACCCAGGGAAGGAATTGTTTATGCAGATCAAATTTTTAAGTGTTGTATTAAAAAAGGGATTCTCACCTCCCCGACTCCCTTTTTCTACACCTGTGTATGTGACTGCTGCATAATTTTAAGCTGCTCTGGATGATGACTCTTCCTGTACATGCTGCAGAGTATTCAACAGAAAGACAAAATACATTACCAGGCTTTGCAGTATCTTGTTTACAAAACATCAGCTTTTGCATTTACTTAAACTTAACAATGGATTCGAGTTACAGATACATTGAGTCATTTAAAAGCAATACATAGAACTAATTCCCTCAGAGAGAAGGTTGGGTTGAATGTGCATAAAGAAAAGGCTCGGGAAATACAGAAACAGTGAACAGCAGTTTAATACATGCAGTGCAGTATCATGCATTTATTGGACAGTTGATGTCATCATTAGTTCAGCAGTGTTTTTTCACAACGCTTGCGAGTGCACATGCCCTGATTCCACTCTGGAGTATGGAAAACCTGTAAGAGCCATTCGACTGACCTTAGCATTTATGAAGAGGAAGAAAAAAATAAAAGCTACCTGGACAGATAAGTGGCACTGTTTGTGGTGGGGAAGGGGGTCTTGAGAACCAGAGTTGGGGCTGAAGAGCCTCTATCCTCCACTACAAACACTATTTACACAGCTTTGACCCAACCGTGCAAAGTCCGACCAAAAAACCTGGACCAACTCCTGACCTCCCAGCAGAGGGATTTGTGATCCCTGGGGCCACAAGGTGCATGTGCACACAAACACACACACGTGTGTCACAGAGACCAGAGCACCCCGCAGACAGGGTGGGAAGGCAGGACCTGGCTGCAGGGATGTGAGGGAAAACGAAAGGGATTGGGGTAAAACTTGCTGCTGGGCATGAAATATGAGATGACTGGTTTACCAGGGGAAACTCTTGTTCATGCAGTGTTTGTGAGCAGGCTGCTGCTCCCTCACTCAGTCATTGCTGACAGAGATTTGCCAACTAATCCTCCACTCTTGGTCTTGATGCTGTTTTCCTTGGATACCGTAGTCTCCGTGTGTGTTTCTGCTTTTTGCTTGAATGAGTGTTCAAGTTTCTGGTGCAAATAAGCATGATAAGGAAGGCAAAACTCCCTTCCCATGAGTGGTTTCTGGGATGCGTTCAGGGCCCAGTTCAGACAGGTAAATATGCATGGGAGCAAGAAGATGAATAATCGCATCAAATGAGAACTTCCATATGCTGAATGGAAGCTACTTCTGTACCTTGGGGCTCAGCCTAGACACTGTTATTTTGCCAGTAGATGAATCCCCTGATTCTTTGGAAAGAGCAAAAGGAACAGGCTACAGCCTGCATGATCTTGTTGGCAAAGTCAATCTGGTGTTTTTATCTGGTGCTCATTCAGTGCTGCTCAGGGCTGGAGCTGTTATCACAGGAGGAAGTAATAGCATGGGTTTCCCTAGAGCTGATCTACTTAATGCCAAGTTCACATCAAAGGGCAATATCCTCTCTGCTTGCCAATGGCTGAAACCTATCTGGCTTTCTCTGGCGGTCTGCTTCCCTAAAAATAGGAAGGAGACAGCCTTGGGGCCAGCTGCTACTGCATTTCATGGGCACCCTGGAGGCCCATGTTCTGGTTTGCAGAGGGAGAAAAGCCTGAGACCAGGGGTTATGCTGGCCCTGGGACAGAAAAAAAACTTGAGGACAAGACCTGAATTTCCTCAGAACCTGGCAGGGACCCAAAAGAACCGGTAATAAAAAAATACTGTCAATAGCCATGGAGGTATGCAGGACACACGCACAGTAGAAACTCCTATCCAATGCCTACAGCAGAACTACATGGAGATGTCTACCAGTGGGCTCACACCCCTTTTTGTTGTTTGATTCATGTCAGAAATGAACCCCTATCATTGCTTGGTTTTATTTCGGCACCACAACCATAACAGACACACAAGGCATAGGTAAAATCCT
>VWZW01004519.1:1220843-1253817 GCA_013397115.1 Edolisoma coerulescens
TTTTTTGTACCCACTACTCTAATGGCACCTGTACAACAGCAACCAGGACAGAAGAGACAGCAGCAGCAGAGTGACACAGTCTCAGGAAAGCAACACTGCCAAGTTTTCCCCACACTCCTACTTCCCCACTAGCCATGCCGCAGGGCCAATATCCATTTCGTGCTGCAGGAGGGGTGATCCAGCAGAGAGTTAGGATGCACTGGGAATGAAGTCACATGCAAAATCATCAGCAGAAGCCCCTGCCACTGCAATACTGACTTTCAGCTCGCAGAGTTCACGGGCAGCCTGTCCTCACAACTTCTTCTGCAGGCTAAGGGGCCAGCTGGAGCTTTTCTGGATTTTGTTTTGTTTTGTTTTCCCAGCAAGAGCACTGCTGTTGGCATCAGAGATGGCCTCTGTGACTCTGGAGGTAAAAATCAACAATCAAAGCTGCAAGCAAAGAAAAAGAAGGGGAAGGAGCTGAGGAAAACAAGTTACAAAGGAAAAACACATAGGTACCAGTAAAGTAAAGCAGAAAAGGGTAACAAACAGAGTCCAGGCTGAAGTCCTCATGCAAGCAGCAAAATCAGAGATTGTTTAGTAGGACAGTTCATTGGAAAAGAGCCCAGAGTGATTTTTCTACCTAGTCCTTCATGGCAAGGCCAGCTGTGGATTTGTTTTGAAGCTTTCTCCCCATGCCTGCATTATTTACTCCAGCTTTGCATTCTCCTGCGAGAGTGGCTGAGCAGAGGTGGGCTGGGGCAGGGGAAGGACATGCAAAAGCACTGGAGCATCCCTGGCAAGCAAGGCCGGAGTGTTTGTCCTACCAGGCTGTGCTGCCAAGGGGCAAATGTCTCCAGCCCCCCTGCCCTAAATCTGGCCTGGGTGCTGCCAAGTCACCCCTGTTAACAGATTTACCCAGAACTAAACTGAGAAGTTTTAACCAAGTGATGCTTCAGGAGAGATGGCTAAGCTTTTGGTGGGCCTCGGTCAGGTCTCCAGCTGTGTTTCACTGATACAAAAGAAGAGCTCCCCACCACCAAAACTGTAGCAGAAAGAAACAATTTTGCTCTTAAGTGCTTCTGTTTCTTATCTTAAGATCCCAGCAGTTGATAGCAAGCCAAAGAGAAGAATGATAACTTGCACAACTAAGGCAGAACATTACTTGCAGAAACAAACTCAAATCACACTAATTCCAACAACGGAAGGAAAGAAAACCTCTCCCAACAAAAAAAAACCACAGAAAGCATCCAGCAAGGAGGGGCAGCCAGCGCATGGGAACCCCCCAGCTGCAGGACAGCATGTCTGCCTTTGCTCCAGTACTGCTCTTTGTTTTGGAGATGGAAATCCATTTGCTTTTCTTTTTTCTGCAAGATTCATTTGGATGCTGTATTTTAATCAGTGGCCACAGCAACTGCTGAGATCAAGTTCAAACCAGACCTCAGGTTTCAGAAGAGGAGGCGCAGAGGGAACACTTGAGCCCTAACCTTTAAAACTGCTCTACAAAGACAAAATTATTCCCTAACCAAATCCTGCTTTTGGTTGCACGTGTGTAAATGTGGGGAACTCCACTGATGCCAAACTGGGAGACTGTCTATTTACAACCAGCAACTGGAGCAGAACAGGGCCAGCGGGGCTTATGAAATCATGGGGGTTCAAAATATCTTGAATTTCTTGGGGTTGCAATCTCTCAAAACTAAAACTTCCTTACTCAGGCTGGTAAAATAAAGCAGCCTTAGACTGAGTTTAAGTTGTGTTATACTCTTGTTTTGATGCTTTTGCAGCAAGACATAAAGAGCTTAGATGTAAATGCTGATAAAAACTATATGGTGGCAGAGGCAAGGGGATGGGGGCAGGAGTGTGACTTGCAGCAAGGAGATCCCCTGCCCTTCAGTCTGCCCACATCTTGGTCAGAAGTCTTCACTGTGGAAATTATATGGAGTTTTGCTATAAGCCCCCAACAGTTCAGTACCTGCTATCTTTCCTAAAACGAGAAATTGAAGTAAAAGCCTTTTCAGTGTGAGCATCCCTGCCAGCTGCAGCACGGTGGGGTGCACCGGGGCTCCCAGGGGGTCACTCAGTGTGCCACAGCCCTCTGAAAACAGGGAGCAGCTCAACACAGAGGAAGCTAGAGATCTGGTGCAACAGCTCTAAGTGCCAGTGAAGGAGTGGCTATTTCAAACAGTCAGTGCTCACTGCCACCTGCTTTTCCAGCTTTTTTTTTTTTCCGCAGCTTTCTTTTTAGTACGATGGATGAAATCCCGACTCTGCTGGCTGAAGCCAACCAACTAAAGCTGCAGCAGGATATAGAAGTCTCAATGAAAAATACATATCTTGTGGCTTTTCCCAGCACAGGCACTATTGCCTGATACATTCAGCTCTGTCCATGACTGGCTTTCACAATTTCTTGCGCAGAGTAAATGAGGCAAGTGTGGCAACAGAGCACGCTGCAGGGAATTGTGCCTCTGGAGGGATGGACTTGTCTGGGATGTGAGGGGCTCAGAGTGCCCAGTGAAGGGCATCTGCCTCTGCTACCTGCCTCCCTTCTCACCTCCTCGAAGCAAAATCACCGATGGGAATTTCATTGAGGCAACCTGGAGGGAGCTCTTTAGCAGATCTGGGCAAATTTGCTCTCATCTCCATTTCAAGCTGCTTTAACACACAGCAGCACAACAGTCATGGTGGCTGTTCCTGTACGATGCACCAGCACAAAGAGCCTGGGAAGTGCATGAATTCAGTAATTAAAAGATGGGTAAACTGGGCTTGCTTTGGTATACGAGCTTCTGGGGAGGAGGGAGAGCCAGTGCCACCACTGCCTCCAGGTGTGCCTGTGCCTTTCAGGGAGGTCCTGCTTTCCCAGCTCCTTGGCAACCCTCAGCCTGAGCATGGTGGAGCTACACTACACCAGATCCTGCACTTTGCACCCAAGATCCTGCCAGTGCTTTACAGAGGGGTTCAAGCATCACGCCTCTCCTCTCCCCACTTTTGGCCACTCTGGGAGGTGTTGAGCATCAGCAATGCCAGGCAAAGCCCTGAGGAGCTGTGGGTGCTCAGCACCTCTGTCACGAAGCCCTTGGGCTGGATGCACCCCATGCCAGAGGCCACACCGTTCGGAGGCTGGTGAATTAAATGTCTTGCTTGAGGGCAGCACAGCAAATTAATAGCAGAGGACGATGATTCCCAGCCCATATCTTCCTTTTCTTTCCCTCTGCTCACAACACACAGTGACTCAAAGGAGATGGGAGCTGCAGGATGAGACCATGCTCTGTCATTTCCCTTGCACAGCTCTGGTCAGCTCCTGCCTGACACCGTGTACCTGCCTCTCCTCTGAAACCAGGGCGCTGATCCCCAGCACCATGGGAATGAGGCCAAGGATGAGCTGACTCCCAACTGGTGGCAATTTAATTCTCCCCATGGATTTCAAGGAGGAGGATGGGGGGGGAAAGCAGCAGTTTCCTAATCTGAGCAGTAACAGCTCTGCTAAAGCCAGACAGACTTGCAGTCCAATTCGAGGAGCAAGAAATGGCATGCCATTGAAATCCTCCCATGATGCAAAGTTAACGCCAATTCCTACCTACAGAAATAGCCTATCCCCCAGCAAACTGGAAGAGGGACATTACTTGAAGTAATTTTTAAAAGAAAAAAAATAATGCTCAGAAAAGTATTTCTGTTTAAATAATCCAGTTGAGATGTTTGTAGTTAATGGAAAAAAATACAACATATACTGTTACCTACACTGAGAAAAGAGTAAATCACTGGGGGAAAGAATGAGTGTTCATTAGTTAGAACGTTGCTAGACTCACATACATATATATATTTATATATATATGTATATATATGTACAGCACCAGAGACTATTAGATTCCGTTCCTCCTGGAGTCATTGCAGTTTGTGATAAATGAAACATTTCAGAATTGCAGTATAAAATATGGCCATAAAAAAATCTTCTTTCTTCTAGTCCTTCGCCGAGCAGGGTGGGACGGCGCCGAGGCCGCCTGCCAGCCCCGCCGCCTGCCCGCTCCTCGCCGCCCCGGCGCTCACTTGCTCCCTGTGTGCACTGTGGTCACTGTGGTGGGTCTGGGTCTCCGGTCCCCTCCTACCGCAGAAACGCCTGAAGAAGCAGATGAAACAAAACTACAGAGAGTGGATGGAGACATACCTAAAAGGAAAGCCAGAAACACAGTTAGAAATGTTATTTTTGGAGGCGGGAACTTGGGCAAAGCTGAGTTTGTTTCGGAGCGCGCTACGGAGTGGAGAGGATTGCAGCTGGAGAAGGGGCTGCTGCTCTTCCTGCAGTGGTGAGCTGGCTGGGTACATCCACAGGGCATCTTCTGCCCATGGTCATTCACCTACTGCCACCACCAGCAGTGCACACACATCTCACAGGGACTCAATGTCCAGCTTTGGTACGGGTTCAGCCACACCAATGCCACATTTCCAGGGCAGAAGACAAAGAGTGGTCAGATTCAAAAATCCCTCCAGCATTGTACTTGCTCAGAGTAATTTCCTCCTGGGCATGTTAAAGATGATTAAATGTCTCATCATGGCCATCTAGCTAAACGAAGTGACTCTGCACCTGGGCTAAACACATTTCCCCAGGCATCCTGGGAAGCTGCTGATAAAGAAGTACGGTGGGTCAAAGTCGTTGCTGAGTTCCAGTAAATCTAGAGGGAATGCAAATTTGTGTGACTTGGATGTCACTCTAGCGACAGCTCACATTGCTCCAGGCTTCTCTGGGACGTCTCTAGGATTTCCAGCTGAGACGTAGGTTGATGTGAGGTTGAGTATCTCTTGAGTACCAGTATTCTAGTGCTAGAAAAACCGTAGAGTGAGGACCTGGCATGGTCACCTTGCTCTGATGGGATGCAGGCTCAGAGTGATTGGAAATACAGTTCATTTTTCCAGACTGGTGAATAAAGGATGGATGAAGCCTATATCAATATATTCTCAGACAGGAGTTTGACATGGCCTTTTGACTCCTCAGGATCTTTTTGATACTTGTTAGGACCTTAAACTACTTCTCCATGCTTCAAGGTGGCATTTCAACCTCAAGGAGAACTATGCTGTACCTATACTTGGCCACATTCCATTTCCCATTGGCATTTGACAGCTTGGCTTCCCACTGCAATTTATCCATAACCTTAAAAATACAGAGCTCTAGGACCTATAAATAATCTAGGCAGTCCAATCATGACTAAATTGAATAAACCAGCCATGGACTGAGAATCAGGCCAATACACTTGAGAAATCCTGACTGATTCCCTTGGGAATCCCTTCCTGTTCCTGACAGGTAGCATGATCCAGCCTAATGCCCGATCTCTGCTCTGCCCTACTACAGAGATTTCGGATGCAGCCTGACATAACCTACTCTCAAGCAAAGGCCGTACTTAATTGTCTTCAGTGATGTGAAATTGCTGCATTTGAAACTATTTGGAGAGTTCATTAAATGTCTATTAATAGCATCAGGCAGCATTATATTGTGTAATGGTGGCACAGCTGGATCATGTAACTTGCTGCATGGGATCTTTCTCGTGCAAGGAATCTGTACACAGAGAAAACACACTGAGAAAGGAGAGGTAGGACAGAGACCTCCTTTTTCCTGCCAGAGATTTCCTCTTTCCTGCCAGGAAGTATTGGGTGGAATGTATTTGATATGTCAGCTCCCTCCTAACTCCTTGTATTTGCTGCTGGCTCTCTTCATTGGTTCTCTGGGGCGCCAGCATCTCCAACTCTTTAAATGATTTCTTTGAGGAAGGGAAACTCTTCTGCACTGTCTGCCAAGCTGGACTTAACCTGGGATGCTTGGAAATCTTCCAATATTTTTCTGCCTCGTATTTCTGGCATGTAAAAACTCATCCTATCTTAACACATCTGGTTTAATCCTTCATGTCCTGGTTGACTTCACCACTGCAAAATATGGTTGCATTCTGTACAGAGGCCTGCTGGTTCTGTAGTGGTTAAACAGATTTCTTTCTCTTCCCACCCTTCCTGTTCACACATGTTTTAACACTTTTCAGACTACTCATTGCCATTAATTAACACCATTTGAGATTAATCAAATGGATGGATGGAGATTAATCACCCACCAGTTTAGCAGCAAAGCATGCATCAGATGCTCTAGACCTGACTGGAGTCCAGCCTTTCCACACTGCAGCAGGAACCAAAATCAAGGCACATTTCTCCCATGTAGGGGGTTTTCTACATCGCTGCGTGGCCAGTGCATGGTTGGAAGTGCTTTGAGGGAGGTCAGCACTGCTCCTTTGCAGGTGCCAGGTGTGTGCCAGGAGCACGGCGATGTTTTTTTGGCAGCAGCTGTAGGATTTGGCACTGGGCATCACAAACTGGACACTGAGTATGAATCCCCATCAGGCCCAGTATGCAGAGGGAAGGGGCTTTCCCCTGGCTCAGCCACAGCACAGGCTGAAAAAACATCTCACAGAGTACCTGGAAGGCAGAACCCACCCCAGCCATGGGGGAAACCGTGCCCATGACAGCAAGAGGAAAAACAGCTTCCACACAGAGCCAGGGCACTGCGGCTGGTGGCATGTCCTTGTCAAGGAGCAGGGGGTGGCAAGCAGGGGTGGCAGAAGCAGAGAGCAGCACTATCCAAAATCCATCCTGAAAATAGGTGCTTTCAGCTCCAGAATAGTGCGGGGTATAGTCTAGAAGTTACTATTTCAGTCCACAGCAAAGCACCGACTGGCAATACCAAAAGCTATCAGCAAGCCTTTTTGGTATTGCATTTTAAAGTAATCCCCCCAAATTGTAAAGTCCACATCCCTCCATTTCATGATAGAAAATCTCTACAGAGGGACAGAAGAGAATAAAAGAAATGCTCAGAAGCCAGAGAATATACAGGCTTCATGGCAAAAGGACACATTTCTGTTTTCCAAATAATCCCTTCACTGCCATGTCCCCTCCCCCAGAATTCAGAAAAAATATATATTCCAAACATCTGAGTCCATTGGGCAGCTTTCAAATCTCAATTACAGCACAAAACAAACACGGCAGAGGGCCAAGTCCCACCGTGGTGCACAGAGTCTGACTCCTGCTCAGACAAATGAGCCTCTTCGTGCAGGAGCTTAACTTGGCCCAGGAAGTGGGAAGCTGGGTCTGATTGGCAGGATCAATCTTCTCCGTGGAAAATGGAAAGGCAATTTTTACAGAAAAATGCCCTATAATAATAATAATACTGTAAACTGAAACATAAACAGTTTGAGTAAACTTTTTCAGATTTCAACCAAATACAAAACTTAATTGCTGTGGGGGTCTGGGTCTTTTTCCCAAGCAAAAGCCCTTTTTCTCCACAAGAAACTGTGTTTTTCTCTCACAAATCACCAAGCTAAAACCTCATTTTTTTTTAGTGCATAAACTTTTCCAATTGAAACACTATTTTTTTGGCCAGCCAAAAATGACTGCCTAGGCCCATTTCAAGCCCTTGTTTTAAACACCTGCTTGCACAAAGCCAAACCTACAAAGCAGCGAGGACTGCAGCCTGGGGGTCAAGGGGAAAACAGGGATCCCGTGGATTTGCTCGACTGCTGTGGCGGGAGCTTTCCCGGGATGTTGCCTACTCACAATCTTTCCGTGTGGCTGTGTCGGGGAGCGGCGTGGCGAGGCTGAGGGTGCTGGACACGCTGGCACTGGCACTGTCCAGGCTGCTGCCGAGGTGTAGCCGCCTCATGTGCCGCACGACTGCCGTGGCGTTGAACGCTTGCTGGAGAAAAACGGCAAGAAAGAAATAGAGAATAAAAAAATTGGAGGCAGAAGGGTTACTTGTGCTCTTCTCCTGGCTGCTCAGGGTTATTCAGAGGGGAACAAGCCTGCTATCTTTCAAATTTTTCCCGATTTCTAGTTTCTAAGCTAGAAACAGCATTATCAAAACTTTGTCCTCCTAGTGCTGAGCTGGGATGCAGCAGCCTACAAAAAAGTTGTATTTGACAAATCCATCCCTGTCCCAACACACATTTCTTCATGTCCCTGCGTGGTGCTGACCCCACTCCACAAAATCCACGGGCACTTTAGCTGTGAGCAGCCCCAGCCCCATTTCTCCCACTCATTACATCTGGTACTAGGCAAACACCATCCTCTATAAAAGGCCCTGCAGGGTCATGTAACCTAAGCCTGGAGCAACTATTTTGACCACAATTTTGGGCCACAAAAGCACTGCCCTGCTGCAGGGGTGGCCGTATGGCCGCTGTGCCAGCAGAGCTGTGTTGGTGCCAGCCCTCAGGATGGGTCACTTACTCTCCATTTGCTTTTTGCAAAGTTCTTCCGGATCTGAGCGCTGACCGACTCGTGGATGTTTTTGTTGAGTGCTGTATCTCCAGCGATCCTGAAATGGACAGAGCAGGCACATTTTAAGAGGTTTTCTCCTCCCCTTGAATACTCTTACTTTTTCTCCTGAGCAGAGAGGCTGGTCCCAGGTGTGACTGCACCTGCAGTGACGATGATTTAATTCACACAAGGGCTCAGACTTCCCACGGCTGTGTCTGCTGGCAGCTGTGGTGGAAAATCTGGGGCAATAAAAGCCAGTGCAGATAAGGCTTGTAGGTCTGGCAGCTACAAAGAGGTACAGGCTGGTTTTGCTGGTGCATGGCTGCTTTCTATCACCGTTACAGCCCCACATGAAAACATTCTACCTTTTTTTTCTTCTTTACATCCAAAGATTTAACATCAACAGGCTGAGACTACTTTTAGTCTCAGCTATGCAGAAGCTTCCAGAGCCACTCCAACCTGTCTGATTCCTGTTTGCACTGGAGATTTTCCTGCCACCCTGCAATGCACATAGTCATTCATCATGATTAATGTAGATTTACAGTAAAGCAGATACATGGACACTCACTAAAGCAGCACAGGCTGCACAAAGAGCTTAAGCTGAGCAACACTTAACATAAAAAAATTGACTGACCTTGCATAGTTTCTTTAACAGATAAAGACACATTCGAATCTTCACTAAACTCAGTTATTTCAAAGAGATTTTATTGATTCATTTAACTGCTCAAGGCATGAGATCTGTTGGAAGAGCAGGCACCACATGGGCCATGTGCTGGGGTAATTAGTGCTATCTAATGTAGGTGATGCAAGGAGACAAAGATTGCCTTCTATGTTGTATGTGATACTTTCAGAAATCAATTTTTTAGCCACATTGTTTTTTAGAAAAACAATGTCCATTAGCAATAAAAAATTATAAGAAACTGAATAACCCATCAGGACCAGAGTCTTCCAGTCTGGGGAGCTCCAACAGGATAATCACAAGGTCTGGGGGACTCAGCAGTCATCTATTCCTTCTGCCCACCCCACCTCTGTCAAAATAATTTTGACAAACATATGACTAACCAGTCCCTAAAAATCTCCGAAAGATGGAGGCTCCTCAGCCAACCTATTCCAGTGCCTGTCTTCCAGAAGACATGGAAAATAGTTTATTCCCTTTGTCTTTGAAGCATCCTTTCACATATTTGAAGACTGTTATCATGACTTCTCTCCGTCTTCTCTTCTCTAGACTAAACAAACTGATTCTTTCACTGTTCCTTCATAACTCATGTTTTCTAATCCTCTGATCTAGTGAGCTCCTCTGGACTTTCTCCAGCTAGTCCACATCTTCCTTAGAGGGTGACACCCGAACTGTTCTCTGTTTTCCAACTAAGGCAGCAGAATGGCAGCAGTGCTTTGTGCTTCTTAAGAGACAGAACTCTGCTTACATACCCCAGCCTGCTGCTTCCATTTGTGTGTCCCGTGAACTGGAGGCACCCCTTTCACTTTGCCCACATCATTCCAAACTGTAACCCTGTTCCTCTAAGGATATGCTGCTTTTTCTGCCTTCATGCCCATGGCACATCTAAGAAGTGCTGAGACCAGCCTTCTCCATATTGCTGCCCGCCTTCCTGCCGGCAACAATCTCCCAGGATCTTCATCAGAGAGATGAGAGGAATGACTTACTCTTGGGAGGAAGGACTAAACCCTCATGTCTCAAGAGTGGAGACCCTGTTGGAACTGAGCTTATCTCTATGAGGTTATTCAAGAGTGCTGGAGCCAGCAGGATCATGGGCAGGAAGGAGCAGGGTTCAGGGTAACTCTCATCCAGCTGGGAAGGGCCCCGTCTCACTGCCACTGCCATGTAGCCTCTGCCTGGAGCAGACAGAAGAACTGCGCAAAGCACGGCTCCCAAATGGCACCCGACTGCCTCTCCTGGGTCCCTGTGATGTTGATGGAGAAAGGAAAGTGTTTGGCTGAGAACTGAATGATCTTCAGATCTTTGAAGATGATTCCTTCTGATCACCTCTCCCACTGACAGGGAGGTGAGCTGGATTTCCCACTGGGGCCAGGTGACCAAAAGCTTTGTGAGGCACTATCTGGGTTAAGCATCATGTTCACTGTTCCATCCTCTGTCCTGCACAGTGGACGTTGCCAGGCTCAGCACAGACCCTGATGGATCCCAAGCAATCCACACTCCCAGAGAGGCCCTAGCAGAGTTTCCTGATGGGAATGCAAACCACTAGTCAGAGTCACTCCAAAATGTCATGAGCACTCTGCTCTGTCCAAGAACACCTCCTTGGTGAAGGCAGGTGTCCTCAACACACACCAGCTGGGAGCACTGGCTGTCATACTACAGATCTCAGAAGAAACTACAAACCATGCTTTCAGTAACTGATCAAAAAGACCAAGACAGAAAATTCACTTACGCTTGCAAAGGACATTTTTCCACCAAAGCTAATGACGCATTTTGCTTTACGAACAAGTTGGTTAACAAACTCTATAAAAACAGATCCTGCTTCCCACCTGTCAAATCTTATTTTGGAAACACAGAACAAGTTCTTGGGGCATGATGCCCTTGCCAGCTCTTCCAGAAGATTGTTCTTGCCAGTCTCCACAAGGATTTGAAAATACACTTTTGCCATATGAAGCTTTTGATTGGGCGTGTAGTTCCAATACAGGCGCTCTCTCTCGCTCTCTCTCTCTCTCTCTAAATATACTTTCTTTTTTTTTCTTTTCTTTTTTTTTAGTTTAAAGGTCATTTTCTGAAATGCTACAGCTTCAGTAAGAAACTGCTGGTTCCAATAGTTCACAAACTTCCTTCTACCACCCCTAATTCTATGTTCACTACGCAATCATTGTAGTTCCAGGAAAAAACTCTTGGTATTTGGGCAAATACCAAGATAGTATTGGTATTCTCCAAATAGGCAGAATAGTATTTATTTACTTCACAAGGGTGTGGACAGACATCCCGTGAAGCCCTCAGGTGCTTCAGCAGTGGAACCCTCCCACATCTAAGGTCTCTTCAGCAACATTAGCACCTTGCAGATGATAGCTTTCAATCAGAGCAAAATAACAGCACTGCTGGGGCTGATTTAGTGCAGCAGGAGCTGTTCAAACACGTGCTGGTATGCTGAATGGTGTGGCTCAGAACGCAGCCTTGGCTGCCAAAGTCGGGAGTGGGATTGTTCTCCAAGCCGCCTTTGAAGAACTACCCTGTTAATCCTGCGATGCTGTAACACGAGCACTGTGCTTTCAGACTGTGTTTTGCACTTGGAGGATTTTGTAACTTTTATGAAATACTCGTGGTGTTATAGTGTTTATAGTGTAGTTTTACTTCTAGGAAAATGAGCAATGTTAACATCCCTTCGCTGCTGGTGCTTTGCTGGAGATGTGGGGGTTTCAGGACACAGAAGAGGTGGAGGTGAGCAGGGAGAAGTCACATCTTTTGTACTCTCAACCGGTAGGTATGAAAAATGAGATATGCTTTGGGCACACAGATCTACCCTGTGGTGGGTGTCGTGAGCATCCTCACATCTATACCAAATGCATTTAATCATGAACTTTAGTTCCCTTGCTGAGAAGAGAATGAATGAAATATAACAGATACTGGTTTTAGTGCATGTTATAATTACCCTTCCACATTTCCCTAACTCTCCAAGCCCACAGGCTATAAACCATCTCGCCTTTCCTTTTAGGACAAAAATACCTTAGTATCTTTTTTTCTTTCTTTCTGTCTCCCTCCCTCCCTAGCACAACATATCCTTTGCCTGCAGAAATCAGCTCCATTTTCACTGAGAAACCGTAATCAACTTGAGCTGATCAGACTGATGCTTATCTAGCCCTGAACAATAGTTTCTGGCTTTGCAGTAAACTTTGAAGTTAACTGTGTCAGCACTGAAGTTTTTTTTAACCAACTGTACTAGTTGGCCCAGCAAAAGACATTGCTTCTACCTACCACACACAAATACAATAATAAAATTAAACAAATCAGAATAATGCATCAACTGTAATCCTGCTGAGCATCACCCAGAACGGAGCAAGGACTGATTAGTCTAAGCGGAACCTGGATTTTCTCTCAGGATTCCCATTTTGCAGTGCCTGAAAGCTACATCCTAACAATGCTTTGGGGCACTTCATGTTGAAGCTGGTTTTACATCCAGTTGTAAATATATAACAGTCTCAATGCACAGAATTGGATACCAAGAGACCAAGAGTGATGGCTCTCCATCCCAAAGACATCCACTGAAGCTAAGAAGGGTATTTCTCATGAATAACCATAACAAATCTAATCCTGCACATGAGAGGCATCTAATCTAATGATCAAATATTATTTCATAGTATCTAATTTATTTTAGCTCTCTAGCTGACTTCAAACTTAGCACACCAATTTATCTGGCCATACCACTTCTAAGCTTTGAGAGGAACCTCCAACAAAGACAAAACCAGCAAATTTCCTTTCGGACAGTTCTTCATTAGCATGCTGCAAGCAAATGTCTCTCTCATCCTCCCTGCCCACAGAGGCAGGCAGAGCCTTTCATCTACCATTATTTTCTGAACCCCCCTTCTGAAGGCAGCCAACTCAAATGCTGTGCTGGCCAAAGAGTGCTTGGAAATACTCCTCAGTGTGATGACAGGAAACATGGAGTTAGCTGTAATGGATAATGCTGAGGGATCATAACTCCTCTCTATATGTACACACACACACATCCATGCATGTGTATAAATACACACACACACTGTATCAGTGGGGTTCCAAAATAAATAGAGTGCGGGGATGGACTAGATAAGAGTTTGATTTAATATTGTAAACATCAGCAGTTCCCATCAGGAAGGCCTTTTCACACTTCAAACAATATTGTCTGAGAACTGAGCTCTTTGTAAACCATGTCCTTTCCCTGGGTGGAAATTATTATCTGGCTTGTGCTCTCTGGCACATAATAAACACTCGAGGTCATGGTCACAATTTGCAGAGGCTCAGTCCTTGCCAGAGCTTTGTGATTCCTCAGGGAAGGCGTGGATGGTTGCCACATCCCAAGGATCCTCTCTCCCTTTGCACAAGCAATGGGGAAAGGCCAGGACCACACTCCTACCTGCAGACACTGGTGTCACAAACTCCTTCTACAGTCTGTGTATTTACAGTCTCTTTATGGAGGCAGTTAATCCATCATCCTTTAATTCAGATGTCCCAAATTGCCTTTGATGCCATAACTGCCTTCTGCACATGGCTCTAAATCCCATTTAAGTTCACTTGGTTAATGCACGACAGAGTAAATAAATTCATGGCAGCCCTTCTAACTTCTGTATTAGCTTCCTAACTCTTGGACTTTGTCCTCACCCTCTGAGCACTGTTTTCTTTCCCTCTGATCCGAGCCTGGAGGCTGAATTTGACTCTACAGGACCTAGTTCGACCTGATGGGGAGCACACTTTGATAATCCTTGTGGGTCCCTTCCAGCTCAGGATATTCTATGTTTCTATGAGTCTATAGCTGGAAAAAACAGGTCCTCAGGTTTCTGTTGCTCCCCTCTAGTCACTGCAGACTGAGCCACTGCCCTAAACAGGATGTGGGCTCTGACATGGCAATATATTTAATAAACTTAATTGCTGTCTTTAATATGAGCCAGGGAAACATTAAAATGTATCAAGCTGCAGCAAAATCACCCCATTCTTTTGTTACATTCATTTTCAATGTCTTTTTTGAAAAGTCACTGTGGGAACAACTAAACAGAACATTGCACCTTTGCAACACACCATAAAGACTGCAAACCTCACTGAAAGATATGCTATAAAATAAATAACTTTTCCAGTGGAAAGCATAAGTCACCTGTATATTAACCTGGAGAAATCTGTATAAATGGACACGCAGGGGTGGAGTCATTATACCAACAAGTCTCACATATTGTACTGTTTCAGCTATCATACTTCACTGCAATTATTAGTCTCCTTTTCTGCCAGCTCCAAGTTTAACACACCATCCCCCTGCCAAGGCCATTTGATTATAAATAGCAAAACATCACGTAAATGCAGGCATGTGGCGAGCAGATACACTGCAGAAAAGTGGGCCATTGGGAAGAAGTATTTACTTTTTTTAGGGTCTGATCCTGTGCAAACATTTAGTCATGCGAATAGCTGTCTATTCTGGAGCAGTTTCCCAAAATTCAAAGATATTATTAACCTTAAAGGCACACACGTAGTATCTTGCAAGATCCAGTTCTTGCAAGCCCTGTTTGGAAGGTTTTAATGAAAACATGGTGATTAAAATAAAAGCTGTATTTTAGAATCAGTTTGTTCTTCACAAATACTACATATTGAAACAATAAAATCTCATGGCTGGCTAGCCATGTCGTGTAACTACTTTTAGCATAATCAGATTATAAAATACATGTTAAGTACTCATGATTTGATAGATTTCTTCCTAATTTGTGACAGATCCCAATGATCTGATACCACAGAGGAAGAGTTCACAGGAGGAAGAAAAAGGGAAAGCTGGAAAATGTTACTACATGGAGCCACCTCCCCATATATATTAATTATCTACAATTTGCACAACAATAATGACTCAGGGAGGCCTGTGTTCTGCTGGTAAAACAAGCAGATAAACCCCAGCTCTCACTGAAGTCTGGCAAAACTCCCATTAGCCTCAGTGGAATCAGGATTTTGCTTTGTGAGAACTCTAGGGTTCAAAGATGCTTCTCCAGGTACGCTGCTTGTGCAGACAAGAAAAAATACCTTTTATGAGACGCCGTCAAGGGCTGCTTGCTGTGCAAGCACTCTGCAAAAACATATCATTTATGGGACCACTTCAGCCTGCTCTGATCATCTCTTCCCACTAAGCCTAATGTACCTCTGTCCTTCTGACAGCACACGGAGAAGATGCTCTGTTGGCACTGTGGAAGGCGACGTGGCTAAGGGGGATGTATGCTGAAAAATCCATGCTCATTGGAAAAGGGGGTGTGGGATGACCCTGTTTTAAAGGGTGTGGTACCCTCTCTCTGCTGGCTGCACATGTGCACCTCTGGCTCCAACTGCTGCAACACTGGATGCAACCCTGAGAGAGAGGAGCTCAGGCCTGGAGCTGTTGGAAACTTAAATATGCCCAGGTTGACAGAAGGACACAGCTGACCACTGAGACAGAGCACAGAACTCTCCTCCTCATCCATTGAAAAAGCCTTCCCTCCCTTCCAACAGAAGGAAAGGATGTCACTGCAACAGATGTAATGGCTAGAATGAGAAAAGAAACAGTAAAACCCTCACTGTTTCCTGACATGAGGAATCTGGGTGGAAAATGCTCCTTGAGCAATGCTTTGGCAAAAGGAGATCCTATCACTACTCCAAAATAACAGATAGTATCTGGGTGAGCAGCCATGATTTTCCAAAAAGGCATTTATCACTACAGGATCCAAACTCTCCAAAAAAAATCAACCCACCTCTCTCCAGAGAGGTCCATAACTGCAACATCCATGTTACAGGAAGCTTTTCAGAGCAAGGGGGAATGAGACGTGGAGTGCTGCTCATGAGCACACTGGGGAGGACGGAGGCAGATCTGAAGCCATAGCTTTGGAAACCTTCATGCTTTGCTTTCAGTACAACTGCCCTGCAATCCCCTGGCACATAAATCTCTGTGCCAAAGGGAGGTGGATTTGGGATGTGGAAACATGGTGAGTATTTTCAGCGTCCCTACTGCAGTGCCATTAGCATGTCTGGCATTTCAAAGGCTGACCCTGAGCTGTGCTGGGAGCTGTGTAAAAACCTGAAGTCTTGAAAATGAACCACTGGATGGCAAAGTCAGCCAGGCAGAAGAAGACCCCCTGCCACAGAAACGGGGAAAAACCCTTTTGGGGTGTTGTTTTTAAATGGAAGATTGGATTCTGTGGAAAATAGTACAAATTATGGAGCAGCCTGTGAGTTTCCATTGGCCCTTGGCCATGACATGCAAAAGAAAAAAAAAAAAACCACACAAAAAAAGGAATGAAAACACTTTTTATCATTTTGTTCCTTTCAGAGGGCCCAGAAGCTGTGTGTGTTACAAGTGCCACGTTTCTTTGTTGCACTCCAGCAACCAACACAGATGTAGCAGGGCCAGGAGCTGGATGCTTATGTTTTGTGTATCTTGGATGTAAGGCTTTGGAAAATCTGCCTGTGAGTTGTACAAATAGTCACCTCACTCTCTGCTGGGAGTTGCATTCCCATTGTTTATTCTGTATTTCTAATATCGACTTGTTTAATTTCCCAAGGCTCATGTCAGTGTCATTTAGAAACAGTTTGGGATTTTTTTTCGTCTCACAAAAGCTGGATTTCATTTCTCAAAAGTTCCTTTTTGTCACACAGACAATGCAAAAGGAAGTGGCATTTGGGGCAATTGTGATAGTATAAAAGCAGAGTCTAATGCACACCTGGGGTGAAAATGTCATGCCATTAACTCTTTTCTGTTGCAGCTTTTATAACAACAAAAATAATACCTCACCTTGTATATATAATGTTCCCTGCCCTAAAAGACTTCAATCCAGAGCCCATGTGTGGGTGCACCTGGTAGTGGGGTGATGCTCTCAGTCACTCAGGGCTGGTCAAAAGTACGTGAGTCACCCTTGTTCAGCTACACAAACCTTGGGTAATGTTGGTGAAGTCACCCCTATGCAAAGGCATCATCTAACTTAAAGCACTTTAATCATTTAGGCACATCCCACTGCTGCACTACAGACAATATACATAATTCAGCACTTAAGTAGTCCTTACACAGGTTGGTGCATGAGATTAAAGCCCATTACAGTCTTCCAGGAAAATCTGGAGGACAAAGGCAGGGGTTATAAGAATAAAAGCACAGAGTTATGTGGCAGAGGTCAGTACAATAAGTGACAGAAAAACCACTTCCACCCATGAATGTAAAAAGGTGCTCTCTGTCCTGAGGGTTTTTCAGAGCAGTGAGTGCTGCTTACCAAGGGTGCCGTGCTGCTTGCTCACAGGTGTATCTTTTATTAGGGTCCTTCTCCATCAAATTCCGAATGAAGTCTTTAGCTGCAAAAAAAAAAGAGAGAATAATTGAAAGCAATAGAGTTGATGCCCAGTTCTGCTGCCACATGATCAGCTAACAGCACTGATCAGGCTACCAAGTGCCATCTGGCCACAGCACAAGAAAGTGGCCCTGGGTCATTTGTCATTTATTAGTATAGATACACCCAAGGTGACTTAGGACCAAATCCAAGCTATTTAGTGTAGCAGAGAAAAACTGAAGGCATCTACTCCTGCAGGCATTTAGGAGTGGGATGGATAATTCAGAGTCAGCAGAGTATAACCCTGCCAGCTCCTGGGTCCCTGGTCAGCCATGTGCTGCATCATCTTAGTGGTCTGAATGTGGCCACATCCACTGGAGGTGCTGGTCAGCTGAGTGGAGAGGGAGGAGGTCAGACACCACAGTAAGAGGAGCTTCACATTGCTCATTCCAAGCAGTCACACACATGGACAGCTGTGAGGACATGTTGCCTATTTAAGAGGAATTTAGCAAGGAAAATGGACTCCCTGGAGCAGGAGGCAGTGTGTTTTTAATCGACACTATAATGGAGGGAAAGGAGACTGCAGCATGGCACGTGTCCAGCAGCTTCAGGACAGCGTAGCTGAAGGAGCCACAGCAAAGCCAAATATGGCAGGAAAATCTTTGTGCTGATTTAGGTGATGGACTTTCCCCCATGAGGCAGAAGAGACTGCCAGCAGACTTTCATATTTTCTCTGAAAATCCTTATTAGTTTAAAAAAACTTCTCATCACGTATATTTGTGAGCAATCCATCACAATGATATCTGGACTGCAGATGTAAGCAGCATAAAATGTTGCTCTGTGTGGAGATAAGAGCATATATAATCATCTTTATAATAAAAACACTCAATTTTTATCTCCCCTGCCTCAATCAGTAGCACTAATAAATCAGAAAACTGTATTTATAGGGATATTTTTACATGATGGAATATTCTTAGAATTAATTTCTTCTCCTGCATGAAGTAGCAGATGTTTCCCTGGGTTGGATAGAGCAAGGACACTGAGCTTGGGTGACCTCTTGGAGACCACACAGTGTGTCAGGGACACATGCAGGTGCAAGGCTGAATGTCCCCTGCTGTCACCCCTTGACACGGACCCACGCTGGAGCCAGAAGCCCTTAGGCACATCTGCCTGTAACACATTGGTGTGTCTGCCCCTCTGCCAGGCCGACAGGAGCAGGGACAGGTGGGTACTATGGGTTAAACGTCTCCTGCACTGGCTGGGGAGCATCCACCCACATGGACAGTCCTCCCAGTTTCTGGATCTTTTCACCTGCCTCATATGAAAGCCACTAATGTCTTGGTTCTTTGCTGCACACACTGAGGACTTGCTTTGGAGCTGCAGTGCCCTGTCAGCAACAGAGCCAAACTCGTTTGCCACCTTACTATTAATGACACATTAACAATCTGCTTTTCGTTTGGATACAATGAAGAAATTAAGCTGTTTTTTCTTCTTGGGATGGTCTTCTGCCATCTTCATCTTCTGTCTGAGCTATGTTTTAGTGCTTTGTGTGTGACTGGACAAAATAGTATTTAATTTGTCTCCTGCAGAAACAAACTCCCATGACTATTTGAGCCAAAAGAAATGCACATTCCCACTGGTTTTCAGTTAAAAGAAGCTCTGCACATGATGGAGGGTGCATTTTAATGCCCAGGGGGGATGTATGCAATGGGCACACATGCATGCATGGTTGTTGCAATTTAAAGAGCAGTAGCTACTTACCAGACTCAGAGATGTCATCCCAGTACGGAGAGTCAAACTCATACTCTGCCTTAAGGATCTGCTCAAAGAGTTTGGAGTCGTTTTCATCGTAGAAAGGGGGATATCCACAGAGCCTAATGGAGGACAAGAAAAAAGAGAGGTGACCACTGGACCCATTTCTGTCCAGAAGGTGAGAAGGAGGGAGGGAGGGAGAAGAAGGAGAAACTCTTGCTTAAGACTTGCCCCAGTAAATTTTCAAGCAGGCAAGTGCTACCATGAGAGAAGTTTGTTCAGGGACGTGTAAATCTACTTCTGAAGATTGGCACTGTCCTGGACAAAGAGGAATTCTGCTGGGAAGCCTGGTGCTGTTGACCCCATACTGACCCATGCAGATATCCTGGCCTCTCTCTGCATGCTTTTGGGTGTTTAACCAGAGGAGTAGTTTTATTACACAGACATGACCCCTTCCATCCTCTCCTTTACATGTGCTAAGAGGAGATTTCAGGGTCACAGAGCATCAGTCCTTCTCATCCCTCAGAACACCCAGAAGACCTGGTGCAAAGCAGGACAAGGAGCCCTGCAGAGCTTTCAGGCAGAGGCCACAATGCATCTGCAGGGTGTGCTGGGCTCCGTGTCCCCAGGCACAGACAGGAGGATGCCTGGGAGCCCGTCCCCCTCTGCAGCAGGGCCTGCAGGGGCTGCACGTGGACCTGCTGCTGCTGCAGACACGGGGAGAGCCTCTCCCTTTCTCACTCCTGCAAGTGATTTTGCTGACCACATCCAATTGCCTGCCTTGCCTGAGGCTAACAACAGTCCTGTCCTGGTTTTCAGTGCTTATAATCAGACTTCTCAGAAAACCCAGCCCCAGGACAAGCAGGACATTGAACATTATTTGCCTAGTTTGAGCTAATACATTCAGGGTGCACCCTCCCAGTGCTGCAGAGAGCAGGACAGCCACGATGCTGAGGCAGGGCTGGACACGGGAAAAGCACATCCAGCACTGCAGTAAGCAAATGCAGAACTCGTGTGTCAGACATCCCTCACACCCAGCTGGTGCTGCAGGGAGAAGTCTGTCCCACTCTGCACAGACATGTCAGCAGAGACACCCCTTCTTCAGGTTTTAATATCAATATTGCAAAGTGCCAGATTTATCTCTGAGGCTGGCCCAAGGTTTTAGCAAACCCATCCTGCTCACAGTTAAACAGACCTTCCTGGCTCTGTGGTCTGGGTAGAGATGATACATTTTTTTCCTCTTATCACTGTCTATGGTCTAAATCATTCTTTCACATACTTTGCTGGTATCGAAATGATCTTTTTCCTACAGTTTTTCTTAACTCTGAGTCAATCAACCTCAATAAAGCATTTAATTGGAGAGAGCCAGCCATTACAAACACACTGTAGATCTAGCTCAAAAGCAACAACAGCAAGAAGGGGTAACTGCAAGAAATTAAATACTTGAGTTATTTATAACCCAAGGCCAGCCGGCTGCCCTGGAGGTTATTCGAACCAACTCAACACTTGAGGGTGAAAGCAGCAATGTTTTGTTAGCTCTGAAGAGCCAGTGTGCTTGATAAATAATTTAAATACTGAGTGAGATGTTGATCTGCCTCACATCCATACTGACTTGGGAGAACTCTACTGAAATTTGCAGCATGATTATGAACCCGCTGTGGTTCAGCTGAACCAGAAATCTCTCTCTTTATCTTGGAGAGCAGAAGAGCCATTTGTGTCCCCCTGGATGACTGCCATTACCAAAAGCAGTAAGATAACCTCATGTTATCATTGCAATGTAATGATAGACAAGCATGTATGTCCAGAGCAGGACTGTGCACCTACTTAATGGGGCTGGGTGCTCCTCTGTGAAACCCTGTGGTGCAGGTGGTGTATGAGAAGGGTCCTTAAAAATGCTGAATTTAAGCAAATGCCAAAAAGGCACTACGTACATGGACAACGAAGGAAAAACATCTGGTAGCTTAATGAAGAAACTGGATCCACAATCTGGGTCCAGCTCTCCAGGTATCTGTGAAGAGCTTATAAATGACTTCTTTTAGTGTAATAATCATCAGTGCTCACACCCCACAATCTTGGGGTGGGATGCACACGAACTGATTTTCACTTTCCTCGTCTTTTGTCACAGCCCTCAAGACTTTGGGTGCTTTACTGAAGGGAAATGATAGAGCTGACAGCACCAGGTTGGAGAAAAAAAAAAAAAAGAGAAAGAAAAAGAAAAAAAACCCCACTTGAAACCATTGCTCTGTCCCCTCTTCCCTGGGAGACTCAAGGGGCTCCATATAAGAAGCCTGACAGCCCTTCATTAATTTCTTGCCTTCCTCAGCACTTTCCTTAAACAAACCCAAAGTGCTCTGATAAAGCATTTTAAGGCGAGCAGACAGGGCTGTGCATGCTGAGGCACTGGCAGGCTGCTCTGGAGAGAGAAATAACTCCCTTCAAATGTGCACTGTACTAATTACCTTGGCAAAGGTACAGGAGCACAAGTTAGGACTGCTGTGATTTATACACACTTGTGGCAGCAAAAGGTAGGAGCAAACTGCTGAGCAGCACAGAGTTGGAGGGTGACAACCCTGCAAGGGGGGAGCACAGAGACATGAGTCCCAGTAAGAGCCCCAGCCTCTCCAGAGCCTTTCAGTCCAGCTCCTCTGCATGGCTTGAGTATCTACACGTCTGGGGAATCAGCCTCAGTGTCCAGGAGGTCACTGCAGCCCATGCTGATGCACAAGGAGAGACAAGGTCATGTTGGAGGGCACCAAGACTCCTGGGAGCTGGGCACAGGGCAGAAAACATCCTCTTTTGGCACAGCTTTTCCCTTGCTAGGGAGAGGCTGAGAAGTGTTAGTTGCTACTACACGTCCTGGGCAGGGAGATCCTCCCCGAGACCAGCCCCTTGCCTGAGAGCTGGCTGAGCACACAGCAAGGGCTGATCCTGGCCAGGATGGGATGAACCTTCTGCACACGGGGATCCAAGGATGTTCCTCTGGGAGGCAAATCAATGAGGACCTACACCGAAAATCAAGTGAGAAGGGAGAAAGCCCTGTAGGTTAGAAGAGGTGGCATGTGGGAACGGAACATTGGCACACCCTGGCATAGGGATGGGTTGAGAGCCAAAATACAGGCAGCCTTGCTGTGCTTTCCCTTAAAAACAGAGCTTAGGAAGACACAGAAGTTTTAATGTTACTTAAGGTTTAACATTATTGGCTTTGCAGAAGGGATGGGAAAGCCCCGGCAAACCAGCCTATCTTGCAATTTATGGCTGGAGGAAATCTTGCTGGAATTCCAGCAACTGGGCCAGTTTCCAAAGTCCATCATGAGTTTTTGGTTAATTCTTACAGAATCAAAATCCCACCGACTTCATTTCCATCTGCTGGGACATTTCTGTGTGAAAAAAATGACCTCACTATCAGAGGTTCTGCTGCTTTTCTTTAGATATGCAGAAATGCAAAAATAACCCCTCTGTCTTCGATGTGAAAAAATCCTGCACTGTCCTGGGGGAGTTTCAGGCAGCTATTAGTTGTCATCATTTTCTTGCAGTTTCACCAAATAAAAGGTTTTCAGAATTATTTAGCAACCTTATCACATAAGCAACAGATTTTCCCCTAAACTCCTATTCCCAGTCTTGCCTTAAAAATAATGGGATGCAGATAAGAAAAACACAGGTGGATGTACAAGAGAAAGATATTGCCAGAAGTAATTTCTAAAAGTCATCCTGAGAGCGCAAGAGGAATAGCAGGAACATCTTGTCCTCACCAGGCAGAGAAAGCAAACCCCTGCAAGCTCCCATTACAAACTGGTCAGTGCCCAGCCTGTAACACAAGAGGCCCCAGGGTTAGTTTTACAAACAATTTTACAGTTAGATTAGAACAAAGAATTCAGTAAGTGCCCAAAGACCTGAGATGTATGGTGTGGGAAGTCATCCAAGTGCTATTTATAGGGATAAACACATGTGTTTCTTCTGTATATTTTGGGAACAGTCCCTCATACTGGCTGACACTGGTGCCCCCACAAAGGACAAGGACATATCAGCATAGGGAATCAAAGACAAATTAAGAAGCAAGCAATGAGGAATGGTCTTTTGGGGTTGTCTTCCCAACGTTAGCTGAGTTTTCCTGAACAATCCAACATGCCTGTGTCCTCTGCCACCACTATTTCTCCTTCCAGTGATGAACAAGTAAGTTATTCCTTACTTTCCTGCTGAGGCTTGCGTGTGATGCCAAGCAGGCAAGTTGACTGACCACTTCTTCCCAATGGATGACTCCAGGGTGATGGTGGGAACTTCTTTTGGCATAATATACTTTGCACTGTCCCTGGTTAATCCTTCCATACAAACATCACTGATGATTCATGAAAATCTATTTGAAAATTAAAAGCAGCTCAGCAGGGAAGTGGGAAAGTATGATCCAAAATTTATTTCCAGACCTGTAATTGTTTATAAACAATAACAAACCAGTAGCTCTCTTGTCCTAACAGTGAAGAGAATCAGAAGAAAATTCAAGGCAAAATGTGTTTGACGTATCACAGAAGACTGTGAATAACCAGGGGCTGAGGCAGAGAGTTCTGTGTCCCCAGGTTCTTTTCCAGCTTTGAAACACGATTTTCTATTGTTTGCATAAGTTAACTTAATCTCCTCTATATAAGGCATTCATGTGATCAGTACTTTAGTTCCCCAAGCTTTTATCACCCCTTATGTGACCCAGAAAGGTCCAAAATGCAGCTGATGGGAATCCAGTGAAGTCTCTTGCTCTTCTTATGCTTTATATTTTTAAGCTGGACACATTATCAAAACTACCGTGTGATAAGTGGAAAGCCGAGCTCAACAGTGAGGCTGTTTCAAATTGAGAAATACTGCAACTGGAATAACAGGAAATTTCAGGCTCTAAAATTAGTTTTTGTGAATAATGACTTCTCATGCAAAACAGGTTTTGATAAAAACTCCGCTGGTGCAGCCTCTGCAATCTGGCTGTCATTAACGAGGAGCCTCAGAGACTGGCACTGAAACAAAGGTATTCTTTCCCAAGACATCCTTGCATATCACAGAAACAAATTCTTCTCTACAGCATCAGTGCCACAGAAACAGTTTGTTCTTCCAGTGTCATAAACTGAGGGCTCTCAAGTGAGACTGGGCTTGTGTCTGGAGGCACTCAAACCACTTGCAGTAATATTAGCTCAAAGCATCTTTAATTTATGCCTGGCTTCTGTGTTGGTTTCCCCTGAGCTTCCATCTTCTTAAATGACAACAGTCTGTCCAGAGTGACAGTGAGGATCTGTGGGAGAGTGAGGAGGTGAGACTGGACGTTGTGCTTGGATTGTCTTATGTAAAAATGCATCTCCAACTGATTTAGGGATGTGCAAGGAGCTCCAGCTGTGCTGATTGTGGAGCTGGAAATGGCATATCCGGATGGGTGCAGTGACACATTTGAACTAATAACTCCTGCTCAGGGCAGGACTGACTCCCAGCATTGCACCAGGGTGGTTATGCTGCTGGTCCTTGTGGCATCTCAGTGCCATGTCACACTGGGAGCCTGCTGGCACTGCTACCTGTGGTGGTGTGGCACTGCTGAGACCACAAACCTACGTGTCAAAGCCGTGCCCATCACTGCTGGTATCAGACACCCCAGCAGGGCTAATTCTGCCCACCTTAGGCAAGGACCCTCCTCCTCTCTCTTTCCACTGTATCTCAGACGTCCACTTTCTTAAGAGATCACACCTGCAACTCCTGGCTATGAGACCACATCTGCAACTCCTGGCTATTCCTGGAAGCAAGGATGAGATCCAGACCAAGACTAGGACATGTGAGACGTGGGCTGGGTTTCTAAGATCACATTGCACTCAGCAGAGATGGAGTCAAGGGAGGCTGGAGAGTGATGTAAATGCACCATAAAGCAGATGAATCCACACTGTGAAAGCAGGGCTCTGAGCAGGGAGCAGGGTGTGATCCAGCCTCTCCAGAAGGAAGGTCTCTGCAATGTGTTACATCTGCCAAATCCATGTGGCTGCCCTGGACCCCCCAGCATGGCACTAAATGTGCAGGTTCAGGCAACTGAACAGCACACCCTGGTGAAATGGCTGCTTGCATCCACCCAGGCTGGGCTGAGGTGCCCAGTGCCTCTGGAGGAGCTGAAGTGCACAGGGCCCTGGATGGCATTGGCTGGGGGGGGCTAACCAAAGGGAGCCCTGGCGTGCTGCTGACTGCTACAGGAGCTGAAGGACGTGGCTTACACATTGAAAGAGCTGGTTTGGTCTCAGACCCAATCCCACCCAAGCTGTAACAGTCTGGCAAAGATATTAACAGGCACCTTCTACAGCAATGTGTTATTGCCGTTCATTTGGGCTGTACAAAATACAAATCAAGACCTTATTACCTGAAGCACAGAAACCCTGAAAAGGTTTCCTTGTCCAGCAAACAGGAATTCAGAGAGGCTCATTCTTACTGAGATGATTTAAGCCTTCTGGGTTGGGAATTCCCTGTATAGCAAATAGGGAATTTAAATCTGAGGAGTCTGCATGCCTTGCTTGACAAGCTGAGCACATGCTGATTTGGAAAACAGAGCAGGAAACAGAGCTGAACCTTGCAGAAAGAGCAGCCTTGCTTAGGAAGGGGAAAGGATTACAGAGGAGATTAAAATCTCCCACCTGTTGAAGAAGTGTTCATAACCTGGGTGTGGAGGACACATTGCTTAGCACTGTCTCACCCCTATTCCTCAGCAAAACTCGTGAAAGCAACAAGTGAAATAACCACAGGTCTGCCAGCACAAGAGGCCTTTGGTGCATGAGCCACTGACAACCTGGAGGAAAGCAGAGCCAGGTTTGTCTCCAGGCAGCCAGATGCAACAGTTCACAGCCCTCCCATGGGCTGCCAGATGGACACACATTTTCATGGTGGATATTTGGCAATAAACCGAACCCAGGCAGCAGCGGAGCCTGGAGGTGAGGCAAAGCAGTGCTATCTCCCACCTGCATCCTCCTTTCCCCACCCTCTGAAGCTGGTAGGCAGCAAAGTGCTAAAAGAGCATCAGAAAATACTCCAACTGTGTCCTGCCATGGCTGGCAAGGACTGACAGTGTCAAAAATCCCAACCCCTGGGACTTCCATGATCAGGTTAGCTTGTGAAAAATGGTAACTTTGAGTCAGCATACACCATCCTCATCTAAAAGAGCACTAGGAAACGGTTTGTGAAGCAGCCTCTTAGGTATTTTGGTACCTCTGTCCTCTTCCTCTGCTGTCCTGCTTACTACTGCTGTAGTAGGTCCCGCTGGGCTTTGAAACCAAGTCAAAACCAGCACTGTTGATTTTTGCTTTGTTTAGCAAAAGCTTTTTGCATCCTGCTATTGATGGCTGCTCCAAGAGAAATCTATTCCCATGTAAGTTTTGTACTCAACAAGTTTTCAAATACTCATGTAGATTAGAAAGACAGTCATAAAACTAATGTTTTCAGGAAGGATTTTGGTTTAAATAAATAAACACGCATGCAATAAATAAGCCTTCCTATACTATTTAATATAAAACCTCCCTGTTTTGGGTAGCATCTAACTTATGCAAATATAATGCAAACGTAAAGAATGAACATTGCACAGAGTGGATAGCACAGCAATGAGGTATATCCTGGCAAAAATACTTCTAGAGCACCATCAAAAAGTTATTCATGTTGACAAGTCATGAAATGCCTGCATAAGGAAAAAGGGAACAAAGTAGGAATGCTTTAATGCTGTGCCTCATTGGAGCTGCTTTTTCCTTCAGTCTTGTATAACTGTGACAGTTGTGTAAAAGGGAAAAGTAAAAAAAAATAAAGCACTGGTAATGCTGTCAGGAAAAGACATTTGTTTCTGTGGCAGCTCAGTGGACACAGCCAGATTTGTTTCTCCTCAAAGCCAGTCTGAGCAGGGGACACAATAACTTCAATAATGTCACAGCCTGGACAATGTCACACTACTGCACACAGTGTAGTTCTGGTGAGAGCAAGGATTTTGGCAGTTGAAGGGTACTGGTTCGTCTCCTACCACTTTTGCTCAAATTTCAGCCTTTATGCAACTGGGAGGTGTCCAGGGTACAGGTTACGCCATGTCACAAGTGGCAGAAATTAGCTATTTTGCCACAGGCTAAGCAGGTAACTCCATGGTGGGAGAGCAAGTTGCAGGTCCCAAAGGTGCCAGCACTGGAAACTCAAGAGGTACTCACAGGATGTAGGCGATGACCCCAATGGACCAGCAGTCCACGGCTTTGCTGTAGGGCTTCTGGGCCAGCACTTCAGGAGCTGAAAATACAAACCCAAACAAGCACATGTTATAAGACCAGACATTTGCATATGGTCAAAAGGCAGGACCCTGAAACTTGAAGCTCCCCAAGACCTTGTTTTGCTCTCCACACACAGCCCTTGCGTTCGCAAATGTCCAGGTTTTTTGAAGGTCATATTCTCACAAAAAAGGATGACTCCTAAAGTGGAGCAAATTCACAATTTTTTTTGTCTCCAGGCACAGAAAACAAAACAAAGCACAGAAAAATGCATGAGAGGCAGAGGGCCATCACCTCCCTGTTTAGGAGGAAAATGAGGCCAAGCTGGAGATGCACATTCTCCCTGACAGCACCGCAGCTCCGCCGCGCCGCGCTGCCAGACCAGGGAGCTCCAGAGGCAGCTCAGAAAGGGCAGCGAGTCAGGGAGGAGATAAGCTACATCTGCAGGAGAGGAAGGAGAGCAGTCACCATTTCTTCCAGCAGCTGCCTTCCAAAGCCTGCTGGATGTCAGAGTCAGAGGGAGGCATTTGTCCTTCTGCCTCCGGAAACACAGACACCTCAGAGGGAGAAATGAAAAGCAACAGGAACTGGACATGCACAAAGGAACTGAGGCTCCTGCCTCTATAGTTTTCAGCCACCATAGTCGGAATTTTGCTAGAAGCAAGAGCCTGGGCAGTTATTGAAACTCTTCATGGATGTGCTTTACTGTCTTACACTACTGAGACTTAAAAAGGTGTATTTTTTGTTTGGGATCCTGGAGTACTATGTTTTCCCTGTTGGGACCTTCAGTGCAAATGCTTAAACTTAAATTTTAAAACCCTGTGACCCTAATCTTTTTCATGTAAAGAAGCTTTTTCCTTTTTCAAGGCAAAATGTCCCCAATAATGCAAGAAATCACTGATTGTGGCATTCCTAAAGCAGACGTGCCACACTGGGTTTTAAAAAGCACAGTATTTCCTTTGAGTAATTTGGAGTTCAAGTGCTGGAAAAAAGTCATGAAGCGGCAAGTCCCAACAAAAATATTTCTTGGGAGTCACACCTTCCTCTGCTAGGAGTCCCACCAACACCAAAGCAGTTGGTTACTTGAAGAACAGCAAAAGAAAAATTGTGAAGCACAGAGATGTATTAAAACTTGAGCACCACATTTATGCTCTGGTGTACTGGTCTCCTCAAAGAATTATCTTCTTAAGCCAGACAAGCCAACAAAATCAAGGTCAAAATTGCCAGCAAGGTATGGAACAAGAAGAAATAATGAGAATCAGAGAAGACTTTCTGGTGCTTTGGCACGAGGGCTCACAGAGGGGACTGAAGGAAGACCGTGCGCGAGGCAGGTGAGGGCATCCAGGTTGCATTTCCACATGCACAGCAATGATGGAAAGGGTCAAATTTCACCAGGGACATGTTGCAAAAATGAAGAAAATTCAGGGTAATGTGGGTAAAATTATAGCTGGCAGCCAGATTAGGAAGACTCTTGAAGACTGGGATATGCCCCAATCTGCAGCACAGGTTAAATATCACCCCAATCTTCAAGTCATTCAGCAAATTGGGACCACTGCACGTGAATTGGAAATCGGGACCACTGGATAAGAAATGAGACAGTTTCTTATTTTGTTCCATCCCTTGTAACCAAATTTTGTGACAAAATATGAGGAAGAAGGGAGTTAATATTCTCCTGTCTTTATGTGCTTAGATGTCTTCCAGCTTTCCAGTCCTTCCAATTCCCAATCTTTTATTCACATTCTCTTCTACCTTTGACTCTCTGTGCCTGTTTACGTACTTTTCAAGACTAGTAAACATTATACATCTCATAGCTCCCCAAGAAAATATTATGCAAACAGCTGCTGAGCACACGTGAGCTCCTGACATTACACAGATATGCCACATTAACATAAGAGAAAACAATGCTGAGATGAGGAGATGTGAACTATATAAAGATTTTCCCTCTTAAAACATCAGAGCCGTGCTGGGGCATTTCTCTCTGTTTTAAAGAAGTGAAGAGCACTGATAGCTATTTCTGTGGATGGCAGCTCTGAAATAGGTAAGACCAATACAGGATCAAGCCCAAAGCAAATGTGAGGCTATTACCCCTCCTTTGGTAAGCATTAAAGGAGAAAGGCAGGAGGTTTAAATACTTCTTTTAAGGCCAAATAGCTGCTTTTGGTTTTTTTTTCCAATGAGCAGACATGCAGAAGGAACAGGAGGACACAGCTCAGCATCATCTGTCTCTGACGTATGGAAAAGACAGAAATATTTAATGAGCTGAAAAACGAGTCAGAGGAGCTCTCAGGAATGATGGCAGATCAGTGCCAAGAGGCAAAAGCGGGAGACACAACGAAAAAAATCCAGGAGCTGACAGCACTAAAGAATCAACACAGACGGCGGGGGAGACAAAACAGCAGAAAGGAGAAGGGGAAAGTCAGATCTCCCATTTCTGGTGCTGGGGAGACGCCAGCTGAGCAAAGGCTTCCAGTGCCACACATCCCCAGGGAATCACTCTGGGCTCAAATCATACACAATGG
This sequence comes from Edolisoma coerulescens, assembly GCA_013397115.1. Classification (NCBI taxonomy): domain Eukaryota; kingdom Metazoa; phylum Chordata; class Aves; order Passeriformes; family Campephagidae; genus Edolisoma; species Edolisoma coerulescens. The sequence goes on from VWZW01004519.1 coordinate 1,250,563, forward strand.
TCATCCCGACCGGGAAATCAACGGAGCAAACCTGGACCTTTCCTTCACATCCAGGAAGGTGTTTCAGGCCGAATCTGCATTGCTGCGGTGCTGGGTACAAGGTAGGGTAACAAACCTAGAGCCTCCTTCCACCTGCAGGTACATGAAGATGTGCTTCCCAGGCCAGATGATCCTGCTGTCTTACAGTCAGCTTTTTTTTGGTTATGTTTTTCTTTCAATAAGAGAAAAAATTCAAAGGCTTGTTTCAAATGGAGGTTTTAAGGAAAGGTACAGACCAGAACCTCTGGAACCCTTTCAGAACACTATGCCATTGCCCTCAGAGAGCACAGCTATGCTAATAAGCTCCCTAAAAATGCAGCTGCTGGATGCCAAAAACTGCAATCCATGTTCCTGCAAAGAGCTCAGGTGATGGGGATTGCTCTGATACTTTAAGCCTGTTGATCACACTGTACAAGTCATGAGGGTGCCTGTTCCTCATAACAGCCTGTACTGCCAGGGCCAACCCAGCCCCTCTCCTGAAGTCAAAACCTACAAAATGCCCTCCTCACAGTGCAAACAGGCTGAGATGCACATGAAGCAGCTTCACCACAAGACCACAGTCCTTCTTCCACTGACTCCTGGGGTGAAAACCACTTCTTTCCATTTTTTCACACATTCCTCCAGTGTTCACCTTGTTCTGCTTGGCCAAGACTTTGAAGTTTGAGGCTGTTTCCAAAGGAGAGCAGGGTTTCAGTGCAGTGTTGCTGGCTTCTTGTGCTCCTGTTGTTTTTATTTCATGTTGCTGAGTCAGATTTAGACATCTGCCATTGGTCATAATGCAGTTTATGTTTAGCAGAGGGTAACACAACTCTGTGTCAGGATATGGCAACAGAGCTGAGAAATTTCCCTGTCACGTGCTTCTGTCTGAGCAAACCCTGTTCAGAGTGATTCCTGTGCTTTATTTATGCTTGATTACTCATGATACTGCCTGAAGGCTCCTGAGGCAGCTTATTGCTAACAAGGATATTCCGAAGGCTTATTGAATATTTTCCAACCTTTGACTCAAAGGACACCAAACAGGTCAAAATTCAAAGTGAAAATCTATTGCTTACTTAAATTCTGTGATCTTGCACAGGGCTAAGAGGAACACGTGGCTTTGGTGAGATCTGAAACTGCTACTGGATTTCTGACAGAGCAGAGATGAAAGTTGTGAAATGCTTTTGTGAAAGTTGTGCTTTCAAAAAAGCACTACAGAAAACGAAAACAGAGAGTGAGGTGGGGTGTACAGGGACCTACCACATATCCAGGATCCAGCCCAATGTGTACGACAGGGAAGTACAAGAAAAGTTTACTTGAAGCTGGATTGGGACTCAGAGCAAGAATTTTAAATCTCAGCAGCATTAAGATACTAGTCAGCCACAAACACAGCTCATAATTCAGTGTTTCTGCAAAAGGAGATCAGATTGCCTCAGACAGGCTTTCTAACTTTTTTTTCAAACTTTTCAAGTGTCTTGAAAGTCTAAGTTCTATCTGCAGAAGTAACCAAAGCTTTTGAGGGACCGCCTCTCATGGAAAGTCACTCAGTGAGATCCAATTCCCAAACATCAAAAATCTCTTTAGAAGAATTTGCTGAGTGACTGGAGTCTCCTCCTGGTGGGTGCCCAGCTTCACACACCTCGGGGATGGCTCATTTTCAGGCAGGTTTGAACAGCTCCCCCATCAAAATTGAGTTATTATATAAGGTCAAAATCTGGCCAGCCCAAATCTGTGATGTTTAAAATTATAAATCACTAATGGCTTATTGGGATCTTGCCCATAATCACACACATCACTCAGGGTTTTGAAGACACCACTTCTTCTCCACATTAGACAATGGGGTAAGACCCCTGCAGGTCAGTCCTCACACCTAATTTGCAATGAAATGAGCCACACAAGCTGCCCCACCTCTCCCAATTCAGGTGGTATCTAAAGGTTGGGTATCTAGTCCCAGCTCATCACCCAGACTCTTTCCATAAGGAGTGGGGATAAGAGTGGTAGGCAGATAAGAAAATGCAAGACTCTCTTAGAAGAGGTTGTATTGTCAGATCCTCTTTTCAGCAAGCAAACATTTAGATTGGCCTCTTAACAAAAGTGGCTCACATAATTGGGTTAAATTATCTTAACCATCAGCTTTTCACCACAGTGCCAAAATCTCTGACAAAACTCCTGAAAAAATAAGAACTCAGAACTGTTGACAGTAATTTAATCTGTAAGGCAGAGCTTTAAAAGCTAAAGTGTTAATGTACTACTGGTCATGCACATTTTATATATAGTCTAATTTGAAAAGTAATACTTTGATTTTCAGAAAGAAAACTGATATTTGTTAAGGAATTTAATTATAATTACACACTTCCTTATTCAATAAATTTCCTAACCACATAAACAGGATTTAGTCTCTCGGATACTACTGCTCTTTGTAGACCAAAATAAGAAAAGTTGAGATAAAAACTGAAACAAAAATAGTTGAATGTATATCCTGATCAGGGAAATTAAACAGAAATGATGGGGGGGGGTTTGCATATTTGCTAATACTTGAGCAGCAGACGAGTTAAGATTAGGTTTGCTTCCAAGTCAGAAGCTTGTCCAGCACTTTGCATAGCAGGATCCGACTGGACCCATTTCTGGAGCTGAAGTATAAATAGCAGCCAATGACTTCTTAACAGAGCCCTGGGTACCTCTGACATGTGATATGTGCCTAATTCTCTTCCAGCAATTTAAAAGCAAAGCGGTTAAACTGACAAAAATAATCAATTCTAATAAAATCTTTTAAAATTGGGTGTTCTACATACCTCTGAAGGAAAGCACCAGGAAACGAATTTTAAGTGATGGATCCCTGAGCGTTACTTAACCCCAGGTAAAATATGTGGGAAAAAGCAAAACACAAAAAGAGGTGGCAGACAGGGCACTTTATGGGTCAGGACTGTGGCATTTGTCTATCCCAGCCCGGCTGAGGACTTTTATTCATGCTGTGCCATTAGGAGGAAGGACTCTTCCATCGATTTGAGGGCAGCTGGCAAGAGCTGCAAGCTGGAGTGACACTGGAAGGCATGAAAGCTTTTGGATGTGGGCAAATTGCAGACCACCTGTGCAGAAGCCCCATCATCATGTGTAACACTCAAGGAGGATCGTCTGTGGGCATCACCACGACGACTGGCAACAAAAATGTTCTGTGCTTGGAAAATGTTCTCTGAGCAACCTATTATGTTAAAAAAAAAAAAAGGACAGAACTAAAGAGGA